>VZTE01003205.1:122722-314177 GCA_013397775.1 Eulacestoma nigropectus
TTTTTTTGTCTTTTCCTTGAAGTACAAACCTGGCATTTCAGATTTTCAAATTTACAGATATCAGATGAAAACTCCCTCTGAGCATCACTGGGAACATTGTAGGGTTCATTTGAAGCTTGATCCCATACACCCTATTGTGAGTGGGAAGCATGGAGCAACCTCAGTGGTTGTATGGAGAGACCTTGCAGACTCAGGGCTGGTTTGGCAGATGGCTGAGCACACCCCTCTCACCCAGTGGGTGTCCTGGCCTCTAACAGAGGCTATCAGCAGGTCACTATTCCTGATAAGGATGCCATCATACACTGAGGGAGTTCTTGAAAAAAGCTGCCTCTTGAATAAACAATAAGTGAATATGTCTTCAGAGAGAGCTGGATTCTCTGCCTCTTTCGGTTTACTTTTGTGAGTGTGAAGGAAAGGAAGTGTTTAAGATACAAAGTTACCTACTTGTTTTGTTATCATGAAGTGGCAAAATGCTTAGATAAGATTTATTTCATACTGAAAGTTAAGCTTAAAGGATTTTTTATTTTTGTAAGTGCCTGTTTGAGCCTACAGAAGATAAAACAGACTCCATTTGTTGTATTTCCTTTCTCTGGAGTTTTATTATTTCCTCTGTATTAGTTAAGATACCCCTTCTTTAATAAAGATATCTTTTTTCCTAAAGTACGTTTTTAGAGGTAATCAATTAAAAACCCCACAATATGGATTCATTGCACTAACTGATAAACGTAGAATTGTGTTTTGTATAATGCAGCTGATCTGGTGAGAGTAATTTCTGAATTTTCTAGAAAGGACTGTAGAGAATTGATGTACTGTCCTTACCCTTCCTGCTGTTCTACCCGTAGTTCACTCATACATAAAGATTTTTGACCTAAAATAAGATGAGGCATTGCTACCATTCATTAACACGTGAGCTAACACACAAAACTGATCCAAAGTGGAGCAAGCCTTGTTACAATCTTACAGGTCTCCCAGGTCTCATATCAATAGTTTAGGAAAATGGATTTCTGGCCATCCGCAGGAAACGATGATAAAATGAAATTTAATAACTTTTGCACGTGAAGGTTAGCAGGAGGCTTGAGACTCCTTCAGCCCTGAGCCGAGTGAGAGGAGTGCCACGTGGCATTGCAGCACTGTGGTAAGCAGGCAGTGTGTCCACTCTTGTGCCTCAAATCCTCCACATGACTGTCAGGAAGAAATGAGAAAATATTAAAAGGAGATGCAACTTTTTTTTGTATTCAGTGTGGGCTGAAGCTGTCTTTGGTGCAACTTGAGAACACTGTAGAGCTTTCCTTCATTTATACTGTTAACACATAAAATTCAGAAAAGATTTTTGCTAATATTTTCTTCTATTCTTGCCAGAATTTATTTTCTGGCAACAGTTCCTAAGTTAAGACATATTTATACACTAGAGTCCCATTTTGTATTCCTTGGGTAGAATCCCAAATTCCCTCCACTTTCACCTCCAAGGAGTCATTAGCATTTATCAGCTAAATAATCTGTAAAAGGCAGATTATACTCCTATAAATCCATTATAATTACACTGATCTCAAAAGTGTTACTGAAGATTTATCTCAGGTAATTTGGCTCACAGTTGGTAAGCTTTCTAAGGAAGACTCTAAATAGTTTCTCAAGAGAAAAAAGCCCTTATAATGTGCTATTGTTTTCTCTTCTATATGTCCTCACCTGCCATCATAATAAAGTATTTTATAAAAATACAACATGAGGTAATGACACTAACTGAGAAGGAAAGTAAATTCACACTAGAATATCAAGCTGAAGTCTTCCCATCTGCTTTTTATTAACACAGACCACCATCTTAACATTATTTAATATCATATTCTTATTTAATTTAGCCCGTCTATTCCCTCTTTACCTTGACTACATGACAAAAACCTTTCTTTTTGGTGCACTTTAATACCAGGAATATAGGTTTCAATTGTCATCTTCACGGACTACCCAGACTAACTTCTATTAGAGAAAGGGCATTCATCAGCTATTTTCTCCTGTATATCCAGACACTAACACATGCTTCTGTGTCAATGAACTATTTTGAAGTGTCAGCTCAGCCTTCACTGAAGCTAGGCTGAAGCCTGTGATTTAATGTGGATACTGCTTTGGAGACGTTCACAGGAGTCCCAGTCACAGACCCTGGAGCCCTTTGTGCTGCTACTCTATGGACAACACCACACCCGTTATTTCTTTGCAAAACATATACACTTAATGCACTGTAACAATATGAATAATCTAATTTAATGGAGATTGCAAAAGGCAGTTACTCATTGACGCAGAAGTTCTAGTGATTGTAAGAGTCACATAGTCTCAGAAATGTCTTAAATTATTACTCTTTCTTATAACCTTCTAAGACTATGTTTGCAAAAAGGCAAAGAATTATTGATCATTTGTATGTTTATTTGTGAGAACAAACTTAACTGTGACTTTCGTGGGAAGAATGGGAAACATGTAGAATACAATTGTTTATAATTCAGGTTATTTTTTCACATAATAGAGACATGCAGAGAAGCTGTACGCTGGACCAAGAGTCCAGAGGTGTGGGAAGACCACAATACCACGGAAAGCAGGAGTGGATGCTCTGTTGGAACTCAGTTACTGGGGATCATGCCATGATCCCCATCTCAGATTAGCAGTGTCATTTAGAGTGCCAAATTATTTAACCGTGTAAGCGAGGAAGAAAAGGAAAACCACATCATGTTAGGAAAAAGTAAATGGTTGGAGAAAGAAGAAAACAGAAAGAAAAGCATATGATCATGTTCACCAAACACTTGCACCATCAGATGATGGCAGATTGTGATCCACTGTTTTTTATACAAATATGCGTATTTCTTGCTTTAGCTAGTAACGTTCTCAGGTATGTCACAATTCAGAAAAAAAAAAAATCTCTTTTTTATTTCAACAGAGGAGGTGAGGAAAAAATGCTTCCACCTTTGACAAGACTCTCTGCTTGTAGAGATAGATACAAAGATAATGAGCGGAGTATTGCTTATCCTCATCATCCTTGATCAGTCAGGAAGAGGAGTGTTTAAGCCTGTGTCACTGATGTCTCCCAGGGGCAAATGCCACCTGGGGGAATAAGGATAGAATGTCCCCAGAGGATTAGGAGAGGTGGCATCATCAATGGTCTTAAGAAAATGACTGCTGCCCAAAGCAAACTTGAGATGGTGCATTCCACCATCCTTCAGGCTGCACTGTGATCTGAAAAATGCTGGTCAAGACTCAGCCTTGGGCTGAGCTCCTCTCGAGTTATGAGAAACACTGCGTGAACCCAGGAACTTGTGCTGTCTAATGAGCTCCTGCCTTTTTTTTTTTAGCAAACATCCTTGGACACTTTTTTATGTGAATAACAAGGCAAGTGGAATATTTCTGCTCTCAACTTTCAAAGAAGTTTCTGACCCAAAGTGCAGCCAGGATGAAACCTTGTTATGACAAAAATCCACTCTCTTACGACCCTATAAACAGCAGGATCACACCCCTTGTCCCTCTACTGACGCTGCTCACCCTGACCCGGATTCCGGGGGCAGCGCCAGCAACCCGGAGGGCTGTCCTGAGCGGCTGGATCTGCTTCCAGCAGGAGAGCAGCCGGGGCTCACAAAGGGCTCAGTGGCTCCCAGGTGGCAACAGTGCGGGAAGAGGCAAAGAAGTGGACAGACTCCAACACAGCTCCATGGGAACTGGGCTTATCAGGGAAAAGGGTACACTGGACGGGGTGATGAGAATCCAGAAGCGAGGGTGCCGAGAGAGCCCCAAACACAGGCTGACATGGGGTCAAGCACCAGGGACGAAGAGGGGCGTGGAAACCCCAGGGAACCAATAACTCAGGGCCAAAGGGGCGTTACAGAGGCGGGGAAATACACCGGGGCCCAATGGGGAACAAGGAAGGCGGGGAGAGGGAGCAAAGACCCAATGGGCTACTGAGGAAGGTAGAAGGTTCTGGAAGATAACCAAATATACGGGAGAAGGGAGGGGAAACAAGGATCCAGTGCCCAGGGAGACATTTACGTGTGGGTGCAAGGGCTTCTGGGAGGGTTCTGTGTTGTCACCCTAACCCTGGGGAGTTTGCCCATTAACCAGGTACCACTACTGGACCCTCCAGGCTACTAGGCTCTGGCTGGTGTTAGACAGCCTAGGGACGGGCCGCCACACCGCAACACTCTACCTCCACACGGATAACTGTGTGTTTAATTTTGGGTTTATTTTGATTTGGGTTGATTGACACCGTTTTGGGGTTTTTTTGCTTTTCCTCAGTGTGCCTTAACCACTTGCTAAGTAGTAGAGTGAATCTTGCCAACAAGCTTTGTTGTGCTGTTGCTTTTATACGAAACCTGTTTTTAGTGATAACTATGGCAGTGCTTCTTTCAGTGATCTTAAAACACTCATTCACAACAAAACTCTAGCCCTTCCTCTCATGAGACAGCAGGTTTACAGAAACATGGAATAGTTTAGGTGGAAAACATCCTTAGGATCATTAAATCCAACCATTAACCCAGCACTGAGAAGCTCACCACTAAACCATGTCTGTAAGAGGCACATCTACTGGTTCTCTAAATCCTTCCAAGGATGGTGACTCAACCTCTGCCCTGGGCAGCCTGTTCCAATTCTTAACAACCTTTTGGTGGACAAACTTCTTCTAATATCAAAACTAACCCTCCCCTGGTGCAACTTGAGGCTATTTCCTCTTGTTCTGTCACTTATTACTTGGGAGAAGAGACGGACCCCCACCTTTGTACAATCTCCTTTCAGGCGGTTGTAAAGAGCGATAAGGTCCTCCTGAGCCTCCTTTTCTCCAGGTTAAACACCCCAATGTCCTTCAGCTGATGCTAATAGGACTTGTGATCCAGACCCTTCACCAGCTCTGTTGACCTTCTCTGGACATTCCCCAGCACCTCAATGTTTTTCCTGTAGTGAGGGGCTCAAAGTCAACATAGGATTTGAGGTGTGGCTACACTAATGGTGAGTACAGGGGGACAATCCCTGCCCTGGCCCTGCTGGCCACACTGTTGTTGATCCAGGCCAGGATGCCATTGGCCTTCTTGGCCACCTGGGCACACCCTGGCTCATGTTCAGCCACTATCACCGGCACCCCAAGTCCTTTTCCTGTGGGCAGCTTTGCAGCCACTCTGCCCCAGCCTGTGGAGCTGCCTGGGGTTGTTGTGACCCAAGGGCAGGACCCAGCTCTGGGCCTTGTTGAACTGGCCTTGGCCCATGATCCAGCTTGTCCAGATCCCTCTGCAGAACCTTCCTGCCCTCCAGCGGATCAACATTCCCACCCAGCTTGGTGTCATCTGTGAACTGACTGGGGGCGCACTCAATCCCCTCATTCACATTGCTGACAAAGACAATAAACAGGCCTGGGCTATGAACTGAGTCCCAGGGAACAGCACTTTGGAGTGATGGCCACCTGGAAGTAACTCCATTCACCACCACTCTCTGGACCCAGCCATCCATTTTTTGTCCAGAGAAGAGCCAAGTTGTGAGCAGGCAGTTTCTCCAGGAGAATGCTGTGAGCAATGCTGTCAATAAAAACATCTCTGAGGTTCTGCTCTACACCACAGGGGTGGGTTTGTGTAAATGTTCTTCTTAAATCATCCAACAGTCAACTCATAGTACACTCAGCCTCAGTACATGTTTCTTTCCTCACCCATCCCACATAATAATTTTCCATCTTCTCTTGCAAACCTAAACATAATCTCTTATTTACTGGGAAGAAAAAATAAAAGCTGGGCTCCCAGTGCCTGTTAACGCATCCAGATGTTCTCACATTTGCACTGCAGGGCAATATGGCAAGAAGGCTAAGTGTGACTGGCTAAGTGCTCCTCTTCTCATACAGACCTAAGTTCTAAAATTCCAGCTTGGTTCCCATAGAAAACTCAAATAAAAAAAAACCTTCCTGAAAGACTTTTCAGCTCCTTGCTATCTCATCTTTGAAGCTACTCAAGTCTTTTTAAAAAACATTGGGTTCACTTTCCAGTCACTACAACTCTTGACCTTGGAGATGTTAAGAACTGGACCCAGGATGTCTTTATTATCTTGGAGTTTGCTGCAAAAGCTCTTTTTTGTCAAGGTGTCCCAGAGGACCAGCTGAAGTATGAGAACCCAGGATCTTTGTGCTTTGGCTACCATTCCTACCTAGAAGCTCATACAAGTGAAATTCTTATTCAAAGTTATTAACATATTCAGTTACAGGATCATGGTCTAGATGAAAAATAAGATCCATTTCAACAGCAAAAGTTATGCTCATGAATCTGCACACACCTGCACAATAACAAGACATACTTGTTTTTGGCTGACTCCAGGTCTGGTTTGGGAATGCTAATCAATCTGTGCAATGACATAATTTTTGGATTTGCTTCATAGCATTTCATAATTATCTGCAGTCTGTTTTTCTCCAATTGCCTATAATGCACCTCTCTCTGACAGAGTGAGGGACAATCAGGCTTTGCACTGTACTGGCTATAGCCTATGTCTGCTGTGCTGATGCTAATGTGTAACAATAACGACTAAAACACCTCAAGAGTTTAGGAAGTCAGTGCAAGGGAATAAAACAGAAATTTAACCAACAGTAACACATCTGGGCATGTAAGTCTTTGCTGCTGCTGCTATTAGCAATACAGGTTTCCATTTTTGTAGCCTGTCCTTCCCCACTATGGTTCTCAAAGCTTGGCATAAAGTACAGATGGTAAGTGCCATGAAAATACAGATGTCTCTGCCCCACTGGGTAGTAACCAACCAGAACAAGATAGGAGAGTGGGAAAACTCATTGAGAATGCTTAGGACTATCAAAACGCAAACAGCAGGTTTTCAGGTCTGTGTGATGACGCCCTTTCTTTGGTGGGTGTGATGGTGGCTTTGGACATCCCCTGACAAGCAGTATTTTGATTTCTAGAAGGGGCTCATAAGAGTGTGGGGCACCCAAGACCATGCTGATGCAGCATCTCACAGCTCCAGCTTTCATCTCCAAGTCTGCAACTCTGTAGTTAAAAGCCACCCTTTGCCTCCTATTGAAACCACATTATGTCATTCATGGGTTATTTTGCATTCTTTTCTGAGTGCTTATTATTTTGTTTAAGTTTTACACACTTGCTATGATAAAGCTGCACCAATGCACTTAATAATCATGAGAATAATCCAAGGTAACAGTTTTGCTCTATTTATCAATGTAAGTTTGTTCTTGCTTTTGTTCCTGGTACATGATAAAGCTTCCCGTAGGAACTGAAGGCACTGGAGGTACTTAATTTCAGTCTCTAATAAAGAAATGAAGCAAATAACAACCTTTTTGAAGTTTCACCCTCTGGCAAGGCTCACAGAGTCTGGTTTCACCTCGTTCAAAAGGTTTAATGAGACATGGGTCTTGTGTGCTTGTGTTTATGGAAAGAAAAAGAAAGAAGGGCTGTCAACAGCTGGGAACCTGTGACTGTGAGAAACAAAATAGGCTTTGTGGGCTGACCTTGGGCATGCCTCACCTACCTACGTCTCCACATGGAAAATAGGTGGTGCCAGAAGAAGGCAAATATGCGGAAAGGTTAATGTGCCTCCAAGCTTATCTGTTTTCTGTGACCAAAAAGCACTGCCTCTCATAACTAACTGCTTTGTTTTTAAGTGTTCTATTATTTTGATCCAGCCCTGAAAGAGTTTGTTTAGAGCAAATTGTAATCAGTTTTCAGCAGTGCCTGGGGCACTGGCTCTACTGGTCCTAGTAGACCAGACCTGTAAGTGCTTAAGGGATACACGTCTTGGAGAAGCAGTCCCTGGGAGCAGCAGGACTTCACAATAGAGGGGGTTCATTTTGGCAGAGAAATCCATGGGAAAAGAAGCTGGCAGTTGGTAGAGCAAGACCTATCTGTGTTGCCCACAAAAAGACCTATATCCCAGAGAAATTAAGTGAATTCAAGACATGCGAGGGCTTCGGTCTTTTGATTTAGAAATCATCCATGTGAGGAATGAGTTTAAGGAGTTATTTAAAATCCTAATTAATAATGCCTTGCCTCAGACTTCGCTCAGCCATCTATTCAGTTCTCTCGCTACTCCATTTCCACTTTTAGACAGATTTTTCAAAATTCTGTTACACTGCATAGTGAAATAACAGCAAGTACATCTAAAAGCAAAGAACAATGACTCATCAGGGCCCTTACTAAGTAAACACATGCCTCCTAATACTGATACACTTCTGTTGTGTGATATTCCAGATGACCACACAGATAGCCAATGCCTAATGCTGCCTCTACCAACAATAAATCTCTTCCTCCTCTGGATTTGCAGAGATTTCTTCCTCTTGAATAGCTTAGAGAAACCTTTTTCTACCACTTCCAAGCAGACAATTATGTTAAAAATGGCTTTCCTTCCAAGACACTAATAGGCGGTTATCTCTGCTTTCAATTAGTAGCTCTAACAAAGTTTGTAGATCCTATAATGTGAATACTAGGGACATATTTCCTGAGACCTGGAAGAGTATCTCAGTATGCCAGCTCAGATTAGAAATTCATGATCCCAGGACAGAGGTAATGGAAGATTATAGATACTATTTCTCTAAACCTGAATGTTATAGAGCCAACTGAAACAACAAGGAACCTTGGATATTCACTTTGCATAATTCATTATCAGGGATCTTGCTATTTCCAGAGCTGGATAAGTAAATAATAATGTGATTTTAAAAGTCTCTTTTAATCATGGACTTCTAGGGTTTAGATACTGCTTGAAAATACTTTCAGAACAATTCTGTAAGACAAATCTCACCCTACAGGGTAAGCAAGCTGTTAGATATGAACACTGAATATATTAAGGACTCTGTTTCCTAAGCCACATTGTTTGTTTCTGTGCTCTGACTAGATAAATGGAACTTTTCCAATGAGCTTTCTTCTGCAGATACTCATAATCTGGAACTGGATTTCTACTTCATACTTTGTAAGTCTACAATGCTTGCTTAAATTTTGTTCTACTGGCAAGTAGTTTTGAAACTACTTTTATTGGCTACAAGAGGCATTGCAAACGGACGCAAAAGAGACATAAGGACATTTTGAGTGACTCAAAGAATGTGAAGAGTCCCTCTCAAATAATCTTCACTGTGTGTTTTCATATTATTGTTTTAGGGAAAAGGAAGGAAAACAAGGCTTGCCAAAAAAAGGCCCATTCAGACATACTAAATAGTTTGATTCTATCTTAAAATTTCTTGCAAGTTTTTGTATTATAGGGCTTATAAAAATGGCAATAATTAGCACAATGATTTCCAATCTTTATTTTCTGTAAATCTACTGAGGTTGTCATCACCTGGCAAAACATTTGCTAAAAAGGTGTCACATTCTTCAAAAAAATACCCCCAGTTATGCAGAATAATACTGAAAATACAATAATAGTTAAAAGAATAATGAGGATTTTCAGCTTTGCTTAAGAATGAGAGTTGCTAGTGCATGAATCATAGAATATTTCTCTGAAAACATCCTCATATTCTTCCTCTGGTGTTTTGATCCCTACTATTCAGCAAGTATATTTTCTTCATGACACCAAGGCCTGACACTTCCTTATGCCCTACTAGATTCTTTTTTCTGTTGTCTTTGTTACAAACATAGAGTAAAGCAGCCCTACCCATCTTGCCTCAAAATTTCCAGCAAGTCTTCTCTGTTTGTTAAGAGCATTGTTCTCTGTTCAGGGGATTTCCTTTATTTTACTTCTGGCAACATGGTTTGTTCACAGTTTCCTCACAGCCAAGGAGCCCCAGGTCTCTAACACATACTTCAATCATGTTCTTCTTAACTGGAATCAGACAGCAGAGGCTTCTGCTGAGACTCTCTCTCCCTGTCACTCAGTGTCTCATTTTAAAAATGATTATTTTAACTCCACAGTAAGGAAAGGTTCCACATCCTCACCACTCCAGAGAAGCTATCCCATTACAATACCTGGCCACTCAATATGAAAATGTTTAACCTTACAGGTGTATCGGGAAGAAAACTAGTTTTAGAGGACAAGGCTTTTCCTCCACTGTACCGTAGTGAGAAATCTGTATGCTACAAGAACCTGGTGACCTCACATCCAATATATTGCATATTTCTGTACTTGTGGGCAAAGCCTGCTATGTATTTGCAAATGCTTATTTCTTGTTTCAACAACAATACTTTTTCCGCCACTAATTACAACACTTAAAACACTGTCATAATTATATCAATAATTCATCCTAGAGATAAATAGTAAAGGTGACAAGAGAACAACATGCCGTTTCCCTGCAAATTAAAGCATGTATTCTCTTATCTTATACGGAACCAGACAAAAATGCCACAGTCTACAGACATTCCTACAGAGGCAGGTGTCTCACAGCTGAATACACATGCTGTGAAGTGCTAGTTCAGACACATCAGTTTAAGCTCCTGCTCACCCTCACTCTCTTTAAAACACTTTTGCATTCTGCCAGGACAGAGCTGCATAAATTTCCTTTCTCTTTCTCTTTCCCTAACAGTGTCCTATAAGCAATACATACTTTCCTGTCATTTGTGCATAGAAACAGAAGTGCAGAAGGAAAGATGGATCAGTGGGTAGGCCTTCAAAAATCACACGGTCCTTTCCCCACAATTGATTGCTACATTTATACCTGGTAAAAAGTAGTGTGGAAAATATACACATACATGTATACATACATACATACGTACATACATACATATATATATGTGTAAAAATATGTATACACATACACACACACACACATATATACATACATATATATAATTTTTTTTCCCCAAGAAATAGAAAAATTTCATTGAGCTGGATCACAGGCACATCCTTTACCTGTGGAGCAAGTTAACTGAGATGACACAAGCAGCCATAACAGGCAGCAGCAGATGTCTCTTTGAAGTATTTTGGCAGACTCAGTACAATCAACACTTAAGTAACAGATACAATATAGCTACCATGAAAATTCTTGCCTCAAAACTTAGATCACCTCTCAATCGGTTGCTTCAGAACTAATCTTAAGGCATTTTTAATTTGCTGATTTTCTGCCCTGTTTATGCAGATGTATTATACAGTATCTAAAAATAACTTGCACCATAGTCCCCAATTTTGCATGTGTCCCAGAGGAGAACAGAGCCCAGCTTACAAGCTTTGCCTCAAGCAAAATGATAATTGAGAGAAAGCTGTAAGAGTGCTAGTGTCTCTTTCTAGTAAGTGGGCAAAGTGCGAAAAAGCCGCAGGCAAAATGCCGTGCTAGTTCCATAAGGTGAGCTAATAGAAAATGTCAGCAGTTTTCATGTTCAAGGGTCTGTGTTTTGTTTCAGTAAGTCTTTACTGAAGCTGGTAGAATAGAAAATATTTGCCATCCAGCACAGTGGAATCTAGTGCTCTGTATCACATTGGTGGATCTGTCAAATGGAAAGGGGAAAAAAATGCCTTTGTTATACTCCTTATCCATTTTCACAAATTTAGAGGATTTCAGGCCAGGAAAAGACAAGATTATCCTGCCTGGTCTGCTCAGTGTAGTCCAAGAATACTTCCTTTTCAAGAGTAATTCCTCTGTCAAGTCTTGTGGCTGAAACACAACATAATTTCTGCAATGCAACAGGTTCTTCAATGAACAGCTTTGAACTAGCTCATGTTCCCAGATAAACAGGACCACCAGTCAACTGCTCTCATGGGTATCTCTGTGAATTTGTCCAGTAGCAGCCACCTGCCATCAAATTTTGTTATATCATTGTACTAGATTAAAGACCTCTCTCTCCCCTATCTGAAAATTGGTTTTTTGTGTAGGTTTGCATCTGCTGCAATAAGTCACCTCTTAACCTTCTCCCTCTGCTTGATATACTAAGTAGACGTTCCTACATTTTTCTCCACAAGGCAAGCCTGCCAGACCTTAAGGCATCTTCTCTTTCGTGATCCACTCCTAAATTTCCAGTGCTCTCCTGAAACAAAGTCACCGAATTCGACATAGCCTTCTGTTCCACAGAAAATAACATCATCTCCACGGTCCTGTTCAATAATCCCACGCTTGGATGCGCACTGTTCTTGAAGCAGAACACCAGGGAGACGCTACTACTGACTCCAGTATAAGTCCAAGTAGGGAGTACCGCCCTCTTCCTGGCAGGCTGGGCTCCAGCCTCAGCTTCTCCGTCTCCTTGCATCTCTGAATGCTCAATAGCACTGAACAAGCTGCACTTTGTCCCTCAGGTTCACATGTAAAATGATACATTTACATCTAAATTACATTTACTAAATTTCTGCTCTGGACATCGGCATACTAATGCTCATTTAAAAACCCCAAAACTATATTACAGTGAGGCCCTAGTCTCTGCAAACACAAGAGCACAAAAAAGATGCAGTTCTACATACTTGTCCCTAAAGGAAGACTCTCATTATTTTCCACAGCACATGTTAAGACCCATGGAGCTCTGCCCATGAAGATTATTTGTAGAATGGCTTTACCTAGCAGTTGCATCATAAAAATCAGCCAAACTTGGATATAGGTGGAATCACTCACATGCAAAATTGTTTGCAGTAGCAAAGTCCACACTGCTTGCCCTAGCTAAGTATAGAAAGTGTAGGAAAAGCCTTGATAGTTTTTCTAGCATGCAAATCCCTTTTTTTCATTAGTAGAATTAGTGATGCAAAGGTCTGCCTACATAAAGCTAATTGTGGGATTGAAACAGAAGTTAAAAAAATGGAATCAGAATATAAAGAGAGGTAATCCTCCTTTTCCAGCACAGGGCCATGTTTGTGACAGAAGGTGGATTGCTGCAAAGGTCTGTGAAGGCAAATTGACACTAAGACACATACAGAGCCACTATAAGGAGAAAATGGCATCTGAGTAGGAGCAAAAAGCCTACTGAGGTTATAAAAAAACAACACAGTCTTCACCTCAATGAGCCTTAGACCAGACTGTGAATTACACCATTGATTTATTTCAACCTGAAAAAGTAAAAATGATAACATTCTTTGAAAGACTGATGCAATGCAGTGGGATATGAATTTCAAGACAGTGCTAGGATTGTTTTGCATATCCTCTCAAGTGTCTTTCAACACTTGAAAAATGTTTTCTTCCATAGAGGAGCCCTTGAAGTCCCATGTTGTATCTTGCCATGGGAGAGTGATTGCAGTATGCTTCACTTGGGGGCCTAGTGGGGCATCAGAGGCCATCAATGCAGCTGAACACCAGTGTTTGCACTGCACAGCTGGGGACGCTTTCAGAAGGACTCAGTAGAGGGTTACTCTATGGAAATAGCTGTCATTTCAAAAGCATATGCTTCCATTATAAGAAAAGACACTTGTAAGGAGTCTCTCACAAAAGTCATGAAAGCCATTATATGTAGGATCAGCATGACACCCCATATACAGCATCTTATGAATCACAGATTACTCTTCTGCAACAAATATGCCTAGCTGAAGTACACAAAGCCTTTGGTCTGCTTATACCCTGTGTACTGCAAGGTGCCATTCAACAGTGCACTGAGAGGCTCTCCCAGGCATTGGGGCTGTATGGAATGGGATCTGAACACAAGACTTCTCATAAAGACTATTCCCAAATAGACCTATCTGCATCCCACCACTGCATGTTTCACTGTAGGAAATTCCTGTGATAATGGAGTATCATTATCTACCATAGCTGCCATAGAACATATCTTTCTAACTTGTATCAATTGCTGGGAAGAAAATTATTCTTTGCTGAAACAGTTAGTGTCACCTAGCTCTCTAAAATGTAAATTGCCGTCTATTCTGCTCAGATTTCATGGGCTGGGAATTTCCTTCTAGCACGAAAGATTTTGAAAGTCCTGCTGCTTTGGTAACAAATTTCCTTTTACTATTCATGCATCAAGTCTTCAAGATAATGACTTATGAAATCATTATTGTAACACTCAGGACATGTAAGAATGTTGGCCTCTACCTAGAAAGCAGCATGCGTGATTTACAAGTATCACTTTCCTCGTATGTCCCAAACTCTTGCTTCTGTGTTTGTAGGACAGGCACACACTGAGGTCTCAGACATGATTAGGATGTCTTTGGGCTGGCTACTGTATGGAGAAATGTATGAGGACCCTATTCCTTAAGAGGATACTCACAGAAAAGACACAGTAAACAGGAAATCTTTTCATAGTGCATATTTTTGATGCCTTCTGTAGGACTCTGCCACAAATAACCCCCAACCTCCTCATCATCTGAACTGTTCAATACAGCTCAGGACCAAAACCCTTTCCAAAGTGAGAAATTTAATGACACAGCAAGTGCTGACACCACTAACTACTAGCTCTGAGGCATCCCTGTTTCCATGCATTAGTGTGGCAAGGCGCATGGCAGGAAGGGATTTATCACCCCTAAAACCTCCTAGGCTACACAGGTTACTGATCAAAAGTGCAAGGAGAAGAGAAAAAAATGAGCATTATGTTAGCTTCACTGCTATGACAAGAGATCAGTGAGCAGTAACTGCCTGTCATTTCACTCCCCTTGCAGCCACCTCTATCAGTGCCAAGACTCAGGCATTTCCTCTAAAATGAATCTCAGGAGGCTGATATTGCAGGTTCACAGCCAACAAGGAGACCAGTAACTCTGCACCATTGCTCATGAATATGCTATGTAGCAGTGAGTAATTCATCTAGTGGATGATCTGCCCAGCCAGCTGTACCCTTGCCAGACAGGGCTCAGGACGTTACCCACGGTTCATGCAGATGCTGTGTAGCACACAGCAGATAACTTTCTTTCATGGCAAGATCAGAATACCTCTTGTGGGTCTTTTGCTGAGTGAGATTTCAGTCTCTCAAAGGTATACCTCACAGCCATCTTCAAGTCACTTAAAGCACTAATTAGTACTTTTCTAACTGTCTTGGGATACGCCTTGCTGCCCATGGCAATAGGAGATATGTAAAGTCATCACAGGATAATGATAAAAGGATGAAAGCTAACACCCCATCATTATCTACATCAGTTGTGCCACAAAGTGCTATTATAGGAACACAGGTAAAAAATGTGACAGTAGATTTTCCACAGCACTCTGTCTCAGCATTAAGAAACCTGCCACAATGTGGAACAAACAATGTGGGTTACATTTACCAGACCTTGGAGTGCAGCAGATAAGTAATACTTCCTAACAATGAAGTCTGAGGCCAGGTACAGGGTGTTAGTGATAAGACTGTTATTTATGCCTGTACAAACGCAGAGCACCACACACTGAAAGCCACTCCATTAACCTCCGGAGGTTTAATGAGTTACAAACTCAACAGAACTTTTGAAATAGTTGCACACCGCATGGAACATGACTGAATGTAAGAAAGGACTCCCATCCACAATGCTTGGCAAAGGTCTTGGAAGAAATTGCTTGTGAGCAATGCCTGGGAATAAAAGGAAAGTCACCCCTTTGTTCAGTTGGATTTGGACTGACAAAGTGACATGGAAAGATGCTTTTAATACAGTTTAACTTTACTTGTGTGACTAGTGCAAAGAGCAAGGTAAATGGGAGGCGGACTGAGAGAGCACTTGTGAGACTAGTCACAACTTCTGAGGTCCAAATTTATGAGTTTGTTCCTGAAGCAGATTTGCAGTGTGAAATTTTTTCTAATAAGAACATATCCCTTGAAAATACTAAGCACTTTAGCATCTGTTTAATTAAAATAGTCATTTTTACATGTAGATAATAAGTCAGCTGTGAGCTGGAGGTAAATTTGCTCAGATTGAATTTGCAGTTTTGTTCCCCCTACTGAGGAAGAATCAGGTGTGCTGGGGAGGAAGTTCTTCAGCAGCTAGAAAGGTGTGTCCTGCTCACACATACTGCCTCCGAGATCCAGAAGAGAATTGGGCCAGTTGTGTTGCTGCTACCACTCTCAAGAGACCTATTAAAATTAATTGCTAATTTTCTGAGTCATTAAGGCATGCGTCATTGTTGGATAAAGTCCTAATATCAACTAATATCAATATCAAGTGTGCTATCCAACAAGCCTTGCTGGCCTGGGACAGACTAGCTCAGATTCATATTCTCAGACTATCAGCACATTGGAAACCCCTTCAGTTAGGTGCAATTTTTCTCTATTTCTGTTTTGCAAAACTTTTATAATCCCCAAATATCAGGAAATTAAAATGTTTATTATCAACAGTCAAAGTTATACTTTAATTACTTTTAAACAGAATATACTTTTCAGAATTATTTTCGAAAAGCAATAGAAAGAATTTTGCAAATATCCTATAGTTGGCCATGTCTCTTTTACTCGTTTACATGTGTGACATGTTTTAAAGCCTTAGTCTGATCTTGGATCCATTCACCTAGATCTTAGGTTGAACCCCATTAACATGTCAGGCTGTAGGACTGCTATAGGGACTTGGGGCAGTTTCCTCTTTCAAACGGGGTCATGTATCACCTTGCAGCTTCTTACATGAAATGGGTTTAAGATTAATATCAATCTCTTTCAGAAATTAACCTCACTTTGCTGACCCACCCGTGTTAGAGAACACATTAGATTTGGAAGTCCTCCGTGGCTGTTTTTTGCTTTTAAGATCATTTACCCTGTCACGCTACAGCAACCTAAACATCATACCCCGTATTCTTAAGATGGCATTTTGAAAGTTTCCCCGTTTTTTGTGGCTACACATCTTGAACTTTGACATCTTCATGTGGAAGAGAACAATGGATGAAGGACCAGTAATTTCTTAACTGCTTTAGGCAGAGGTCAGGCAGGGGGATAAGCTGAGAGTCAAGGTAACAATGCAGCTGACGGTCCCATTGTGAGCGCTTTGTGTGTCAGTGAACTTGATTCATACTTAGTGTGAATAGAGGAACTCAGCTATTTCAGGAATGTCAGCAATTTTGTCGTAAAGAAACTTTGATCTTGCTCCAGTTTCCCAGGCTCATTCATTAGCTGAGAATGTGGAGGCTAAGATAGGCTCTCTCTTCTGGGAGACCGACTGCCTGATACTTAAATAAATCACCTGCTTTTTCTCCCCATCCTCCTCTCAATAAAACAGTCCCTCACAGGTCCTCTTGGCATAGGATGAAACTTTTGACTCCAAGGAAATCTCTCTCTGATGCATGGACTAAGAGGAATGCCTTTGATTTTTGAAACTGAAGGTCAGATTTTATAAACATACCACCCCAAAGCTGATCAGTCCCCATCTATCCCTCCCCAGTAACATGAGATATGCTAGTGACCTTTTGATACTTCTGACAATGTGGAAGTTGAAGAAATTTCTAGCTTTCAAAAAAAAAAGCACTTGTCTTTGTCCTCCCAGCTCTGTGTGTTTTGAAGTGTGGAGCTCTCGGTTCTTTCTTTCTGGACAGGCTCTCTCTCACCAGGGCTGTTGAAATAGTCTCCGAGTCTCCCTGAGCACCATAAGCACCAGCCGGGCTAAACTTTCATGTGCTGTTTGCTCTCTCATCCTCTCTGCAGAGATAGAAGCATATGCAGAGAAACCTCTTTCTGGTCAGGGTTTGGAGCAAGGGGCTTTTTTGCTCTATTCTAATTTGGGATAAAAATTAATATTCTAAGCTATCCTTCATTTTCCCTGGTATTATAGTAATAATTTTCAAACAAAGACACTTTTCTGCAAGGATCTGTTTTTGTTTCTTTCAAAAATAATTAAAGCTCATTTTCCACCCCCTTTTCTCTCCTGCCCCTGCTGTGAAGCAGGAAGTCACCTTTTAAAAAAATTTTAAGTGAAGTAGAGAGAAGCTAATTGATTCATCCAAAGGTCAGAGGGTGTCAGAGCGGAAGGAGAGAACGAAGCAGAGCATCCCAGCTCTCCTGTGCTGGCCTTCAGAAAATGTGCTCTGCCTCTGGTTTCCTCTACAGCACCACTTACTTTTTAAAATTTCTCTCCGTTCATTTTATCTCAGATCCCAGTTTTTCAATCTTCCAAAGTTTCTGTCTTTGCAAGCAGCACATTCATATTCTCAAACAAACAACACCCAGAACTCACCAGCATACTTCTTAAGTCTCCTAATCTTACGTGTACTTACCTTAGGAAAAGAAATCACAAGCACACTTGTTCAAACAGTTTTTGTGCCAGCTTTCCCCACATTTAATCTTATTATAATGTTTCCACTATACAAAGGGATTCAGAAACATGTTTAGGAACATTTTCCAAACATTTTTTAAGATTACACTTAAAGCATTAAAGTTGCCAAGTGATGGGATTTTGAAAGCAGTGAAGGCAAGATTCTAGAGCTCCATCTCCTCAAAGCCCGCTCTCCACATTTTCCCTCATTTCAGCCAAGGTTTGAAGATGGAAGCTCTGTGTGAAGCATAGGCACTGAGTTTGCCAGTCCTTTTAGGAGTGCCAGGGCTGACTGGATGCAGAACACGTGTTGGGGTCCTCACAAAGCCAGTCTGTTATGATGTGGTGAAGGCTGGCTCTGTGATTATCCATCTACATACAATATGGGTCAGTACTAATGGGAGAGAAAGCCATCTTTTCTGCTTACCTCCTTGGGTAAAATCACCTCTGTGGATGCCAGAGGCCTTATCTTTTGCACTCATTTTTATAGCTCTGCAGTGAAAACCATGATATCTTTTACTTGCTTTCAAGTCCAAAATGTTACAGTGTCAGCAGAAATCATAATTTGTGGTCCTAAAAGCAGCCTCTCTCAGTGCTTTGTGTGTGTAATGAGAGGTGCTGCAGGGAGCAACAAGATTCGCTTCTTATCTGCACACTGCTTTTGAAATCACTTAGCATACAGCTTTCCTGGACAATGAATGTATTTTCCCCTGTTAGGCAGGGAGATCTGCTACAGCCTTGCTCTGATGCACAATAAATCAAATCATTCAAGTATGCTATAATAAAAATACTTGCTTTGAAGTACAACCTTAAATGTCTAATTTCCTAGTGGTAACAACAATGCCTTATCATAGTTTTTTTTCCTTCAGTCTGTTTTCTCTGTCCAGTTGTTTTGTTAACATGTGTGGCTGTCTAACAACGGCATTTTTGATTCCAGATGTTTTGGCAAGAGAAAGCATTAAATGGTCATATACATCCCAGAAACCTTATACCACCCAAGTAGCTGTTATGTCAACTGACTAGTGTAAGCCTACCAAGATAATTCCCCTCCCTTTCTTCCCCTACTGCGAACCCTTTAGTCATCAATACAAAATGACAGAAATTCTTTTCCACAGCTACTCTTACAGAAACATCCAGGGTGGGGAGTGAAAAGTCTCATGCAAATAAGATCCATGTGGTTTTGATGGAGGAAGAAAAAGGTATTTTAATTAAACAATGAGCTCAGGCTCTTTCATGGTAAACACAATGAACAGCTCAATGATTAAAGCTATATTTGGACACAGAGACATGCATACATGCACACATATGCGTGCAAAAGCACTTCTTTTGCAGGCTGTTTATGATCAGTTTTGAACAAGGCTTTTTTCCTGCAGGACAACAGAAGTAGCAAGAGGAGGCCATCACTAATTTTATGTGTATTTTTACGGCAGAGATTTATTTTTTGAAGAGGATGACCCTATGTTTTACCACTTACCACTTACTGCACAATAGCATTACCACTTGGTATGGACTTTTCCAAGGTGTTCCTTCACTGCTTGTAGTCGTGAGTTAAAAGAGCAACAAATTGAGAGATCCTCAATTGCACCCTAATAGAGATTAAACCTTGAAACCAGCCATTAAAAATAGAAGAAGGAAAGGTGCATAAGAAGTCAGAGAAGTAAAAAATTACAGATTATTTTAAATTATTTTCTATGTCTCACTTCTCACGGGAAATACAGATGTGTAAATTACTGGCCTATTTCCATGCTTCCTCCTACATTTTCTCCCACTCTGAAAACCTTATCATTTGTTGCACTAATTTTCCTTTCTTTTTAGTAGAGTTGTGGTCCCATCATAGTCCCAGTGCTTTGGATTAAATTGGGCAAACTGTAGCCAGTTTTTCTGCTCTGTGTTTTTCGAAGAATCTACCAGTTTTACACTGGATGGTAGCCACAAGGGAGTGATCAAAGATATTAACTCCTGAAAAGAGTTGAGCATAATGGCCTGTCAGTTCTGCCACTGTCTGTGAGGACTAGCAAAAGCAGATTTCTTTCTCTCACCTAGCTGAGTTACAGCAAACTCTTGGTATATCAAATGCCAGATCTTCAGATTCAGTGAATGGCAGGGGAAACATGGCTTCATTGCCTTTAATTACTGATAGTGTAGAACTTCATGGAGGAAGACATGACCAGAGCTAGATTGAAACAGTCAGAAGAACAGTGGAGTAGAAGAGAGATGGGTAATGAAAGCTGAGACTGAGCAGAGACCCTGGAAGTGAGGAGTCTAACCTGTAATCTTATCTGGAAGATGCCAATTCAAAGAGTAATGGCTAAGTGAAAGTCACAGGCAAAGAAAATTATTTTAGCCATTGCATTTTCAACGGAGTAAAAAAAGAACAAGACTGAGATCATCTGCAGAAGAGGTAAATGCATTACAAGAGGGGAGAAGCAGCAGAAATTACAGCTAAACACTTGACCAGAGAGATGGAGGGAGAGAGGCAGATATGTCAAGAGAGGGTCAGTGCTGGTGTAGAACAGACTAACCTGGAGTTTGCCAGCCCAGTACTTGCACATGACCCAGCACAACGTCACAGGCCACAGCACCTCCACCAGGCAAGGCTGCTCACAGCTTTATGGGTCCCAGGACAGAACTAGCAGGAGCTGGTTATTGACAGAGAAGGAATCAACATCAAGACCATGAAAATGTGGGAAAGATGAGGCTCAGAAACTCTTCCTGCTCTCACGGGAGTTCTTGCCCTCTGTCTGTCTGAATCTGGGGACTTCCTTAGCCCAAATGCCATGCCCCGCTAAACTTCATACTCCTCAATTATGCCATGGAGATGATAGAGCTTTTAAAGAATTTCCAAAATCATCTAATAAAGCAACTAATGAGACAATGCAGAAAAAAGAGGCATATAAAGCATGGCAAGTGACATTATTTAAACCACTGAGAAAACTACAGATGCTGTTTCCACTGTTCTTTTCTTTACAAAGATGATGACCAAAGATGGTCTTCATAATAATAGATAACATCCAGATAATCTCTGAGCAACACAATGAAGGAAATTTATCCAGTTTCAATGGCGACTGACTACCAAATAGCCAAACTGTTTATTGTTAGACAATCCTTTTGGCTCAACTCAAATAATATCTGAAGTCAAATTAAGCATTGTGAATTACAGCTGCACATGTAAGGCACCAAAAGGTACCATTCTTGGTAAATTACACAATATCTGGAATTCAGCCTCACTCACGCAATTTTAAGCCTAATTCTGTATCTATAGATATGTGAATATGAATATGAATCTCTCTGGTCAAGGAGATCTGTGATCCTGAATATGAATGGTAAGTAAAGTGGCATTGTCAGTGCCACATCTGTAAGACTGACAGATACAGTCATGTCTGTGGCTAGAAAGATGTCTTCTCTGCCTGACAGAAAAAATGTACAGGGGTCTATTTTTAAGATCAGTTTTTCCTCAGAGTCTCTTTGACCATTTAGTGAACTCTTACCATAGTAAGGAGTGCTGAACTAAATGTCTACAGCTTTAAGCTTTGCAGACCCTAGAACATAGCTCTAGGGCTAATGTGTAACAGTAGTATTTAAAAATCCTCCTGTTGTTCCCCAGTGCCAAGTTCATCAATCTACTTTCTTCAGAGTGTTTTTTAAAAATCTCCTTCAGTTTAATTCCTTTTTTTCTGGAAGATTATCTGTAGTTGAAACTCCAGTATTTCTTTAGCTGAGGAGACTGACATGAGCAGAATGGGTATCTGAAGTTCATTAAAAGCAAGTCATGTGGATAAGAACCTACAAAGAAAGCTATTAATAATGCCTGAGAAACAAAAAGGCTTCAGGATCTAGCCAACTTGTACAGCTTTTGCATTAAATCATAGAATACTGAGCCTACTGAATGAAGGCCAGTTCTAGGGAAACAAATGATGGCAAAGGATGTACTCCTGTTTCAGTTTGTACAGATGCCATCCCATTTGTCTCAAACTGATAAGGATTGCTATACAGTGATCATAAACAAATTTTTTTTTAATTTATTTTATTATTTTACGTAAAATAATACTATAATTTTTCTTGAGGAAACTATTTTGATACTGCAGGGTAAGTAATATGTTTTTTCATGTCAATAATTACAGAAGTAATGTAGCTAATGATTTTCAACCAGTCGAACTTAGCTGCAACTGTACTGCAGGTCACACATCCGCGATTCTTAAAAATTAAAAGGATGATACTTCAATTAGGTTGAAATCTCAAACCCCAAACTAGGTCTTGCTCATTTTTACACTGCTCCTGAATATTAAAGTACTAAAAATTCCAAGCTAGAAGAGTACATTCTCTGTCTTTTTACAGAGAGGTATATGCATGTATGCATACAAATATATTCAGATCCATTTATAATTTAGCTTCATTTATTCAAGAAGTCCACTCATGATATTCAGCTTCAAAATGTTAGAAAAAATGATGTGTCAGAAGTTGATCAGAAGGCTTAACAAAGATATTAGTGCAAGTTTTAACCAGTTGTTTTTTCAATTTATCAATAACTATAGTAAGTGATAATGACATAGTCCATGTAGAATATATTCCATTTTATTAACCACACTAAAAAAAACAAGCTTGAACTTCCCCATATATCCATCATCAAATCATCTGCACAACTGAAAATGACAAGCAAACTGAGATTTCCACTGGCAAGACACCTGGGCAGAAGCTCAAAGCCCAGGTTGTTTCCCCTCGTATTCTGAAACAAAAGAAAATGCCCATTGGAGCAAAGGGGGCCCCAAACTTTCCCCTCAAAGGAAGAAAACTCTGGAGCAAAACACTGTAAACAGTCAATCAAATGCCTGTGGAGGCCAAGAACGTTGAGAAAGAATCTGAGCCCCTGGCTGCTGGAAGCTGTAACAATGCATCGAGGGACAGTTTTCCTTGTACATGCCTTTTGCAGACACAGAACATATACTGACCACTGTCAGCAGAGAAGGGATGCTGGATAAGACAGGCCTTTGTTCAAGCCCAATATATCAACATTTACACTCCTGTGCCAAGCAAAAATGGAACTACCATAAGGCAAAAACCTCAGCAAAACAAAAATCATTTATTTACTTCCACAAAGGCATCTGCCATTCTCTTTTTCAATATTTGCCTCCAAATCTGCCTGAAACTATTCTGAAGAAAATTTTGTGATGGCTTCATATATTGTTGGGCCTTCCTTCGCTGTAACAGTCAGTCAAGAGCAAGACAGTTGGCTTGAGCTTTGCTTTGTGGTTAGACTTGTGTTCCTCTCTGCCTGCCATTGCAATGACAGTAACTGCCAGGCCCTCTTCTCTTTATTTATGGCTTCCTGTGTCCTCCCTCATGCTTCTACCTGCCTCACTAAAATGATTTACTGATGCTGTGAAATTTGGCCCTGTGAATAAAAGCTTAGGTGCTGAAACATAGGGGTAGAAAGATGCCTCAGCTGAGGCCTGAAGTAAAGTGGGCTGATCGCATGTACGCACATACATGTGTGCAATATATGTACCCTCCCTCTTCTACATCCATTCTCTGTTTCAGTTAAATATTGGTATTGAGTGTGGATAGAACACAGCGAGCCCAGACCTGAAACTTGGCAGGTGTCTACCTCTTTTTTAGGATCCTAAATTAAGAGTCACTAGTGATTTAGATACATAAATGCAAGTTTGGATATGGTAATGCAGAAAACAAGACATTCAACTCACATGCAGAAGTATTTGCCTTTGTCAGGATGTGCTGAAGATATCTTTATTTCATGACACTTGACCAGGAGATAGCCATCACTTAAGGTCTCATATTAACTCTCCCTGTGCTGGAAGTTGAACTTTTCTAACTCTTGCTCTGAGTGTAGCATTTACTTCATTTTATATAAAATGAAATGGATGTCTTCTTTACCCGAATTTTTAAAATTTGTTTTGCTTCACAGAAGCATTAAAAAACTCTGATTGCCATCAAGCAACTTTAAACAATGTGTTTTCAACTCTGTCTCCAACCTGTTGCCTTTAAGTCAAAACATACGAAATGTCAGTATTAGTTTTCCAGTCTTCTCCCAGCCTGCTATAACCAACATCATTAACTTGTTTCTCTAATTAGCTGGCTATATCTATTGCCAAACCAGACTGCTATCAGCTGTGTCCTCTTACATGCTCTGCTTATTACCAAACCTTATTTCAGCAAAATATAAACAGCTAAGAGTTTACCAGTTATTCCAGAGATGTCGGGTTATTTGTAGGATGATTACTGTGGTGTCCATGTCACTAGCAAGTGCTAATCCAGGCATGTGAGCCCTGACATTTATACCTATAAATAACGGATGGCTTTATCTATTTAGATTACCAAGTTACTGGGAGCTATTTTGACATACTCACAGGACTTAAATGCAGTTACCTTTCAGAAAGAGAGCATCAGCAGAAGACTCTTAATTTTTAAATGGATTATTAACATCAGTATGAGATATAAGCAGTAACTGCAGATCCTAATTTCTGTGGTAATTAGGAAAATAAGAAAGAAAAAAACTGAAACAGCTAGAAATCCCCTCATACCTGCCTCCCCTCCATCTCTTAGCCTGTCAATAAAATAGTTAAAGAGATTGCAGAATTTCTCATGACTCTGACCAGAACTGTGGGATTCTCTGCTCTGGAAATATGTACAATACCTATTTCCTATCAAATGGTAGCTTGGCTTTCTTAGGCTTCTAGCATCATCCAGTGTATTCTAAGTTCTTAGTGTCTAAATAATACAGCCTGATTTCCTTTCCTACTCCTTTGTGTTTTTCTGTAGTGATTCCTGACCTCCTCTATCAACAGCTCTATAATCTAATACTAACCTACCTTCTATAATAAGACAAAGTGAAGCTGGAAATCTCTCCTGGATTTGCAGGACATGAACTGAACAGATTAAAGAGCCAACAATAGCCATCAATATTAGAAAAAGTCAGTCAAGGAAGGCTTTTACCAAGATATTAATCACTACAGTATCAACCCAAAAATTAACAAAACCACACATATATAGAAAATAAACACCCAGAAGAAGGTGGTGGAAGCTTTCTGTAGATAAAAAAGTTTAGGACAAGTGTCAGCTAATGTCAGAAAAGCCATGGAAGACTCAGTCTAAATCCAGTAGAGTAACTTTATAAAGCCCTGTGGAAATATTTAGGGGCATGACTCCTGCTACAATCAAAGAAAACTAAAAGGCTAGAGAGCTTGCAAAGTATCTTAAAAGACAGTATCTCTAATACTATTTTCTCTCCTCCATCCAACCTCATTAAACTTCTTATATTAAGTGTTCTTCCTATCATAGTTTAAATAACAGTTAGTCTCTGGTTGAGTTGCCAGCATGTAAATCATAGTTTGTGTTTGGTTTTGTTTCTTTTTTCTGGAGCTTTCAAATAGTAGTGGGGATAACACACAAGTAGCAGGGTGGGTTCATCTCTGCTGCAGGTCCACTGATCTGAGAAGCCACAGAACCAGTGCAGCTAGGATTCAAGCACAGGCCATCTTAACTGATCAATGAGTTTTATCCTGGGCACAGCCGGTCTCTTCCTCAATTTTTTGGCAAGCTTTAGAATAACTCATGAATTTTCTGTGCTACTGGTTTGATGCTCAGAGGGCTTCTTTCCTGGGAACTGTGGATTGGTGAATAATACAGGCCAGTAGCAGGACAAGCACAAAGGTGAGGTCAGCATCCTGTTGGGTGTCAATGGCAGCCCAGTTGACATGATTTTTTCACCCTTTTTCCCAACTTAAAGCTTCACAGTTCTGCCCAAACTGATGCATTTTTTACTGGAGTGGAGGGAGCTTCATCTCTACCTAACCAGCTGATTTCTTACAGTTTTTACAGTCCCCGTAATAAGAATGAAACACAGTTTTCAAAGACTAAAATGTACTTATGTACTCTGAATGCACTTCACTGGAAAACACTTCGTGTGACAAGTCAGTGCAGCTGGATGGATGGCTTCCTCTCCAGCCAAGGACAAATGGAAACAGGAGGACAATGCAACGCCTTCTCCAGCCAGAACATGCCTTCTACAGAAGCCTCATTGTATTCAGGTGCCTTTATAACTGTGGGCCATGACACAAAGTAACAAAAGAGGTACAAGCTGCTCCTTACAATGGCCTGATGCCTCAGCCTGACAGAGAGCGAGCTATTGGCTGAGCAGCACTTGGAGCCGTCTATAATAGAATTCTTCTCAGCTTTGGTGTGAGTGATGTGCCTACTAATGATCTCACTGGCTGGTCTAAGCCAGGAGTGGTCTGTATGTCATAAAACTCAAAATGGCTCAGAAGCTCCAGAGTCATGTTACCTGATCAAGAGAGCTGGAAGGGGGTTGGGGGCCCTTTAGGGATGAATCACAGACATTTCCCATAGCACTGCAGAGCTCGGCTATGCTAGGGTGAGCATCTAAGAGCCGAGACTCACTTCCCAAGTTGTCTAGGCTCAGACAACTCTGGCCCAGCAAAAGGAAGGGCACCACAACAGCTCACAAGCAGTCCATGGCCACCCCAGCACAGTGCTCCTTCCACCAGGCTAAACATCACTTCCTCAGTCTCCTAGCTCCTGAGCAAACAACACTGTGCTCCGTTTGATGAAGAGCTTGGCTACGTGAGAGGATTCACACAGCCCACCGCTGCCATATAGCATAAGCTCCTGCTGAAAGATCCCCAACACAGTTTATGGGTGTATGTATCCAGAAGAAAAACTGAAAGGAAATTAAAAAATATTCCTGTGGGATGCAGTGACAAACTTCAACTCCTCAGAGATCCAAATCAGAGAGCAGAAGCTGGTTATTTTGTTGCACATCCTACAGAGATCTCAAATCTCCCACTTCATAGATTGATAAATTCTGCTACACTAAACTTGGTTTCATTAACTGGAGATTAATTTCTGCTGGCTTGCCCTCTGACAAGCTACAGTAATGCCAACCAGAACGTTCTTGTCACACCTTGATGGCAGGAAAGCTCAAATAGCAGACCACCTGAGGGGAAAGGGATCTCATGAGGAGACAAGTTCTGCATGAGTGGTCACTGGCCTTAGATGGAGGCTCTGGGCCTCCCAACATGTCACTAATCGTCTCTGACTAGATACCTGCCATTGCAGAAGCTACTTAGCTGGATTGAGCTACCCAGATGGGTGATGATTCTGGTTTACAAGGACAGCAACACACCAGCAGAAATCCAGGAGCTTAGCGAGACCCTTTCTCTCACAGCTGCAGAGAGAACAGAAGGAGCCAAAAACATACAGGCAGATTTGGCTACAGTAGAGAAGAACATATCTAATTCTGCAGAAAAGCATTCCAGAAAAAGATCCACCCCCGTTTCCTCTGATCCTCGCTCTGTCTCATGCCAGCCCAATATACTTTAATCTGGGCTGAAAAGTTTCATGGAAGAATTTCGACAGCCAGCCTCCTTCTGTCACCATCATATATGAGAATGGATAGAACAAAGCTCTGCCTTTCTGATTGTGTTGTTGTAGGCTGTTATCCTTCAGGGTGGCTTCAAGTCATTTACACAAAGGGTTCTCCCCCTGCTTCTCGCAATGGAAGGCCTATTGGTCTAAAAGAAACTACCAGGCATTTTGTCCTGGAAATCAAAACAATGTTGGATGTTACATGCTGAAACCTTACTGAAATATTTTATCTGAAATAAAGATGCTTCAGTACTCAATACTTACATAATGCAGACAGGTATTGCTTTTATATAAAGCAGGAGTGGCTGTATGCATATTGTTGTAATCCCAAAATGGCAGCTTATTATCAAAATGAGATCAAAGCGTGAAACATTAAAAATACAGCTGGAAATAGAAGTTTCTGAGACAAGTAGATTCGTCTATGACAGCTACCCCACCCCCAAATAAAACCTAAGTAAAACTTCAAATGGCAACAAAACACTGAGTTTGCAGTGCTCTCTTTCACTTTCTCATATCTAAGTATCTAAAGGTAAATCTATCATTTTACATGCAAAACACGAAAAGAAGTTTTTTGTTGTTGTTGGGGGTTTTGTTGGTTTGGTTTTTAATTTTTGTTTGTTTGTATGTTTGTTTGTGGTTTTTTGGTTTGTTTTTGTTTGTTTTGTTTTGTTTTTTTCTTTAATGTGCTCTATAAACATGCTCCACGGCTTAAATAATGAGACAAATTTTGAACTCTGTTCTTCTGCTAGAATCCAAAAGGAAAAATTTTGGTCTTTGAGATTGTAGGATGTGTTGCTTTATGTTCTTGTGTAAAACTTATAATTCAATTATAAAAATGCTCTGGGCTTCAGAACAATAAGGTGAGAAATGAGACAGAAATTGTATTCCATTGAAGTCCGGAGATATGGCAGACTTTCCTAGGAAATCCAATTCACACAGCTGTGGCTTTATAAGAATTAGACACACCTAGTAGATCAAACCCAGATGCCAAGAAAATATTCCCAGGACTGAAATGATAAACATGCTGACATCATGTAATTGATTTGTAATTAAACTGCAAAGGCCTGTGCAGGAAGATTATGCTCTGATAAAAGCCCCATCATTTGAAATGTATAACTGTTTTCTATAGATTACTTCCCAGAGCAGCTGGAAAAACATGATCTACTAAAGATAAAATTGTTCCTACAAACACATTAAAAAGGACTACAGGGAATGAGTTATAAGACATATGAATTTAGAAAAGAATGTAATGAGTTACAGTAATAGGGGAATGTTGTTCCATCTCAATCAAAGACAGTGTCCCCAGGTTACAAGACAGATCTATGTGCTGGTTTTCACTGAGTTTATTTTCTTCACAATAGCTAGCATGTGGCTGTGTTTGGATTTGTGTTGAAAGCAATGTTGATAACACAGGGATATTTTGGTTATTGCTGAACAACACTTTTCTACTCCTTGTCCCAACTTAGCAATAAGGAGGCTGTGGATGCACAAGCAGTGGTGAGGGGACATAGCTGGGACAGCTGACCCCAACTGGCCACAGAAATATTTCATACTGTATGGCACATTTCTCAGCATATAAAGCTGAGGGAAGGAGAAGGAAAAGGGGATGCTCAAAGTGATGGCCTTTGTCTTTCCCAGTAATGCTCCATGTGATAGGGCCCTGCTCTTCTGGAGATGGCTGAACACTGGAGATGCTGGCCCACAGGAAGCACTGAATGAATTCCTTGTTTTGCTTGGCTTGTGTGCATGGCTTTCCCTATTACACTGCCTTTATCTCAACCCAAAAGCTTTTTCACTTTTACTCTTCCAATTCTCTCCCTCATCCCACCAGTGGGGAGTGAGCAAATGGCTGTATGGGGATCAGCTAACAGCTGGGGTTAAACCAAAAAAATTTGAAACAAATTCTGGATCTGAATTACCTTGAATAACTCTCTTTTAGAGACTCTCTCATACTCAGAACCAGGTCTGATTTCAGATTTCACATATCACTTCTGACTAAATAAAATACAGCATATAATCATCCACACAGTGTGAAATTTAGATCCACTGAGAGACAGAAATATTTTCTAATCAGAATCAGCTGTATGGTCTGTTAAGGTAAGGAAGCCAACATGCCAGGATGAAGTTTACACAAAAATTAATAGGATGTGAATTGTTTTTGGGGAAAAACTTATTTAATGGAAACTTCTCAATCACGTCCTTCCACCCGCTAAGAACAAGGTTCACACCAAGGCACTGGCACATGGGAGAGAACAAACTTAGATAAACCCTGGAACATGTTTTTTGAGAAGATGCTGAAATCCTTTAGCTGTTTTTATGAAATTAGGACCCTTTTCAGTCCCAAGGTGACCAACTATTCAAATTTCAAACACCATAATTATTCATCACAGGTTTTTGTGTAAACTTTAGGTGCACCAAATCAATCAAAATAAAAAACAAAGCCCAACTGTAAGTGTACTCTACTTTTTAATGATTGAATTATGGGTGATAAAAATATCTGCACTATAATATCTGGAATAAATAAATACGGGATAATGGCTACAGTATATTATAATAATATATGTTGAAAGATCAATTAAGAGTCACTATATTTATAGAGAGTATAAATATTTTATGTGAAGAAACAGGAAGAGAGTGGCGCAAGGTCATTGGATGAGCCTTCCTATTGCATTAGTACAAAAGTGGCAACAGAGAAGATATGACATTTTAGCTAAACAAGTACTTTATATGTGCACAGCTGAATAAACTGTTTTGCAAAGGGTACTTCAATCGGATAATGCTCTGGTAATAAAGAAGGGCAATAACTTCTTTACGATATACAGAGCTCTATTTACTCTGCAAGTGCTTCTTCTCTCCCCCTTTTTCCCAGAGGGTAAGGGGTGTGGAGTAGATTCAGTCACTGTTCATTCTAAAGAAGAGGCTCTTAATTTAGAGAGATTATTAGGCGTTAATTCATAGTAAAGAATTACAACTGACAGAAAACAGAAGGGAAACGAACTCAGAAGCCATTTCCTGAACAATACTTGACCTTACCATTGTTGGTCAAATAGCAGTCTTGCAATGAAAACCAAAGTTGTTTTACCATGGAAATTAACACTAAGAGAAGAAAGCTTGTCACCAGGATTACAAAATAAAGTGAACTGATTTGATAATATATTTAAAAATTACCACACTTTATCTACACAAACAAAACTCATTCCAAACAGCATTTGTCAAAATATTTAATCCCCAGTGGTCTCAACTCATACCTTTGAAGTAAAAAGGCAATTTGATATCTTCCCCTAATACTCACAAACAGAGCCTCAGTCTCCCTGAGTTATACTGTGTTGGGGCCCTGGCCCATTTTGAAAACAACAGAAACTTGCCCTCTTCACCTCACATCCACAAGCAGCCAGTCTGGACCTGTTCTCATACCCACACAATTACTGACTTAAATAACCAGATGGATGTAATTCAGAAGTCTGTCAATACACTAATGTTTCATATACAGCATGACTCCAAATTAGTAAGACAGCCCACCCATTCCCATTCTCTCAGTCTACAACCAGTTGCAAGTGGTTTGGTAACCACTGCTGAACCATAGAAGAGTTTGGGTTGGAAGGGGTCTTATAAGGTCATCTAGTCCAAGACCCCTGCCATGGCCAGGGACATCTTCAACTAGATCAGGCTGATGGTTGAGCTTACAGTTCCATACAGAGTGAACTTCAATGTTTCCAGGAATGGAGCATCTACCACCTCTCTGGGCAACCTATTCCAGTGTTTCACCAGTCTCATCGTAAAGTATTTCTTCCTTATATTTAGTCTGAATCTACCCTATTTTAGTTTAAAACCATTACCCCTTGTCCTGTTGCAACAAGCCCTACTAAAAAGTCTGTCCCCATTTTTTTATGAGCCCCCTTTGAGTACTGAAAGGCNGGGACAGACATTTTTTGGGACTGAGAGAGTTGGAGTTGTTCAGTCTGGAGCCTTCTCCAGACTGAACAACTCCAACTCTCTCAGCCTTTCTTTATAGGACAGGTGGTCCAGCCCTTCCATCATCCCTCCTCTGGACCCGTTCTATCAGATCTATGTTTTTCCTGTACTGAGGACTCCAGAGATGGATGCAATACTCCAGTCATTAATGAGCTGTGGGTCTCATTGCCACAGGAGACCAAAATTACAAATGGGTTCAAAAAGTAATCAGACATATTTATGCAAAAAATCAGTGAGAAGCTAGCATACACCTACCATTTGGTGACCCTCTGACTCAGAAAGACCCTAAACCACAGATTGCAGTAAGCTTGGACAAATGTAAGAAGGGCAGCATTTCTCAGTGCCTGCTCCATGCCTTATTTTTTTTTTTGTAATCATTGGATGATTCCTACTTTCAGGGGTGAGACAGTTCACCAAACATATTTTTTGGCTTTAGCTCACACAGCTTTGCAGGTAAGCAAGGACACAGAGGTGAAGACCAGTAAAATCAAGGACACAGGTCTACATTTCTAGCAACAGAAATGTAGGACGGAGCAGATGGCAGGTAAACAGTGTTGGAGCTTCAGGAAATAAATACCAGGATTCACTTTTCTCACTGTTATTCTGCCTTCCCTTATTCATCTGTTGTCTAGATACTTAAACAGGAACAAAATTTAAAATTTCTGAGCTTCATCCCCCAAATGTGCTTTTTTATTTCACTTACAAAAAGTGATCTTTGACAACTTGTTCATACTCTCTCTCAAACCTAGGTAAATCAGGAGCAGAACCACTGCTGTCACTGAGCTAGAGCCACAAACTGATCATAATAACAGATTTCAAAAGTTATTGTGACATTTTGCAGCCTCAGTACTGAGCCTAATAGTGTGTTCCTATTGAAATATTCATTAACTAAAGAGAATAATTTGCATACAGATATTGCAGACAAAATAAATAAGATGCAAACTTATTTTATCACTAAACCCAAGGCCTTTAAAATGCTTGAACAATGCAAGTCAAAGCTACTGAGAAAACTAAATTTATTTTTGAGAGAAATGTTCTTCTTACTTCCTTCAGCAGTAAGGGTCTAGGACCTCCTACAGTGATGATCAGAAGTCATCAGTTCTATTTTTCAGTGGCTCTTCAGCTTTGATATTTGGTTTGCTCCATCTAAGTGAAAAAAAAGCTTTCTGAGCATGATCCAACAATTGCCTAATGACTGTTGTTTGACTAAAGGGTTACCTTTTAATTTCACCTCCTCTACAATGAACAGTGAGACAGCCCTAGATCTCAAAAATCCTCTTATCAATATCACAGCAGTTCTGAGAAACAGGAGGTTTCAGCAGAGCAGCGAATTTCCAAGAAATGTGTGTGTTCTGAAAGTGCCCAAGACAGCTCTGCTAAGTGTTATTTCTTACATAAACCAAGTGGAGAGCCTGCACCCACCATCAGATTAATTTTCCTTGTCAATCTTTCATTCAAATAGCTCTAATGAACATTATGAGAATGAGCCTCCTTCTCCCCTTCCTGCCCACAGGCTTTGTTGTCATATAAAATTAATTTTTTTCATTTTGGATGTGCTTAAGAAATACCTAAGTGCTATAAATAAACAGGTAATATGACACAAACAAAAGTGAGCCTCCCAAGTCCCAACAAGTCAAGAAAATGACATAGTTTGTACATGCTTGAAATTATGGAGCAGTGATTGCAACCTGAAGTGAACATGCTATACCAGTACAAACAAAAATCGGTACATCCACATTTCTGACATGCTTTCTTCACAAAGTTCTATACCCTGCCACCTGGAAATTTACTTGGCATGTGGTTTGGTTGCTTGGTCAAATGGTTGAAAATTAACACCATAAAGAGGCTTAGAGGGGTGTGGGTTCAAGATATTTTCTAGGTGGAGCCATCCTTTGTAGTTCTCTTTAAATTACACCTTTGCATGTCTAATTGTGTAACATCAGGGACACTTGGTACACAGAGCACGACTCAGATGGTCACTGTAAACAGACACAACATGCAAGCCACTTTTCAAAACTCTTCAAGAATTGTGGCACTGACTTCAGTGTGTGTGCATCACTACAGCAAAGTTGAACTTTGTCATCTTTCCACTTTCCTCAAAACCAAAGGTCTGCTTGAAAACCCATATTGTTAGTCTATGCAATGAAGAAAGGGATTCTCAGGGAAAACAGCAATCAACCTTCCATGAAAGTTTTGCATTATTTTCTGATACCTTAGCAATGAAATAATGTTAGAGGTGCCTCATGCTTTTATTGATACGTTAAATATGCGTTCCCTGCTGTCTCAAGGAAATGCTAAATACTGTGATACCTCGTGATGAGTCACTGCAGTAGATGATTCCCTATTTAATTCTTTGTCACCTTCTGTAGAAAGGATGAGACTTTCAACTTACAGTCTTTTTCTCTAGCATCCTTATTGCTTACTCTTTAACTGACTGGGTTATCTAAAGAAAAACTGCTTCTGACATAAAGTGAATGAGAAAGCTTATTACATTAGCAGGAACAAGGGAGGGAGTTCACAAGATGAACTCATGTGACAGCATGAGCCCCTGGAATTGCAAAAAGCTAGTGCAAAGAAAATACCACTATGGTTTCTAAAGCTGTTTTTACTATTTTGTGTGACTATTACAGGTAGTTGAAAGTGAATTAGAGACATCACTTTGATGTGATTCATATCCAGGTAGAATTTTTGATGATACACATTGTCTTATGTCTTACAGTTATTTTCTTAGTATATGTATTGCCAAATACACAATCACAGTTTTCAAAGTGCTGGATCAGCAGGTGGTTTTTTCAACACAAAGGTAATATATTTATTTAAAGGATGAATGTTTAATTTTTGAAACTGTATTGTATAAAACCCCTGTGCAAGCTCAAATCTATGTTTCTATTGAATAAAGTAAACAGAGAGAATTTTGATTTGAAAACAGGAATAAAAAAAGGCAAGGCCTGGGTCTGCCCTTGAGGAAAGAAGAGAAAAGAAAGATGTGTCCTAGAAGGCTCCTCAGGGCAGGTGGTGGACACAGCTCCCAAGATGAAGCTGAAGGTCAGCTCTGAGAGGATGCATTCAGGAGGCCAGTGGTGTTCAGTCACTTCCCTGGCTTGCCAGGTGAGACATCCAGTCACATCGAGAAAATCAAATAAATAGAAATTCTGCTTTTGAAACACTCTTTTATTCTAAGCTGTTGCAATTGTATCCTAACACTTTGGCCAGTCAAGAGAACATTGTTTTCTTTCATGTCAGGTCTTGACAAACTTGTGAACTCTAGGAATCGTATGATCACAGACTATATTACTTTCTCAAAGCTAGTGAATGCCTATGAAATTCTCCGTGCGGGCAAAAAGCAGTGAGAGTCTCACCAGTAAGGACAAGGTCAGCCCAAAGACTGGCATTATCGAGTGCCAAGCTTCAGAGGGAATGGACACAAGTACATCCCTTCCATGGAGAGAATATTGTAGCAACACTCCTGGCAGTGGGTAATGCCAAATCATCAAAGTGAGTAACTATGAAAACTGGCACTTTGACATAGCATTTGCTCAGTGCTGGCTGACAAGGTGCAGTCTGGAGGTTTGCCAGGAAAACAGGAAAGGTGGCTGTTGTTCCAGTACAGGATGCTATTACACATAATTTGAAGACATGTAAGTACTTTGTGTTTGTGCATACAGGGTGGCCATGAGATTCTTGAGTGGCCTCTTTCTTTTGACACTCCTAATTAATACTTACAAGAAGTTCTGATGAGAAAAAGTCAAAACACATCTACAGGGCTATATTTAGACACAATCTTTTCTTTGACACTGGAATCATATTTGGCCTATTTGAAAGAGAAAAATAATTAGAAAAGGGTATAAACATGCTTCTAAGATGTCTAACCGTAAGGATCATATTAGGAAATCAGTTATAGGTATTAACAGGGCATCTGAAATGTCACAAATACCTGTTCTTTGATTAAAGTATTTGTTTTATCTTTGAAGGATAAAACCAGAACCTTTTCACCTTTGCATTTATATTCCTTTGGTTATGATTTTGCTAACATACAGTGCTTTTCTTACCACTAAAGTAGCACCACAGGGCCCTCGAAAAAAAGGAGAAACATATACGAGGAGTGTGAGCCAGAACTTGTGATAAATAGTACTACCATCCAGGCCATGAAGTTAGATATTAAATCCTGCACATCCTCCTGACCTGACAGGATTACTCTCTCCAGGGGCTGAAAAGTGTTTCAACCTCAATACTCATGGAATAATCAGCTCCTATGTGGGAGAGAGTGACACCAATGTGACAGGCACAGTGTATAACCACCATCTGACTTGGATTCACTCTTATTTGGTGATTTTAACTGTCTGAGGCTCAGATTCTGATTTCAGGCAAACCCAGATGTCTTGCTGACATCCGTTTGTATTGCTGCAGTTTTGAAACGTTGACCAAAACTTAAACCTGAAGTTGACTTGTCCAAATGAGCGATATCAAGAGGCTTTGTTCAATGAAAAAAAAAAAAAAAGGCAAATGGATCAGTTGAGAAAATAGCATTTAGGCATAAAGACAGTAGTCTTTTTTAGTCCGAAGAATATTTGGACAGCATAGGCCAATTGTATGTAAATTAATCCCTTTATCTAATTGCAAGCCTTTAAAATGCCTATTGTTTGTCTTAACTGTGGTCCTAGTAAAAACAACAACTATCAGAGTCAGTAGGAAGGTTTCTTTAATGTGGTGAAGGCCAGAACAGCCCATTCTATACAGCACAGTTATCCTTGCTGTTGGAGAAGACAGCACTCACAGGGGAGCAAAGAAAAGGATGTTTCTTCCCAACACAAGAGTGAAAAGAATATCATTGTCACTCACATGTGTTTGAAGTTTCATTTCTCATTTTACTAAAAATACAACTCAAAACTCTTTGGGACACATATTTGTTGCTTCAAGAAGCTTTTCTCACTGAAAAACCTTAATCAGATTGTTTCCTTTATAGAATTAGTAACTCAAATTCAACAGTTGGTCTTGACTTAGCCAGTTTGGTCTTCTGTTCTCCACATCTCCATCAAGAGCTTTGTCTTTTCTCTCACTGCTTATGCATCTTACCCTATCCTAGAAAGTGTTACTGAGTACATACAATCTTGTTTCATGGAAGAAATGCCACTGTTGGACAGAAGTCAGCATAAATGACTATTCATAAATTCAAAGAAGTCAGCATTGAATTGACAGGCAAAGATCTCTATAAATTAAGCACTAGACTTCTCTACTTGGATTTGGTTGTGGTCAGGCCTGGGATTGCAACATCTATAGCCACATAGACAAGGTGTGAAACCCAGGCTTGAGAACAGCCCAGCATGCACTGGAAATCTTAATAGATGCCACAGTTTGAAATTGTTTACATGGTTTTGCAGAACTTGAAGGACTCAAGAACAAGTGGGTTTATCTCTGTGTGGTTTCCTGGAGGGCAGGCAGAGAATATTTCTGTTTGGAGGGAGGGACTGAAAGCCAAATGATTCTTTCACAGCTGCTTTGCTGAACCTCTGGGAGTCCCTTCAAGGGCAAAACCAGACAACGTCACAGGTAGTGGCATTGCATCACATTACCTTTCACTGAACTATGCTCAAGTGAAAACCCAGACCAGGGGACTGTCTCTGTCAGCGGATGAGCTCAGGTGAAGAAATGGCTGAAAGAACATCTACCTAATGGAGCAAAGCAACTGAAGGACTTACCTGTCTCCTCCACGCTCCACCACTGTAAGGGCAAGAGAAAAAAATGTGTCTCTTTTATTACGAGTATAATTACACTGGGGATTTGGGACTGGAACATCTCAACATAGATGACAGATTTTCTAAACTCTAACACCTAAGCAACTTTGATGTATGTGTGTCAATAGGAAATATCTTGCCAATAACCAAAACTCACCATTATTGTCACACAAAGCATCTATCAGGATCCATAAAGATCTCTGTGCAGGATCCAGTAAGAGCCCACCTGCAAAGATATTCACAGATGAGCAAGTTGGCAAAATCATAGAATAGCTTGGGTGGAAGAGACCTGTAAAGGCCACCTAGTCCAAGATGAGTCCCTGCAATGAGCAGGAACATCTTCAGCTAGATCAGGTTTCTCAGAGCCCTGTCCAATCTGACCTTGAATGTTTTCAGGAATGGGTAACATACTACCTCTCTGGGCAACTTGTCCCAGTGTTTTACCATCAACAAAAAAAATTTATTTTCTTGCACCTAGTCTGAATCTACTCTCTTTAGTTTAAAACCATTACCTTTGTCCTATCACTACAGGTAAAACAAGCCCAGATCTCTCAGTCTGTCCTCATAGAAGAGGTGTTCAAACCCTTTGATCATTTTTGCAGCCCTTCTCTGGACCTGTTCAAACACATCCATGTCTTTTCTGTACTGAGGACCCCAGAGCTGGATGCAGCACCCCCAGCGGTCACACCAGTGCAGAATACAGGGACAGAATCTCCTCCCTTGCCCTGCTGGCCACACTTCTTTGGATGCAGTCCTGGGTGCAGCTGGTTTCTGGGCTGCAAGGGCACATTGCTGGGTCATGCCTATCTTTTAATCCACCAATACCTCCAAGTACTTCTTGGCAGGGCTACTTTCTGTAGCCTTCATCCCCCAGCCTGTGTTGATACTGGGGGTCACTTCAACCTGGGTGAGGTTGGCAGTTGGTCTTGCTGAATTTCATGAGATCCAAGTAAGTCCCCTCCTTGAGCTTGTCCAGGGCCTTTTAGATGACATGCTGCTCCTCAGGGGTGCCAACCCTATCACAGCTTGGTATCTATCTGCAAACTTGATGAGAGTGCACTCAGTCTCACTGTCTGTGTCACTGATGAAGACATTAAAGACCAGTCCCAGCACAGAATCCTGAGGGACACCACTTGTCATTGATCTGGAAATTGAGCCATTGACCACTACTAAGTTAACCAGTCCTGATTTTATATAGGAATTAACTAACAAAATAATTAAGAATTTGTAGATGGTATTTACCTGTCCCTTGCAATCAGCTGTCTTGTTTATTCAGTTCTAGCTGATTATGTGATAAATGTGTCTGCACACAACTAATGAGCCAGGATCATTTGCTGGATGGGCCATTGATGAACAGGGTTTTTGCCACTGACTTTCACAGAAGCAGATCTGAATCTTCCTGGCACTCTGCTTTGTTGCTGAGGTTTTCTGATCTCCCATTCTGTGGCAGCTCACACACTGTTCAAAGATGAAACTGTCACAAAATGAGACAGCTTCAGACAGCGAGAAGAACTGGAAGTCTCTTCCCCTGCTGCTGGGAAAATGTCTGGGTGTGGAAATTCAAAGGCACATTGAACGACAAGCAAGTGCAAGGATAACAAGCCACTGAGAAAGCAGGGAATATTTCAGTTAAAAGTAATCACAAATACCACCAGAGCAAATTCCAAAATCAGTATCTTCACTCATCAAAAGTCATCTTTATTGCATATTTTGTCCGTTTGATTAGATTACGGACAGTTCAGGAGCATGGCTTTGATTTACAATTCAATCAACTTGTCATCAATAGCAGGTCTGAAAATACATTTGCAAAAGGAAAGAGTCAATCAGATGCAGAGGGCAAGCTGCCAAAAGGCAGCCAGCTATTAATTCTGAGCAGAATTTGGTCTGATTTGATATTAAATAGCTGACTCACTAGTTTCCTAGGATGTAAAGAAGGCAGAAACTAATCATAGCTGAATCAGAGAATTATGAAAGTATTTTTGTACCCTAATTCTTTTTCATGGTATTTATCAAAGCTTCAACTATCTTGGAAGAACTGCTGTCTCATCTATAACAGGATTTAAAAAGCACTCTTAACATTAACTTGAAGATGGTTAGGTATAGTCATAACATCACCTTACTAGCCATTAGGTACTCACAGGAATGGATTTTGTTAAGGTAGTCAGTATTAGGGCATCTGCTCTAAGCAACAGAAAGACAAGGCAGGTTCTTGAACTAGCAGCAGTCTCCACCTGGAAAACACATGGGATAAAGTCTACGGATGTTGCACACTGTTTTCATCTAGAAAAAATACAAGGTTAGACTCCATCAGACATTAGGAACGAAAACATTTTAAGCACTCTCTTGAAATCACAAATGACGGGGTTATTTGGGGCCTCTTCTCTGAAGATTCACCGTGGTGTGTATCACACTGGATTCTACCCTGTGGGCTTTCTCAGCTGTGCTGTCTCCATAACTATGTGTGGATTTACTACCGGGCATAGTGGCACAATTGATAGCTCCACTTTGAACTTTAGCACAGACTTGCAACTTTCATCTTAGAATTGGGCCTTTCTCAGGAAGATTGATTGTCACAGCCTGAACTTAAGCACTTGGCTAATTGTTGTCTGGAGCCCTGCTGAGTTTCAATTTTACTATTTGTCTTAAATTTAATTCCTTTTTTGTAAGAGTGTCAAATTCAATCAGATTAGTCTTTTCCAGTATAAACTTGTCAGAACCCAAAAAGTAGCTCCATTTCCACCTGGGCTTTTGTCAGTACAATGGAAAAATACATTTCCAGTGATGTATTTATACAAGAAAATTACATTCCAACCACAACTTTTCTGTTTAAAGTGCCAGATTTAATCCCTGAACAAATTAGAAAGCCAATGTTTATATTGTTTCTCTAAGTCACATGCAGATTTTATTGCCACCCATGAGTGGAGATAATACATTCAGCATTTCCTCCACCCTAAGTGCAATTAAATAATAAGTACTAATGACTGCACTCTTCTTGAAAATACATTTAGGTTTTTAAATTGAACATATTCCCCTATGATTTGAAAAATCTAGACTCCTTCTTCTAAACAAAATTTAGAGATAAGCCCGGAAGCAACCAGAGGTACATATGTTCTCATCATAACAAACCAGAGAGAAACAGAAAATAGTGTTGAAAAAGACAGTTAAAATTTAAAATATATAAATCCCATTCTTGAGAGCTCTGCCTAAGCACAGACTACAAGGACAGTGGAAACAAGATAAAAGCTGATGAGCATTCTCATAACTGGTGTTTTTTCTCTTCCCAGTTCCTCTTCTCCCATCATTCTTTAATTCCATCTCTCATGCTCTTTTTTGCTGTTTCTTCCATTGTCATTCCTTTCCTCACACCTTTCTGCACAACATTCTCTTCAGCTCTGTCTTAGGTTACAATGTAAGATGTAACCAAGAGTATGTAGTCTATCACCATGTGTTAAAACCAGGTGGGGCAGTGTTCATTCTCTCTTCCATGACACATCCCTGACAACTCCCTCCAGGGGATATCTTCCGTTAATGAGCTAGCTGTTAAAACCAGGTGGGGCAGTGTTCTTTGTCTCTTCCATAACTCTTCCATGTCTCTTCCATGTTCTCTGTCTCTTCTTTGTCTCTTCTTTGTCTCTTTGTCATAACTCCCTCCGAGGGATATTTTTCTGTTAATGGGCCATCCAGCCTCACTGCATGACTCATAAAATTATATCATCTCATTGTGAGATGCTCCACCCAGGGGGAGGAACCAAGCATTCCTACCTGGATATAATCTGAGGTTTGGAACACCACACTCAGCTCTCACCTACTGGGATCCCAGAGGACAAGAGCTACGTAACCACCACTGGACCTTCAGAGGAAGACCAGACCCTTCTACAGGATCACCGCTTCAACAGAACCACATCATCACTTCAGGAGGACTGCAGCCACCATTTAATCAGACTGCTACCACCACCCTGACTGACAGGGTGTCATGTTGTATTCTGACTCTGTCAGTGTTTCTGTACTGCTGCATTTATTTTTTTTTCCTATTAAATTGTAGTTCTGATTTTGAGTCTCTCACTGGTTTGCTTTCAAACTAGTACAAGCTCGCATGCCATCTGAGTAATTTTTCATCCTCTCCAGAACCACAGTCTTGCATTTGTGCTGTGCCACCCTCTTCCTTTTCTTTCTTCCTTCCCTCAAATATCTCCAGCCACAACTCAGCTACAGACTTTTCTCTCCTACCAGTGCTTTTCTCTGCATCTTCCCATACTTTCCCACTCCAACTATTTTCCCTTACTGTTTCCCAGCTGGCTTCTGTTTTCTTTTCTCTTATTTTGACCTTGTTTCTCCTATTGTCTTCTTTCCATAGGTACCCCAGATTCTCCTTTCTCTCATTTCTATAATTATGACCTATCTTATCCTTTCTCCTGCTTCCTTCAGGACTCTGTGTTCTCCAAGATTCACAATCTTCTCAATTTCAAATATCCTTTATGTACCTTCTTACATTTCTCTATCTTCTCCATTTCTTTCCAAATCCCTTTTCTCTCCTCTTTGCTTTTTCTCTCTACCACCTCACTCTGTTCAGGTTCTGTTTCAGCATTGATGTTGTCATGCTTCTACAGCCACCCTGGCAGACTACAGAGGGTAAAAGGCAGCATGTCAGTCCATGGCAAGGAGCCCAGAGTAACCTCACCTCAAAACTCACCAGCTGAACAACTAGGTTAGTTGAAGGTGCCTTGAGAGCTTCCTCCACATCCTTAGACAGTACAGAGAGACCCAGATCCCCCCGCTTCTGCTGTGTGCACAACCCTTTGGACTGTGGCTGTTTTGAATAATGTGTGTAGCTCTTGGGACCGTGTGCTCAGATGGCTTACTGGGCTTCTTTTTTTTTTTTTCCTGGCCCGATACTGAGGATTTACAGAGAATCAAAGAACATTGCAAGGGACTTTATGAACCAGGGCTAGCCTTGACGTTGTATCAGGCTGCTTGATGACTCATTTGGATACTCTTATTTCACAGTAATCCTGCTTCATGAGCACTGTACTATGCAGATTAGCCCTCTGCCTTGCTACATCCCTACTTGTAGTGCTGTCACTCCTTTCTTGAATGTTTGTCCCTCTGTTAGTCAGAGATATGCTTGACCGTGCTACGGAGAAATAGGCTTTCTCCCCACATCTCAGCTCTGACAAGACTTGAAGGGTACAGGAAAGCCAAGTTCTGCCCAGTGCCAGCCCACAGGAGACCCAGAGTTCGTTGTCCTCCTAACACTTCTCCTGAACTGCATGATGAATACTTCACAGGCCAGCAGAGGTATTCCCACTGCTCAACAGTACTGGTGTGAAACAAGTGGTTCTTGCTTATCCTGCTACGTCTCTTGTAGCTACGACCCCAGATGAAGCTTTGCTGCTGCTAGGGTAACTAGAGTTCAGTACCGATGGTCTTCAAGCCTGTCTCTACTTCTTCCTTTATGAGACCATGGAGATGGTGTATGAAGCAGTCAGAATGCAAAGAGCATAATCATTTCCATAGCCATGGTGACAGCTGGTCCTGCTTAATTATTAGTGAAGCCAAAAGAAATCTAATCTTTATTGAAAAGGGGACTCTCTAACATGCTTTTTATGTAATTCTTTTCAGTTTAGCTCTTTTAATGATTTTCTTGCAGCTGCTGCTGTGTGAATGTGTTTGTGGAAGAGGAACACAAACCATGATGGACTGTGGATGCAGGTGACTAAATCAGTTTGCCTTTGATCATTCCCTGGATGGTGAGAGCAATTCCCATGCATGATCAACTCTCTCTAGCTAGCCAAGGAGCAATATTCTGACATTTAAACAAGCAACTTCTTGTCTCTCTTCCTAGCTATAGGGTAAAGGGTAAGAAATAGTCAAGTGTCAACAAGGAAAAAACCAAGGGATTAAAACCAACCATTTGGTTTTTGTAGGATGAATGACTCCTCTCCTTACTGTGATATTGCTTCCCATGCATGGTAGCCTTCCTCTGGACTTTAAAGCTAAAGGCTGAAAATTGTGTTAAAAAATCTCAGTGTAGAAAGGTATCTGCTTCTGAAGTCTCCCTCACCAGCTGACTTTGCCAGTCAAGGGGAAAAGAAAAAGAGCTACTGATTGGCTGTTACCTGTCTTCTTACCCAGGAGTACTGTATAATTATCATGATCCAAACTGTAATGTCTCTATAATTTGAAGCTGCTCCTTTCTGAGTCTCAGTTTTGATTTGGACTGCACCCTAGTCTGAAGGGAGAGGAGCCACCCATATGCACATGAAGCTAGAATGATGCTAATTTCCTCTGAGCAGAGGGGTCTACAGAGTTTCAGCCTAAGACACAGCAGCACAGATTCAGCTCCAGAGAAAAAATTAGGGCAAGAATGGAACTGTATCTGTTAGAAACATCAGTTCTTTTGTCCACTGCTCCCAGGAACATGCTCTTCAACACCTTATTACCACCTACAGAACAAAGCAGACACTATGTGAGTCAGCAGTGGACTCTTAATGAAAAGTATAGGTTTTTTTTTTATTTTTGCCGTTTTAGCAGTTCTCACACCTATCTGTAATGAACACTTCTCAGTGACAGAAAAACATAGGAAAGGACATTTGATTTGGAGATAATATTTCCATGAAAATAGGTACTTAGTTAAATACAATGATTTTGTTAAAGCTGCTAAAGAGGTGTGCAGGTGGCCCTTCTCTGTGTATCCTTTAACAGGAAATAACTGCCTGCTGTTTGACTGCTTTCTGAGTGGAAAATGTGTGCCTTCAGCATGTGCACAAAGCCAGGCAGCAAACCTCAGTCTTTGCCACTTGAACACCACAGAAGAGCTATGGCAACCTACATTTGTGGAGAGAAGGATGGTATCACGAAATATGCTGAGGGACCAAGAGGAAGATGTTGCTTCTTTGTACAACAGAGTGCTATGGGTCTCAATTCTTTCCTCAGCTGTTTTGCTCTACAGAGGATGATGATAGCAGACCTGGGGATCCACACATTGCAAGAAGGTGTCAATAAGGCATGAAATATTTAGTATCTTTGCAAGAAATAATAGAATTGCTACCAGCATTTTCCATTCTCAGCAGATCTGACAAAACTGTATGAGGAGCCAAAACACAGGAGGGGCAGGTCTACCTTTCAAAGTGGATGAATGAGCCAAAAGGGTTACTGTGGACTTAGATCTAAGAAATGCAAAATGCTATACATGGAAGTGAACTCCATGTGTTGGTACAGGCTGGAGACTCTGCAGAAAAGGATCTTGTGGTCTTGGTAGGAAAGAAGTCACTTTGAATCAGCAGTAAGCTCTTGCAGCAATGCAAAAAGTATCAAAAGTAGGTCAAAGGAAATGATGATTCACTTCTACTTGGCACTTGTGAGGCTGCATCTGGAGTAGTCTTCAGTTCTGGGAGTGAGTCCAGAGGGAAGTCACTAAGATGGTGAGGAGCTGGAGCATATGACCTTTGAGAGGATAAGGGAAGTAGGGAGAAGATAAAAAAATTCTAATAACTCTCTTTAGCCATCTAGCCAGGGCTATAGAGAGAAGAGTTGTAGAGAACACAAATCTTGTCTCTTCTGAGAGATGCACAGTCTCTCAGAAGAGACTGAGCCAATGGATAGTGATCACAATTTGCAGGAAAGGAAGTTCAAACTGGTCATAAGAAAAATGCTCTTTTCTATGACAGTGATTAAGTGCTGTGACAGGCTGTCCAGAGACATCATGGAATCCCCATTCTCCATCCCTGGACATTTTCAAAATTTGACAGGAAAACATTCTGAGCAACTTCATATAACATTGCAGTCTGCTCTGATTTCAGCAGGGAGACTAAAGACCTCCCGACATCACTTCCTACCCAGAGTATTCAATAATATGTATAAAATGGCTGCATCTGGAGAGCTACTACAAAGCACCTAGAAGATTTGGGGCATGGGTCTGTTAGGTACTAGAAAAGCTGAAAAAAGATGGATCCTGCTAATTTGGTAAAAAGAGCTAAACTTGGAATGGTATCCATGGCATCAACTGTCCTCTTTAGGATCTTCTTTAAAATGGATGACATATTATATTTATAAATGCAGGTTTGCAATGGCTCCCTAAGAGGATTACTCATAAAGCACTGCATTTTATAGCTTCCTCTTCACCAAGTCTTTCCTCATGAGTAAGACCTTTTTTAAAGGTTCTTTAAGTGGTTTGGGGAGAATTTCAGGTTGTGTTTACAACAAAAATCTGTGGGAAAACAGTCCAGCAAATGTTACCATGAGAGACAACTGATTTCCTGGAAGACAAGTAAAGTCCTCAGAACATTTTAAAACCAAAAAGGAATGTCAAGATTTTCAAGTGAGTCTCATGATTCTTCAAAGGTGGACTTGTAGTTGTGTGATACCTATGATCAGCAAGACTCTACAGAGTCAACTGAACAAAATTAATTTTGAAAATGTGATGGAATTCTTCCATCTCAAGAGCATGAGGAAACAAACTCCCCAAGCTGTGAGAACCAAAGTCTAATGCAAGGTCCAGAAGGGAATCAATAAATGCAGGTTCACCTCCAGTGTTTAGGAGCCCTGTGTTTGCATCAAAGTTGCTGCTGTGACTCAGAAAGGTCACTTGAGATTTAATGAGGTTGGAAATAGAGCAAGAATCGTTGTCCTCTGCTTGTGAGAGCAAGGGCCCTTGTGGCAGTGTTCACTTGAGCAGTGCAGTCAGCAGATGCTGACCTAGAGTGATTTTGTTCCTATCACAGAGTGCTTCAGCAGGTAGGTGAGCAGGGTGAGACGAGAGCATGTAATGAAAACACTGTGGAGAAAGTGAGCTGGTGAAACACTTCCAGTTTCACTTTCTGGAGATAGAAGGACTATGTCTCACTGACTGCTTTTTTCACCCTCTGATATTAAAAAACCAGGAGAACTTCATGAGCAGTCCTGAGATTAGTACAATATTTAAACCCATTTAATTACTCTGATGAATTACATGCCTGTCACTGATCTCCTTATTTGCCCCAAAGTACTTATAGGATGTTCATTTTGCCTTCTCAAAGTACTAAGTTTGAAGTGAATTTCTGTTTACTTATGTTAGTAACTGATCACAGGAATCAAAATGAGCTGTACATGACTAAATGACCAGTTTGTTTTACTGTCCTCCATGGCAGTGCTGATAAGGTTTTCTGACACCATGCAAATTATGCTGCTATCAGCAAAAGACATTCCCTGTTAAAAAAGCAAAAGAAGAAGGCAAGCTGCAGTTATTACCTAGAAAAGATAGAAGCTGCTTGGGAAAAAGGAGCTGCCTTTCGAAGGAAATGTCAGGTCAAGGAAGGGGATGGGATTTAATGAGATAAGAGGACAAGAGACCTGAGGCATAATTAAGTCCCAGAAGATCTCACTGAGTGTTTGGCAGAACCCCCACTCAGCAGTCCTTCCACCTTCAGTGGAATTAAAGTTTAATTTGGTGTCTAAGGGGAGAGGAAAGGCCTGCATTATCAAACGTAGAAATCAATGAACCGTGTGAAGGAAAAGGTCACACCCCTGCTTGCAGCACAGAAGGTCGAGGGGGGAAATGGTGAAGATATAAGACAGCTCAACACTTACTCTCAGTGTTGGGAGTGGGAGGGGTGGATGTCACCCCATAGATTTGTCACTACCTCTCTTTCTGTAAAATAATTTCCATTTCCATTGAAGAGGGCAATGAAGAGGTTTTTCTCTGTGCATGTGGTCATTGTTGCTGTTTTTAAAGTCTAAAGAACTGTTGCAGAACTTTTTACCTGGTTTAATGCAGGTATCTAGCAGACAGGTGAAACATGCATTTCCATACACAGTGGACTTAAATATTTCAAGACATCTCAGCTCAGTGCATTCTCCTGGTGTTACTGGGCATTTTATCCTCCCTGCTACACCCATAAATTGCTACCATCAGACACTCAGTTTCTGTATGGAAAGAGAGTAAGTTTCTGTGCAGAATCTTTCCTGAGTAACAACTAGCAACCTAAATCAGTGCAAGTCACGAGTAGCAGATAGGAGCAAGAACAGCAGACAGTATGAATGTATTTCTCACTGTCAACTGAATGCAGATTTCCTGAACTCCAGGCTTTCCCCAAAAAATGGAGCTTTCTCCCTGAGGAGACACTGCACTGAGAACAGTGGAAACTCAACAGATCCATCTGCAAATTGGTCTCTTTGTTGGGTGACATTACCATTCTAGTGAAGCCACCTTTGCTCTTCCTGGGCCATTCCCCATCAGCCACCCCTCAGCTCTCATCCCATGTTGCATCAGCTGCAGATACCTTAGACACTGTTCTACTACCTGTTATTTTCCCAACAGCATGCCTGGGTGCACCATATATAGTATTCTCATTATCACAGTGTTTGGAAGCTAAAAAATATTTTCGTTCATCTTCAGAAAGAACAGAATATCAACAGAAAGACAAACCTATGTAAAACAGGTAAGCACACATACTCTCCCCAATACCTGGCCCAATAGGCAGGTAGCTCTTACGAAAAGACATTGGCTTGATCCACATGGTGGACTTAGATATCATTTGCACCAAGTCACTTCATGGATTACCTCACACAAGGATGAGTGGCCAACACTCCACTTCCCATTCCTGCAGAAGGTGGCCTTGAAATCAAATAAACTAAAGTCTCACTGCTTGTTTTGCTGGTAAAACAGTGGGTGTGGTTCATCCTGCAAAACATGTGTGTCTGCAGAGTGCAGAAAGAGTAGCTTGCCATTTAGCTCAAAAAATACCTCGTAATCTTCTTGAAACAGAAAGGTTTCCTAAAGTGTGTTGTCTTTACACTTTCCAAGTACTTTGTCATGCCCAGCAGAAAGTGATAAAAAATTGGGAAAACTTGCTTCCATGAAAAATGATTTTTCTGAGCTGAAATTCACAGCCTCAGCAGACCATAGTTTGCAGGATGCTTGCAGCTGGTCTATCAACTTTGGTTGTATTTTCAGCTATTTACACTTGAACCTCATCTTCACTAGAAGGCCTTTCCCTTCACACTTGCTTCACAGCTTTCACCACGGCAACTTTTTTGGAGCCACAATTGCACTTACCTGGTCAGCACTGAGCTTTAGTAGGCATTCTGCTTCCCTCTGCCAGATCATATGGATCCTCCATTCAACAGACCTGCTACTACAGTTGATTTAGATGCCCAGTGAAACTTTTACATCAAATGTTCAAATTATAGCCTTTTCCTGCCCATCCCTCATAAAATACAGTGGATGATGCAGTTATTCATAAGACCAAGCTGCAGGTCTCACCCAAGCAAGTTGGGCACCCCACATGATTCCACAGTCGAGAGATGAAATAATTCCTATCTCACCCTGCCCAATCACGCCAGCTCAGGCATGGATGGTTCCCCCCCGATCTGTCCACTGTCTCATCAAACCAAGCTTTACTGTAGGACTGCAGCTGAGCAAACCTACACCTTTTCAGCTGCAGTTAATCAGAGTTCATCAGCCAGCCCCTCTGAGAAATAGTGGATACCCATCTGAATCGCTTTTAGAATTGAAGTCATTAGTTTCCATCCTCTTGAGCAAAAAACTTGGAATTAGACCCGAAGAAAAATCCTGCTACAACTTTCACACACTAGAAAACCCCCACCAGCTTCAGAGCTCTTGATACATGGCTGTGATGGATTTCTTGGGTGTAGATAAGGTCTTCATAATCACTTCACTGTAGACAACCTAATGTTTTTTTCAAGTGTTATTTCAACGCTTCCATGATTATTCAGATTCTTTCCTCCAATGACAAAAATGTAAAAACTGAAAGATCAGCATCCATTCTCAAATCTTTGTACAATGATTGTTTCACAACAGGAGCTATCAGCTTACCAAAAAAAATCCCCAAAACCCCAAACCAATTCCAGCTACTACTTTGACTTCCCTGCAAAATCCTGATTACAAATTTAACTGCACAAAATGAGATTTCAGTCTTGTATGATTTTTTTGTGAGCCACAGATCAGTAACAAAAGCCACAGGTCAGTAACAAAAATACTCTCAAAACTCCAGAAATGTGTCTTCATTTTCTTACAACAGCTGTAGAAAAACTGTAACTTTCCAGTGAAATACACAGCATGTGCCAGTAGGTTTCCATAATCTTACAGAATAAGTTAATTTGGGTACACAAAGAATTTAGCCAACAGCAACAAACCATATGGCTAAGTCTCAAAAGTGTCTATTTAACTAAATAAAGGAAGTTTCAGAGATGTTTGTTTGACAGACCTGTATAACTACTCTTCTGTTGAATGTGGCTAAAGTGTGAATTAGAGTTAAAATTGTAATAAAAAGAGTAATTTTCATTAGCATACATCCAAACTGACTGTGTTACCCACAAGCTTGCTTTAATGGTTTTTATAATCTCTGCTTGCTTTCTGCACTGTTTGCACTAGCAAGATCTAATTCACAAGAATATTTCCAGAACAGTTTCTGAGTTAGCTCAGGTCATAAATGTTTGCAGAGTTGCTTCCATTGCAGAGTGCTGTTTTCAGAGGCAGCCAGTTCATTGTCAAAAGTGGTACCATGTTTCTTCAGTGTCCAACATCCCACACTGAAAATGAACAATCAGTAATGCACCAAACAGGCTTGGCCAATTGCCTATGGACAGCTCAAACAAACCTGTAACAAACACTCACTGTGTGTTCTGGAGCATTAAATGTTTTTAAACCTCTACATAGTTATTTTGCAAGTATAAAAATGGGTGAAATTCAACTGAAGAGGAGTAAAAACTTTTTAGGCCACCATGGGTGGACCAGAACATGTGGGTGGCCAGCTACAGAGGCAGAGGGGGGTATGACAGATCTCAGTTACATCCTATTATGTGCACATGCCCAGACTATTCGCTGGAAATACTGCCTTCATTATCTATCCATTTAGTCTGTAGAAATTCAAGCCAGAGCTTAATTTACTTTTTAATTTTTCTACAGTGAAATTCAATCTTCTGAGGTGCTAAATTGCTTCTGCAGTGTTGAATATCCCAAAGCCCTCCAAGCCTCAAAAGCCATCAAACTCCTGTCTTGCTCCACTCCCAAGAGAATCTTACAGTGGGAAAAACCAATTTAAATGACAATGTAAAACTTTGCTGGGGGCAGGAACAAAAGCCTCTGCAACCAAGTATTAATCTTAGCTTGATGCTAAAGGCAGAAGCACAGCCAGAAGAGCTGCTGTCCTCAGAGAGGAAAACATATATTCCCTACCTTGATTCAACTAGCACAGCCAGCACCTTCATGGGCCCTCTGGGACCTTTCTTCGCCCCTATGTCTTTTCTCAAGGCACAGTATTTCTTATAAGCAAGTCTTTGATCAGTCCACAGAGAAAAGAAGCACATACAAGCATTAATGGTGCAATACATTCCTCAGCAGAAAGCAGGGCATAAGGACACCACAATTCTACTGATGAACAGCTCTTGCCTACTGAGCCTCCCCATTATCCTGACCAAGTGATAAGAGTTAATACAAGATGTAAGACCAGGCCTGTGGCACCAGAATTACTGCCTGTGCTGGGGAATTTCCCAGGTGAAGAAAGCTGATCTCTGGCAGGAGGGAGCTGGAAGGTGGGCTGGACTGGGAGTAGTAGATTTTACATCACAAATATGTTTCCTTGCGTTTTTCCCAACATAAAAATAATTTTCATAGAAATCACTGATGTCAAAGCTGGTCAAAGGCAAGCAAATCCCTGTGCTTGGAATGTAAACCTTGTGACATGCTACGAAAGAATGAAGATTGCTGTTTGCAAGCATTTACACAACAAGGTCATCTACATCAGTCCCACCACTTAAGTAATGTATGAAAATGAGCACTGGCTAAACTTTGTCTGTCTTCAGCTACCAGTTATGCCAAGATAAATGGTCTAATGCTAACTGCCCCTGCAGATGATAAATCTTTATGCTTCCTAGGGTGTATTTCTCCATTCTCAAACACATGTATAACCACTAACAAGGAACTAGTCCATTGCTTAAAAGGATGCTGGACCAAATAATAAATGGAAGAGGTAATGCCTTGAGAAACTTGTGTCTGGAAAAGGAAACTAGCAAGAAATCTCAGGCTACATCATGAAAAGAGAAACTTGGAGGAAAGTGCGTGAACTAATATTTTTAGTAATAAATTTCATAGACACACAAACCAAAACTTTGTTCCCCAGAGCTCATTGCACAACCACTCTCTTAAAATGCCTTCCACAGCCAAGTGAAATTTACTAACTGGAGGAACTTGTAGCAACGTTCAAAAAACTGCAGCCTACTGTTTCCCTTAATACATCCAGTAAAATTAGTAATGTGGAACCTGATACACCATCCACACAAGGCAGTCAGAGCCCTTCAGTGGATGAGCCCCTCAATAGCACGTGTGGAGCAAAGCAGATCCTGTCTCTAAGATGAAGGAAGGAGATAGTCAACCACTTCCACCTAAGCAGGTGCTGTGGAAAGAAGTGCACCAAGTATTACAGCAAGCACACTGTTGCTCTGTTCATTCCTCGCATGGGAAAAAAGGCTCTCTAGACGTGCCAAGGCTGTGCAGTGAAACACCAACACAAATCCTGCAGTCAAGCTGAATGCAGTTGCTGATTGAAAAATAACAGTATCCCAGATAACCTGAGACGCTGATGGTGCATCCCAGATAACCACAGGGATGCACCATAAGTAAGAACTTTTGTTTATTCATGGACTCTGTTACTCCATCTGCTGAATACCTTTTGAGACATGCATGCCACAAAGCAAGACAAACTAGTGCACCAAGATCACTGGAAGCACTGCTGATGTCAGATACTTTTAGTTTCTTGTAATTTCCAGGCATCAGATGTGGTGTGTGGCAGAGCTGGGGTGCGAGTTGGGTGACAGCATTATCTCTTTCCAGAGATAACTTCTGTCTTCCTCACATTGAGTCATATGCATGTATGTGATGTTAATACTGAACTGGTCAATAGCCTAAGGAAAATTGGCTCCTAGGGGTAAAACAGTTTCAGCACAGGCCTTGAGGAATACACATTTTCCAACAGAGCAGCTAGGATTAAGCACTGGCCTTAATAAATAAATGAGTTCCAACTTCAGCTGTTTGTTCCATGTTGCAAATATTTCCATTCCAAAAAAAATTGCTTAGTGGCTTCAGAGAAAACTGGTTCCTAAATAAAAGCATCTTTGTCATTAATGATCACAGCCATTCCAAGAAGTTTTTTGAATATGAAGTAATTAGTGTAACTGGGTAAAAGTGGATGAGACCTGTCCATAACAGAACTGTTAACGCATAAAGGATAAGGCTTAGTTTTGTCATCTGAAAACCACATTACTTTCTCTGGTTGGAAGTAGGTCAAGTGCCCTCAGGAAATAGCTGTTTGGTTCTCACCGAGAAGTAATCTGATACTCACACATCTACAGCCTTATTAAAACCTCAGTATGAGGTAAAGCCAAGGATGTCAGCTTAGTTTCTTCTTGCACTGAAAGGACAAGGGTGATATTTGAAAGGAAAAGGTTTATTATTTTTAATCAGACACTCAGGCAAATCACACTGTCAGTGAATCACATGCAGAGCTGTTTAGTTTTCCAGCAGCCCACACAAGACCAATAATGTGAAGAAAAACAGAGCAACTAGAGGATGGATCTTGCAAGGTAGTATGCACTGAAAAGCTGTGCAATAGCTTAAGTATGAGCCTAATTTGAAGGCCATGAGCAGTCCTCACCACTATTTTTTTAATAGAAGCACTTGTTTCCGTGGCTGGCTGAGAATGTCATGACACAGAGGATATAAGAAGAAATATCCCTGCATACCAATAAAAATGGTCATTACTCTGAAGGTAGCTACAACGGGGTTTTATGGATGCTGTGTGTCAGGCCACCAAATTTTGCTTCTCCAGCTAGAACTGATATAATGTATCAAGCATGTTCTCTATCCTAAGCCATGTTTTTACTATTATTAATCTTTACTTCTACAATGCTTGCTTTTCTTTGAGAAGAGGCATTGAGGACTAAAATCAGGTGAGGGGAGTTAGATGCATTATATAACTGTAGTGTGTGTTGCATCAGAGGATTGAAAACTAGGCCAAGTGAGCTCCCTGCCACAGGTTTTATATTTTGACTTGCCAAGAGGAATAAAAGGGTTTGGCCTCTATTCCTCCAGTTTCAAGAGAAGGCAGAACCATTCACTTTGCTTTCAGATTTCATGCAAAATTCATATGATGCTTATGGGAAAACAAAACCCTATGAGAGAAATAACATAAAGCATCTCCTAATGAAGATTTGTTCAAATTTTAATTTTTTCAGAACATAAATGTTATACTAAAACTTAGCAGAACGTCGCAGGAGAGATGGGTGGATGGCGTAAAATAGTCATTGCCTAAAAGGGCAACTGTCACAGCAATTCCCATTTCCCATAGCACTTTGCCAACCTACCTTGCCTCACTTGTCTTGCTCTGAGTGTCTTCTCTGATCCATTTTAAGAAGTCCAGAGTCCTGTTCTTCTGATGCTTTAAGGGGCCTCCTAAAAACAGAGACTAGACAGGAGTAAGGGAATAAAGGTAGGTATTTATTTGAAAGGCCTTCAAAAGTACCCCCTGGGGAGCCAGAGGCTATTGCCAAGATGGACCCCAAGATGGACCCCAGATCACGAGCTCTTCACACTTTCATAGGTTTTGGTTTATTTTCATATCAGGGTTAATTCTCCAGTTAAAGCTTCAGTTAACAATGTAGTTCCCCTCAGCTTGCCCCCCCCTTTAGAGTCTTTGGTTTACACATTTTGGGCCTAGGACGGTCTGAGTGTCCTTGGAGACCAGGCCTGGAGAGGCTTTGTTATGTCTACCTAGCAGGAGAGAGCAGAAATTAACAGGCTACAAGCAACTTCAGAGTTACACACTAAGCAGTACAGGGCTTAAAAAATATAAAAGTTAAAACCTAAGGCATCACTTCGACCATTCAGGCTTCAACACACTAGCTGAAGGCTGCCATGAGGATGCCACAAGACATTTACAGTTGAGGACGTGTATGTCACCCATTCACACTGAGCCACCCACACCCTCCTGAGGAGGATGTTCTTCCTGGATGGCAGATAGAGTAAGCCAGTGGGGATCACAAGGGCTGAAAGTTCCAATACAGCACATCCTACACACAAACTGATCTATAGATTTTCTGCAAAGCCCCAGCAATCAACTCAAAGTGAGGATCAGGAACCATTCCCCACAGCATATGGTGAGGACTGCTATTGCCCTGCCCTAGGGCTTTGCAAGTGCAGCCCTCCTCATGGCCACGCTCAGCCTGGTGGCTCTGCAACAGGAAGACCATCTCCATTATCCAAGCCTATTTATTCCCATTTTGCAGTCCCGGTATAAAAGTTCCTCATGTTGAACCAGAGGGATGAGCCAACACCAGAGAGGGGATTAGTGCCAAAATACAGGCAGAAAGTTTCTGGCTCTCACTATGTCCTCTGACTGCACCTCTTTATCATACGAGGGCTGTTTTTTTTCAAGCGGTATCTGAGGGGGAAAAGAAAAACAAAAAAAGACCAAGAGATTTCAAAATAACATGCACTGCTTGTCAAAGCCTTATACATGTCCCTAGCTGCCAAGCCAAGAAATTCTCCTTAGCAGCTTTTGTTGGAAACAATTAAAATTGAAATCAACTTAACTTGATAAAGTTGAAATCAACATTTCAACTTTATCCTTTCTCTCCTTTCAGACAGCTATGAAAAGTTTGTGAAAAATAACAATACCAGCATTCATTGAGGCTGGCTCAGTCTGCTATGTTTGAGTCATAGCCAGCACATGCCTCTGCTAGGAGAGGGCAGCCTGAAAACTCGAGGAGTCTGTTTCTTTTGAGTTTGATATTCCTAATTCCAGGAGAGAAATCCACCAGTGAGATCAAAGCAGGCTAGAGCAGGAGTGATGGAGCTATACAGACAGCGTACAGGGGTTAAAAAACAACCTAACTGTTTCTTAAATGGTGCATTAAGCCTGATTTCCAGCAGTAGTGCTTTTACCCATATTAATACAAGATGCTTTTATGTAGGTGTCAGCCCATTTAACAGCTGGCATATGACATTACTCCCAGGGAATCTGGTGAATCAGTGAGGCTGTTGTTCTTCAGCTGGGGTCAAGAAATATGAAGAGAGGAAAACAAAACCAGGGTGCCTAACTCTGTGCTTGACCTCATACAGCTTCTGAAATGTGTGAACAGAGTAACTTGCAATTACTGGTAGAATTAATGCCTATTTTGCCTGCTAAAGTAGAAGTCGAAGTTGGTTTGTGTGCATGAAATGCTGATTGTCAAAGCCAGATTTTGTTCTTCTTGGCTTAGCTGTGGTGATGGGTGCCAGGCTCATCTTCATGTTACCAGGTCCTCGCCACTGTAGCTTGCCAGGGACAGCATCCCTTTGTTCTCGTGACTCCAGTGTCATGTCCATTGTGTTGTGATTGTCTGATGTGAACCTGAACTTTCCTTATTATTTCAGGGGCACACTCAACAACTGCAGCACCTTGCAATGAGAGACACTGCTCTTAGTGACTGTGTCTGGAAGCCATCCTTCTGCAAGTGTTTAATTTCTGTAGTTCCCGTCATTCCAATAGTTTGTCATGGTCTTGCAGTGGGAATGAAATCGATACAAATCTGAGCTCTGGGACCTAATGACCTACCAAGCGAAACAAATGGTAAAAATGGGACTTTCCTCTAAGAACATACTGCCATCAATTCACAAGAATTCAGATTTGGGAACAGACAGGGTGAAAATATCCAATATGAGAAAAGGATCCCTGTCTCTAACAGTAGGACCTCAGTGATCTGAGCATCTTATCACCCTACAGTTTAATCAAAGTTTAAGTGGTGGTTACTATCACAGGCATGTTTTCTTCACAGAGGTTTTGGTGCTTTTACCTGAAAATTAATCTTTTGAAAAATGGATTAAACCAGCAGTTCCGGAACACGTGGAATAAAAACAAACACTTGCAACAGCAATGGCCACAAGAACAGCTCCAATTTCATCAGTACTCAGCTAAGTCAGATTAACAAGTTCCCCTGCATTACAACGAGATGCTCTGGAAAGCAATAAGAAAGCCAATACAGAAACCTGGATTAAGGTATGAGATGCACATGGTAGCCTACACCACTCAGGAGGCTGGCAGAGAGTTGTGCCAGAGCTACAGCTGCTCAGTGAATTCCCTATAGGAGGCAGCAATGATACTGTTACTGTCAAAGTGACAAGACCATGAAAAAATACAGAAGTGTTGCTCTTGAGAGTAATGGTTGCAGCCTTTGGGCTGGGTGCATGCATTGAATGAGAGTCTGGCAGCAGCTGTGGGTGCAGCAAGATCCCATTCTGGCAACTGGCAACACGCAGTAGAGCGAGAACTGCATCATATAAAGACCTGTGAGAACATACACTTATGGCTGCTTGGATTGAAGCAAATACTTTATCTTCACCCCTTTGGGACAAAAAAAAGGAATGCAGCCAACGTATAGCAGACAAATCATTAGCATGCAAGTAGATTTTGGTGCAGCAAAGACACGTACTGAAAAACATTAAATAATGCTGAACTGAGTAGTGTTATGCAGAGCTCCCACTTATTTTACTGAACTAAAAGGACTCATTTGAAGTTCTGTCTATTACCTGAAGCAGAATGAAAAGCTATACATCAAGAAAAAATAAATGCTAAGCTTTGTCAAAAAGCTACAATGACAAATTTTATGGGAAATTATATTAATAAAGCGCCTTGCTGGTGATATGGGTTATCATTTTATATTAACAAAAACTAGGTACTAGTGTGTGGGTGAATAATATGTCTCAGTTTCTTTCAGGTTAAAATAAATCAATGAGATTTTAAGCTGGTAGTTAAACCCAAAAGAAGTTTCAGATCAGTCCAGGTGGAATTTAAATATTTAAGGTTTAGTTTGATGAATAAAATGTACAACAAAACAGATTCTATTCCACACATTTAGCAAAAAGCAATAAAAATGAAAATGAAGTGCTAGTCTTAGGCCCCATCTACTAAACCAATGAGGTAGAACAAGTTTCTCTAATTAATCAATAACCCAGAGGTCAGGGAGTTAACTTCTGTATGTTCCCTGAATATCGTTTTATATGGTATTCAGAAGGGAAGGTGATACGATGCATCAATAGAATTGCTCTGAATTTATCCTACTGGTTTCCATTTTGCTATAAAATACTTAAATACTTGGAAAACAAATGGAAATAAATTTACTATAATTTTATGATAAACTGGACACCCCTTGGAGAAGTAGGATATGGACTTCTATCTTAATTTCAAGGAACATGTTCTGCAGAGCGAAAAAGCATGCAGAGAGGACACTGGGAGTGAAACAGAAGAAGTCTCAAGAAAGATCCTACAGGTCCAGGATTGGGGGCACCCTCTTAAATGCAAGGGAACACAGAGTTTTGAATTCCGGGTTCCTGTATCATAGACAATCACGCTGAAAAGAAAGTGGGATCAACACCTCTCCTACTTCTTGAGTGCAGAGACCAGAGGGAAAAAAATCCAACAAAATTGTTCAGCCTGAAAAATTTAACTCAGATCCTTAAATAGAGTTTCCCATGAAGCCAAGAGATTTGCACCGGCACAAAACTGATTATTCACACTGGAAAATGAGGCTTTCCATCTACTAAAGAGATTTTACAACTGAGATTGACATGCTCTTGGAGCCATGCTGTTTTTCCATTCTCTCCTGATCGAATCCCCTGGGTTGTACGGTGGGAAGATTTGCCCTTCTACTCTTCTGTCTAACATTCAGTGACTCTCTAGTTCAATGGTAAATACTTGATCACCTCTGAGAACTGGACTATCAGACTGGAATTATACAATTATACAAATTCTCTTGCTTCTTTGTTGAGAATATAACCACAGGATGTAGCTTAGTGAATCTCGTCTTGGGACAGTCTTCAGTGTAGAATTCACTAAATAAATGGTGACATTTTGGTATTTGTCAGGAGTGGCACATTACAGGCTAACAAATAAGCTTATTAAACACATAATTTTTCCTCTTGACAAAAAAAAATTAAGAGGTATGCAAAAATTCCTTTCCACAGTACATATCTTAATTAGTCAAAGGATTAATACCTACTCTGTTTTTACAGTGTGGACAGCACTTGATGTCAGCTGCATTTCTTGAAAAATTGGGCCCTTATGATTTTGTATATCTTTTAGGATTATGTTCAAACTCAGAGGAGGTTCAGACACTGGGCTAATATAACAAGATTTGGAATAAAATCTCCCTGAGTATAGTGAAGTTGAAGGGATATTCCAGCCTGCATTGGAGGCAAGGCCTTACAAGAGAGCTCTTACCTCCTCTCTAAGCTACAGTCAATGTATTGATATATATATATATATATATATATATACACACACATATANTATATATATATATATCAATCAATATATATATACAGTCAATGTACTGAATGATTTGTGGTCTTATTAAATCACAAGTCTGGTTCTGGGACATCTTCCTAATACTTTGCATGGTGTCTCTGGCAACAGGCACTATTTCCTGGAATATGAGGAGGAATGAGACTCGGTGACTATTCATATTATGCTCCGTGTAAACCAGGATAACACCTGTATGTGCTTGGCCCTCCAAAGTGAAAAAACACCTTCATTTTATTTCTTTCTACGTTTAACTTCCTCACTCACTACTTGAACCTATTTACACTCTTGGTCTCCACAGATCCTTTTAATAACCAATTCCGTAATGTAATTAAGCGCAGTGTGAAAAAGTACTTATTTTGCTTACTGCAAACCACTTGTTTAAATGTTATTTTTCTCTTTGGCAGTACTTCATATGTGCAAAATGGGATTTCATCTGTCAAATACTAAACTTAGTATTTGGTCACTCAGATACCTCAGATCCTTCCTGCAAAAAAGCTTTGCACACATTGAGGTTCTGCCTTGGGTAAGGGTATGCTAGTCATTTGTAACACCAGACATAAACAATTCCAGTAAAGCAACAGTGCAACACAGTTACATCAGCTGAAGGTGACCTAGCATCCCTTTTTTGGCTGTAAGGGGCCAGGACTACTGGGAGTGTCTTGGTCCCTTGTCAAAAGCATTTTTTGGATGCTATTTTTTTCTGGATTTTTGTCTGACAAGATTTTTTTTCCTCTCTCTGTTCCAAGCCAGGGCTCTGGAAAAAGGCCTGTAACAGGTCTTTTCAGTTACACTGAAATCATTTCATCCTGTTTACAGCCCGGTCTACAGTTAACAAAAAGCTTGTGTCTACTGGGAAAGTTTGGCTTTACTGTGGACTTTAAGCACCTGCCACCTTTGGCTCAGGGAAGAGCCTCTGAGTGAGGCAGAAGGTCTCTCATGGGAGACACCTTTATTCACTACAGTCCACACACCAATATCTCTCAGTTTTCTTTTTACACAAAGTTGTGACTACAAAGGAGCATTATTTCCTGTGTAATGGGAATATCCATCCAGAGCTTGCTCCCTAGATGCCCATGACAGCAGTGCTGACAATATGGGCATCCTATAGGTACACTCACTCCAAGTGGGAACAGTACACATTGCCTGTTATCTGTCGTTGAAACAGTCTGCATTTGGTAAAGTTGGACCATATTGAGGTACAAATGCTCTTAAAAGCAATTGACGAATATGCTTAATTTTCAGAATCAGAGTCACTTTAAAGACCTTTTGGTTTCAACTAGAATTAGCAGGTCTTCTTAGACTATTACACCACCCATAGGAGGTAACAAGGCCAGGCTCCAGAGCTGCCAGCAGACATCTCCCAAAATGTAAAACAGGAGAAAAATACATTTCAGCTTTTGTTTACAATGTGCAGAGAGTACACATGAATGTGCAAAGGATCAGCAAGCCAAGCATCAAAAGGGAGATACCTGAAAGTGTGGGAAATGTCATTCCTACTGACTATGGTGTTAGTTGGCAGTGTTGGGACTAAATGACTTTCAAAAGTAGCGTCATGTGTTTGCAGACTGACTTGCCAAACTAGTACAGGCATCTGTGGCCTAAGCAGGTTTCCACTTAATGAGGTGCCTATTTCCATAAAAACACAGACGCTGCAGTAACACAAAACAAGAATGTCATTAAGCTGGACAGAAGCATGTCTGTTGTTTCATCACATACGTCAGTGGAGCCTGAAGGGACTTTGCAATGTTGCCACAGGTGATCTGGCTGCAGGGACACGGAAAGGTTGAGTGGAGCAGCCACAGCAATACTTGCTGTCATTGCAACACCACCAGCAGCATTCACACTTACTGCAATAGCTGGGGCAGAGAAGTGGTGACAACAAGATGTCTGGGATACACAAGTGCAGGTCACTGAGAATGAGATCCTAGCCAAACACATGTATTAACCCATCAGGTCCTGGCAATGTCCAAATTTCTCAGATACATTTCCACAGACCTCTCCAGGTTTATCTGCATTAACCTTAAGAGGAGAAAAGGAGAGGAGAAAATCTATAGAGAAGCTAAATCAGAGAAAATAATCAAATACATGCCAGCCTTAACCTTGGGCCTTTCTAGTTCCCAGTAGTTCAACAGACTTTTCCCCCAGCATACTGGTGCATTTGCTGCTAGGAGGAATGCAGGAAAAAGAATAACTGTTTTGTTTGCTGAGGAAACCCAGAGGCCAGGAATACCCATGCAATTAGCACTGTGCTGAGACTGCTGTTTACTAGAGATGATAAGAAAGCAATTTAAGGAATTTCAAGTGACATAAACAGGCAGGGCGAGATCCAACTCCAGTGACACAGGGTCTGATGGGCTGCAACAGGAATCAGCCTCTTTTTCTCCATGGCCTAAATCACAAATGCAACCAAATTCTGTCGTATTTCCCAGAATGATGTAAGAACACAAGAACAGGGTAAGACTATGTTGGATATTCCTAAGCAAATCTATATTCTTTTTTCCAAGCAAAAACTAGCAAGGGATGATCTCCCTTCCCACAAGGTAAACCAAGAATAAAGTGCAACTATGTTTACTTTATTACATCTGAGATTCATTTTTGAGACACTAATAGCACTACAGCTATCCTTGTCTTTCTAAAAAACATCAGCTCTGCCCACATGGTGATCTAACATTCATGGGGACAATTTTCTGTCAAGCAACTCTGAATTTTTATGGCCAGTCATAAGTGCAAGTTGCTAAAGCAGAGGCACATGTATAGTGCTGTAACTATGGCTATTTATTAACAGTCTTGAGAGCTGAAACATGCCATTTTTAAAGCACTTTAATGCCTAGGGGGGATTAGATGCCTCTTTTCACCAATACTTTTCTAACCTAATGTACTTTCCTATTTCCACTGCCTGCTACATGATAGTTTACTTCCTAATCCAGCCTCTCCTTGTGCTTTCCTGGCTCTCTGTATCCTCTTTATCTCCTGTCATTTCACTTTCTTTTCCCAGTATACCTCTAAGGTATACTATAAGAGCAGCAGACTGTGTACGTCCTCCAGATGGGCTGTCATCATGTAGAAAAGAGGGAGAGACCCCTGCCCTGCCCTGCCTGGAGAGACATTCTCGATGATGGAAGGTCCTGAGGAGCACTTTGCCACCCCAGCCTTGAGAAGCAGCTCTAAGACTGCCCATGGATTCTTGTGCGGTGCCCTGGCTGCTTGTGGAAAGCACCTCAGTGGCATGGCACCTTCATGGCATGCAGGCAGCTCTTTTGGTCATGCAGGAGTCTAACTGAAAATAAGCACAGTGCAGCAGCAGGGGCAAAGAGTAGGGAGGGAGGGAGAACAATATGTGATCACAAGGTTCAAGGATTTCTTCATGCTTTTAACGAAATATCTGGCATTTTTCAGAAACCTCCTTGGGATCTCCTTTTCCTGCAGCTTGCCCACACAATGATTGTGTTTACTGTCAATCTCATGCGATTGTGTTTAGCGTCAGCCTACTGTTCCCAGCACCTTGAAAGTACAGCACTGAGCCAGAATGCTTGAGGAGGCAGCTGGCAGCAATTTCTCAGCTCCCAAAACCCCTTGCTCTACAGACAAAAGCATTTTGTAGTGGGTACAGACCTGCTCTTTTTTTAACCTTAGCTGACAGCAAGTTTATTCTGCCCTAGGCAAACCCAATGGCAAAGAGGAAGGTGGGAGAAAAATGTGTTGAGCACACTTCTCATATTTCCCCATCGGAAATCAAGAATTACAGAAGACAAGGAAGTAACAACTCCCACCTCACACTATGTGGCACAGTTTAGAGCCCTCTTTGCTGCAACTTTAGTTACACACTGTCAAGTTCTTGAATGTCACCAATGTCATTCTGGTCTTCTTTACAGCCCTATGGCTGCCTATGTTACACATGACAACAAACTGCAATTTTGCATGTTATATCAGCAAAATTTTGCTTTTCAAAGTCTTCTCTTGTTCCATCTAGCAAATGATGCTCCATTTCTATGCCTCAGGAAAGGTATTTTTTCCTTCTGCAACAAGAGGAGCTTCTTTTTGAAACCTCAGCTCTTAGAGGAACTGTCTACAATACACTTGCAAATCAAATCGAATCAGCACAAATAAGTTTATTTTTTTCTACTTTCTGCAATGAAATGTTACCAAAAAAATGTTGCCAGGAAAAGCAATAGTTGTTTTGTTTGAGAGTTTTTTTTAAGAGAAAGTAACCACAAAGCTATCATGTTCAGGTGAATGAGCATATTCCTGTTTCACCCTAGAATGGATTATTCTTTGCTAAGTTTAAATTCCCTTCCTTATTACCTCCCATTAAATCAATAAAGCAAATTTTAAAAGAAATTATAGTGTCAGAAATTATATCAGTTCAAAGTAAATAGTTTCTGCTTCTCTCCCTTTTTTTTTTTTTTAATTAAAACTGATGCATCCAGCTATTGAAAAATTTTCATATACAAATACATACACCTGCATGGGATTATATTGGTTCACAATTGCATGTTGTGTGCATATACAATTGCTTAGGCCTGGAAATATGCACTTAAATTCCTGCACTGCCCACAAAAAAGTTTTCTCTACCCTGGAAGGTCAATTGGTTTGTGTGGTGATCAATTCCTCTACCAAAGGAAAATTGCTGCAGGAAAATATGGCATTTCTGAGATTATGAGATGATATTCAATCAGATACTATAGTCAAGGTAATGTTTTGAAACTTATGATTATATTCAGGCTGCTTCCTCCCATCATCTTCAAGAAAGCTTTGCATTGCCCTTTGCTGAATTTGGAGGTGAAACAGTAGTTTGTTTTCCTAAGAGTGAAAGGTTTGTGCAGTTGAAGTGCCTATATGTGCTCTCCTAGATTAGTAACTTGCAAACCTTGTGAAGCAGTTTCAGCATAAGAGCAGAGCTCTCACAAATGTTGAGTCTCTAAGTTTAATGAAAATAGATGGTTTGCTTATCACATGGTGTGGCTGGCCCAGGGTTGCAGTTTGCTTCCACTCTCATTGCTTCCACTCTCATTTGTTCACTTCCCTGCTACTGCTCTCTTGGGAAAGAGGCAGTCTTGAAAAGGTAAGAGGGGAGCACAAATTGAAGGCAATGGTCTAGAAAGGAAAAGGTGCAGATAGCAATCAAATATCTGCACATGCACTGCTCAGCCCATGGCTTCCATCCACTTTACATCCTTAATTTCTCCTGACAGACCTGACATCACACACAAATGCAATCACTGGCACAGGAGGTACACCCCAGATGCAGAAATGTGTTAACAAAAGGACTGATGAAGGAACAACAGGTGAAAAAAAGAAAAGAAAAACCCTCTTACTTGTTGGCATTAAAAAATACTGGTCCCATGAAATTTAGAACCTGTATATAGCATAAACTTGGCTGGACACATGCAGGTTACTTTAACAGTCCAACTGGATCTGGATTCTAACACTCTTAAGTATATGCCACTCCACTCAGAACCAGATATTTAATGAAACCTTCCAGCTGTGCAATTAAGCCATATTTTAGTATCCTGTGGCTTGCCTGAATTGGAATGCCACACAAATACGCACTATGCAAACATAGATGCTTTTAATTGCTAAAATAATATCTAGCTTTGCTGCTTCTCAAAAAGAGACTAAATTAATACATAAATTTTTAAAAATGGGAACACTTGTTTCAGCCAAAACCATGGCTGCTTACTGGGGCATGGACGTTGTTTGCAGAACCAGAAGTAGATTTTACAAGAGCCACTTTTCTTTGTTTGCATCATTAAGCTTATTCCCCTTTAAATACATACTCCAAAATTGCACTTGAAAAAAAGGTGTTGCTAGGTGGTAAGTAAAGTAAATAAACAGTATTGTCCATACTTGTATTGTTCTTTTTCAATGTATTTCAATCATGTTTTCAAGTCTGGTAGACTACTGACTGGCCATATGCAGTCAAGGCTCAGACATGAAAAATCCCTCTGCCACAGATTCCTGACTCCAGGTGCAGAGACACAGATGAAGAAATACTCTATCTTCACACAGACAAAGTCTTGATTGCTTGGACCTTGTCTGAATACACACCACCGGGGGTCTGACATGGCTTTTTTCCTGACCCATATTCCCAAAGAAATCGTCTGCATCCCTACTGTCCCAGAGTGCCTACAGATAAATGCCAGTACATAAAATCAAACTACAGCTCACATATCAATCCCAGATCCAATAATTTCTATACTGTAGCTTTTTTATGGAGGTCACAAGCAATCTACCTACTGTGGTGCAACTGATAGTGCCTACATTTTAGCTATTTTCCCCTTGGTATTATCTGTGAGACGGAGGTGCATCCAGGGATATTCCCTATGTCCATTGCAGTCCTCTGAGCATCCTACTTCTGCTGAAGCACTAAAGGTTTTGGTGAATGCCAAGTGCACTGAGTTTCCATTTACCTCAACTAGCTGCCAGGCACCTAGCAGCATCCAGCCTCAAAGCTCATTTCTGGCCAGTTTTGGCTAGTCTGCATCTAAACTTTTCAGCTAAGGCCTAGGCTCACAGGAAGTTAATGCTCCTCTTTCGTTGGTATAAACATCAAGTAAAACCTGAGATGAGAAAAAACCTTGCAGCAGAATAATTTTCTGACAGTTTATGGTTAAAAGAACAGAGAGGTGCAATTTAAAATCACTGCTTGTGTAACAAGAGCCTGAGAACTGCACTAATATTTAATTGAGGGAAAAGTAACTGAAGGAGAATTGCTTGGAGATCTGCCAGAAGGATTTTAACAGCTGGAAGTTGAAAAGTGATTAATCTTGACAGCAATAAACACTCCATGTTCATAAGCAATTATGTTTAGATTTCTGAGCTGTTTGAATTCTTTTCTGTGTACTATTAACATTTTATTATCCAGATAGGAATTTTGATTAATGTAATTTAGGAAATTAATGAAAACTCACTTTTTCCCTAGCAGGTACCCACATATCTTGGGAAAAGAAAAGTGAATGTATCCTGGAATTAATAATTCCAAAGAACTGATCTCAGTGGAAAGTGACCACACTTAACATCATGTCTTGAGAGAAGACAAGGGATGACTGCCAGGGCAAACCCAAAAAAAGAGAGAAACACAGAGCTTTTCTTGAACAGGCAGTAGCTGCAATATGCCTGCTACCTAGTTTTATTATCTCTCCTGACATAACAGTGGCTACCAAAGCCATAGTAGCTACAAAGTACAGTCTCCTTTAAGCAGATACAAGCATTGATTGCATCAAGACAGAGAGCAAGGGCATTAAGGGTAAGCTAAAGTAATTTCTTGAGTTTACCACACAATTAGACACCAGCATTGGAGTAGTTAAAGTGAAATACATTGGCTGGGCTTATTAACTTCATGCTGGATCTTGAAGATGCAGTGGAAACGAGATACGGGAAATGGGAGGTCTAAAAAATAGGTTTAGGGGTTATCAGGTAAGGGGAGGGCATTCTCAACCATGGAACAACCTGCAGACATTTGCGAGTGGAAGATGTGATATGGTCCTAGCCATACAGAATATTTAACCAGTAAGCAATGCCTCCCTGTACCTTAAGTACAATCCAGTACAAACCTGTAGCCAGCCAGGAAGGACGGCCAGCCCCATTGCACCCCATTACAGGCAGATACCGAGATGAACCGATTCAGCTCTCCAGTTGTAGATGACCACAACCTGAAGCCCATCCTTGAAAAAAGACAAGGTACCTTTGGTAGCCCAAGGGGAAGAAAAGACCAAAGCTAGCTCTGCCCTCCTCCTACCTGTTTCTGAATGAACTTGTCCAGATGGCTGGAAACAAGAGAACCCAGAGGAAACAGTTAAAACTACATTGCTTAGGGAAGAACATGACTGGGAATTTTTTTCCTTGCAAGTGTTATGGTTACCACTGCAAGAAAGCCCTTCACAATTAATAGCAAGGAAAGACTGGTGCAACAGCCAGTTCTGAGGTACTGCCAGTTCTGAGGTACTGCCTGTTCTGAGGTACTGCCAGTTCCAAGGAGCTCATAATGAAACCTAACCTCCTTCACCTGCCCGTATTGTCTATGTGAAACAAGAGCAGCAGGCTCAATTTGCAGTGGTTTTCACAGGGAACACTGTCTACTGAAAAGGCAAACATCAGTCCTCAGGTCTGCCATCAGTGAAGCCTCCCCACACCTCCTGTGGGACTGAACAGAGCCAGTGGTGGTGCAGCCCCACATGCAGGGTGGGGAGCAGCAGCTTACAGAAAACAAGGTGCAAGGTGCTGCACTGGCATAGCAAGTGCACTGACAGGCACACACGACCTGTTAGATAAACACGTGTGATCTCAATGTGGAAGGGGAGACTACTTCAACTACACCTTTTCTCTCTGCTGCAGATCACCCAGCCTGTACAAAGCTCAGTAAAGGCTGATTTGTTGCAGTGCACTTTTGTCCTAGCATGGGAGATTCCCAAGATTGAATATAATCGCCTGGCTTTCTTCCTCATTATAAGAGGAATTTAAAATATTTGCCAAGCCCTTGGCATAGTTTTTGAAACAAAGAACTAGTAAAACAAGGAGAAGAATGCAATTGCAGGAGGGCAGTTACATTTACGAAGTGGCACTTGGGAACTCTCTGGTGTTACTTTGATCTGGGCATTTGATGGGTGTTTAAACTGGTCTCTAAAGACAGTGATTAACTTAGACTAGATACACTGTTCTCAAACAGCTTTACTTCAGGAAGGTGAGTTAGCTTACAGGCTGTTTTGTAGACTAGGTTGCAACTGGATGTATTTCCTATGCCAGTGAACTAAGAGGAGGATCATCACCAGTTTTCTTTAGAGTGGACTAATGCATGCTTATTGCGCCTCCATCTAGTCAGTTTAAAATAGAAAATTCCTTCAAAATGCTTACTTCCATCCCAATTTTGCTCATTTCACCTCTAGGTGCTCCCAGGCTCAGAGATAACTGGAAAAACAGGAGGAAGTGGTGAATGAAGCAGAGAAGAAAAGGACAGGTGAATCCTGGGTTTTGTTGGGCCACACTTCATTTTTATGGGTGTGTTGAAATCAGGCAGAGATCTAATACGGTGCCTATCACCAGGTTTTTCCTTGATGGGGAAAATTACATGGCCCCTGTCATCTGTCAGAGACCTTTCACAGGTGCAAGATGAGAACAAGAGCATCAGGCCCACATGCGGAATGCCTGACTCACTAACAACCTCTATGCTGAGCCAGAGGGTTTATTGGGTGAACCTCCAGACAGCTCCAGTGTCAAAATTAAAGTTTGTTTAAAAGAGAAATCCGAGAAGCTGCAAAGAATTAATGGACATTTCTTTCTCTGTAACCTCCCAGGGTCTTATTTCAGGAAGGGCTAAGCAGGGTCTTGGCATTTATCCCCAGGAAGCATCATACTTATCCAGTCCCATCCAACCCACCACGTCCCTGATGCACGGACATTTCTTATTTTATAATTTCACAGTGTTTTATTTCACTAGGTTACTTCAATCTTAGAAAAAGAGATTTTTACCAGGAAGATGATTATAATAAGCATCATGTGCTATTAAGTGCTTCTGATATTTAATGTCATGGCATGTATAATCACCATGCAAATTGGATTAGATTCAGAAATAGTCTTCTTTAGAGTGGACTAGTGCATGTTTACTGAACCTCCATCTAGTTAGTGTAAAACAGAAAATTCCTTCAAAATGGCTTATTTCCACCCCCATTTTGCTCATTCTATCATCAGCATTTTCCATTAGAGGACAATTAAAGAAAGAGTTGGTTAGAAAAATGAACAACAGTTAATTCGAAAACCCAGTTGGATACCTAGCTGAAGACCCCCTTTTAAATACTTTGTCTTCCCTGTGTACTTTGGGGATCACAGCCACAAAGAGGGTATAATGTGAAAAAGGGACAGTTCTGGGTTTCCTACTTGGACAAAATAGCTTGAGGAAATATTCAGGCTTGCCCAAATAAGTGCAACAATTTACAGTGGCTCCAGGATCAGCCTTGAACAAACATGACACAGTAAGAGAACAGAATCACAGTCCTGATACTTTTTTGGTTTGCACTGATAAAATGTTCAGGACATGTACCTCTCCTCTGGCAACATTTCTTTCCTTCCTCCTTATTAATACAGAGTCCTGTTATTGCAACCATCTAATAATCAGCTATCAGCAAACTACCTTCACAGCTACTGCGAAATGCAGCTGCACAATTGCCTTGCAGAGTGCAGAGGGGCAGGATTCATTAGGATATGGCATGCAATTGCACTGCTTTCCTCACTGGCTGTTAGTCATCTTAGATGCTACACAGTGCTAGCTAGGAAAGCTAGCTCAACTGCTTGGCGAAGTAAGTGGGAATTTTGACGTGGCCTTCAACAGAGCCAATGTCTCAGGTCAGCTGCAAATAGAGATGCTGCAGGATGTTAAACATTTGGTCTTCTCATTTAAGAATTTAGAATATTTCATACCTCCTAACAGCAAAGCATCTTTGATGCGTCACATTTTTAACAAGACCCATGTATCTGAACATCCTGTAGTCAGTTTGGCTCTTGTTCTCACAGAGTCACAGAATCATTACAGTTGGAAGGCACCTCCAGAGATCATCCAGTCCAACCCCCCTGCCAGGGCAGGGTCACCCAGAGCAGGTGACAGAGGAACACATCCAAGTGATGCAAGAACACGTCCAAGTGGATTTTGAATGGCTCCAGAGAGGGACACTCCACAACCTCCCCAGACAGCCTGTTCCAGTGCTCTGCCACCCTGCAAAGTAAAGAAATTCTTCCTCATGCTGAGGTGGAACTTCTTGTGTTTTAGTTTATGGCCATTGTTCCTTGTCCTGTCACCGGCCACCACTGAAAAGAGTCTGGCACCATCCTCTTGACACCTGCCTTTAAGACATTTATAAGCCTTAATGAGAGTTCCTCTCAGTCTTCTTTTCTCTGGACTAAACAGACCCAGATCTTTCAGTCTCTTCTCACAAAAGAAAAGGTCCAGCTCATCATCTTGGTGAACTCTGCTGGATCCCCTCCAGCAGAGTTCCTTGTCTTTCTTGTCCTGAGGAGCCCAGACCCAGACACAGCATTCCAGATGTGGCCTCTCTAGGGCTGAGTAGTTCCCATTCTCCCCCTGACTCTGAAAAGACAACATCTATTCATACATGTTTAATGACCATGAGCATTTGTAGTGAACTCCAATATTATATAAAACAGGCTATCACAGGAAAGTTGTCCATCTTCTTTCTAATGCTGTCTCTCAGGATGCAGAAGTGTCTCCAATGCCTCCCATGCTCTGCAACTCTCTTCCATCTTTATTACTGCAGAGATATTTTGGCTTTCTCTGTAGAGGCAGTTAATGAAGTTTATTGTTAGCTACAAACTCTGTAAATCCAGTCTCTGGAAGATAAGCCAATGCAATATGCTGGCTTCAAAGCTGGCAGGATCAAACTAAGCAGGATCATTTGGTGGATTTCTGCCTATAACAGAGCTGGATGCCAGGTCATGCAGAGTTACCAAAGGCAAGTTTTTAGTCTTGTATTGCAAAGCAAGCATAACTTTGACTGAGGTCTCCTCTAGTGCTTGAAACTCCCAAGGTGAGGATGGGGTTAAAAGTAAGGATCTCCTAAGCCCAACTCTGTTCCAAAAAGGTTAGGGATAAAACTAGCAGTAATTATGTACTGTTATTAAAATAGCACCTAGAGCTGAATGCCAAGAGCCTCACTAAATACACAGAGATGATTTCTGCACCAAAGAATTTTCAATATGAACAGAAAAGACAAAGACAGTACTGTTATTCTCATTTTGCAAACACTGAACTTAGACACTGAGACTAAGTCACCACAGCATGGTGATTAGGTCACTTGCCAAGGTCATATAAGGGCTCTGTGCTAGAGCCTGGACCTCAGTCTATTTGTATGACTCATATATAGTTCTGTGCTTTGGAAGAGCTTACTTATCCTGAATTTCCAGAATTGTGTTGATCCAGTTTTGATTTCCAGAATAAAAAGTCAGAAATCTCAGACTCCCACTGCACCCAATCCTCTCAGCGATAAAGTTTGAGTGCAGGAAGAATACATTTCTATAAAGCAAGCCATGCTTTTTATAGGCCTAGGCTTACATCTTAAAGAGCCTCTGATGCAGTCAGACCTGCATTGCCGCCCTGCCCACCGTTACATGCACACAAAATCCTAGCAGCAGGTCATCTAATACTTGCTTGTTGTGTGAAAATGCCCATTTTTTATTGCTTGCAAAATAGTGGGAAGGAATCCTATCTAATAGCAGCCTTGGGCATCTGGCCTGGCTAAAAGCTTTTGAAGTGATTTATTCCAACAATTTTATAACGATTGTTTTAATGACTGTCTTACCTCGAAACAAAACCAAAGCCAAACTCAAAATCTCCATTCTAAGGTCCAAAGTAATGCACAAGAGATTTTGAACGTAGAAATGCCAGTGTTTAATTCTCATTTACTTTCAAGGACATAAAGAACTCGATGACTCTTTGTGCCCCTAAAAACTGTAAATATTCTGGGTGAATATTGTGTTCATGGAGAACACAACTGAGAATTACCCACATCCAGAATGCTATTGGAATACTGGGAATTACTGAGAAATCTTTCACTTCAAACACAAACTGAAATATTTTATGTGTAGTCTACAATAAGACATTTCTTTGTTCTGAAAGAGATTTCTTATCTCCTCTGGTTGGTACTGTCTTCTATCCTAGCATTTTACAGGAAATGAAGGAGAATGAGAGAGATATTTCTCCCTTACCTGCATTTCTTGCTTAAGAAGCAAAACCATTTTATTCCTAACAGGTATGACAATTCACAGCAGTAATTTCTGGTGAGTCTTGTACATCTTGTTGACATGTCATTTGTTACTATAAAGAGGGCAAAACAATTTATATTACCATTTTTTTTCAAAAGTTATTTCAGGTGAATTTTTGACCTCCACTACCTCTTTCACCACCGTCTCTTTACTCAGAGGTCAAGGTTATTGGTTAAGTTGTTTCCCATTAAAACTGATAGCTCTTTTCTGATTATTCAAGCTAGTACGAATAAGAAAAGATTTCTGCTTTTCTTCTGGCAGTTACCCATGCCTTTAGATAGAGCTAACATACACTAACTTTCTCAGGGATTGTCTGCCCCCAGTAAATGGAAACAATTCCTGAAAATCACTTAATTCTGCCTGAGACCACCCATTGAAAGCAAATGTGAGATTAGCTAGTTCTGAAAATGTAGAAGCAGAATCCCTTTTGTCCCAAGTTCTGAGCCCCACTGTTAAATTCACCTCTTAAATTCTATAGAAGGATGAAAATAGGAAGGAGGAAATTATTTCTGAAAGTACACTATTGCTGTTACAGAAATACTAGATAAGTTTGTCACATTTAAAAAAATTACTAAATTCATAGTTAATTAATCATGTATTTTCCATTATTTATCCTATAGATCTGCACATGAATCAGTGATTTCCAGCAAGACTGAGAAAGAGTCTGCAAGGAAGTCCAACTTACAAACAGGAAGTCTAAAGTCCAACTCACCAACATAATAATGGATGTCTAGCATCTTCAAAGATATCAAACAAAAACCCAAAACTCAAAAACCCCAAAACAAAACAGTGCACACTTGTTTCCTCACTAAATCATTCCACCTCTACAGATAGCATCAAACCACTACACAGGTTACGCTGCTTTTAAAAAGAGAACGTTTCATTATTGCTTCATATCGATGTTCAATAAGAACAGAAGGGTTTTGTTCACTTTGAAGAATGCTAACCGAATACTAAATTGCAAATTAGAATATCAGATAAGCTAGTCCTTATTGACAAACTAATTAATTCTAACATTCATTGCTTTTTTTAAATCAAGAACTCATTAAGTCAGTGGGTGAGCTGTTCTGAGGAAGAATAATCAGAAGATAATCATACCAGATTTGAATAATTTTATCACAGCTCTTCCACTTTAGGCTTCTCCAGTGATCTAAAGGATGGGATTTGAACTTCATTACAAACTGATTATTAATATAATTCAGATGGATGGAAAAGTAATTTGAAGAATTTTTATCCTGGTAATGAGCTCCCTTTGAAGCTTGTGAGCTGATTGTTGGACAAATTTGTAAACAATTAATGCTTGTCTACAAGGAAATAGAACACTAACAGTTTTGGATTTTATTAATTAAATTAGTTTCTAAGGAAAGAATAAAGAACACTGCATATAACTTTTTCTTTTGCCTCATTAAATATGCTTTCCTCTGCTCTGATGGCTGAAAGTTTTTAAGGATTCCATCACTGAGCTGAGACCATGTCCTTTTTTTTCAAGCTATACCCTGGTCTAATAAAAGAGAGACTTTTCCCCCTTATCTCCCTTATAACCCTTAGAGCAATTTCATCAGTATTCCTTTGAGAACCTGTTCATGCAGCCTGTGCTCACCCAGCGCTTTCACAAGGGCTGTATCATTGCAGATCGTGTTACCAGCACTATTCAGCTGCCTCAAAAGAGACAAAAACCTAGCCTAGTAGGTGATGCATCCCGATCACTAGGAAGCAGTGGCTACATAGCACACAGGCAGTGTCAAACTCATTACCATCACCACCTGCTCATCTCATTTACCTTATACAGAAAATGTTTTGCAGTGTGTGCTACCAGGAGCAGGGATGGTGGGGCAAGTGCCTCTCCTTACAGAACGACCCACTGCAGGCCCTGAGGATCCATCTCCATGCAACAACAAGCAGGCACCATTACTGGCAATCCTGCTTGAGTCTCTCCCAAGACTGTGCTCTGCATGACTGCTGCAAAACAGGAAGGTTTCTGTGATACACGCACACACACAGACCTACTACTCCTGGGGTACTCTCATTGAAATGTGCAGAAAAGGACAAAGGAGACCCAAAAATCTTTTCAATAAACCATTTTTCCTGCAGCTCAGCTGTCATCTCAGTAGGAACTGTAAACCTTAGGGCCATTCTTGGACATGCTCCCTTTGCCAGAGCATGGCATGCAGAAATCTCAAGGCCTGAGACTAGCAGCCGTGTCCTCAGACTAGTGCAGTGCAGATTGGGTTCAGCTTAGCACTCAGTACCATCAAGAAATGAGTCTGAACAACATACTTCTAGCAACTCCAAACTTCAGCAGGGCCTGAGTTTTGAAAATTGCATGTTTCAGCTAGCTGTAGTCATAAAAGCACGAACTCAGTGGCTCAGTTTAAAGACACATTCCAGTGTGTCATACTAAGCCTCTAACAGCCCTCAGGAGGCTGTCTCAGCATGTGGCAATGCTACTCCCATGTTCACGCACCTGGCAGAATAAATGCTTCTTTCAATTAAAAATGTCTTTAGGAATGCTAAGATAAGAAAGAGGTACACAGTGCTCGTTTGTACACTGCTATCTACAATTTTCAGCCTCAGACTATCAAGCAGACACAAAGAAAGCAGCAAACACAGAATGTGTCTATTATTAATAGACTGATTTTCCTCTGTGCACCTGAAAACATTTTCTCATTGAAGAGATACATAACCATCAGTACATTACAGATGTAAAATTCCAGAGGACTGCGGGATCAAGGCTGTCCAGATAACACGTTTAAGTACAAGCATTCTGATCCATGCTGAAGGCAACACCTTGTTAACATGTGTCTTAGCAGTTTTTGACAAAATGTATTAGCTCATTACAGATAAGCCCTGAGCATAAGCAGTCTGGGTAATCTAAGTGAGAGAAAGAATAATGCCTTTCAAAAGGATAAACTGACTGAAAGAGGAAATTTAACTTCACCAAGACTGTCTCAGCAGCAGCTCCTATAATACAAATCACAGAAATATCAAATGCTTAGTGGTTTTCCTTGATTTTCCCTCAGCTTGTTGTTCCTAATGGTACTGAGGGTTCAGACAAGTTGTTTAGGCTTGGAATTGGGAACGTACAAAACCACTTCAAATTTTATTTTTCAACCTAATTTCTACCTTAAAAATATTTAGGGTTCTTTTTAAACCTTTGACAAGTCACTTGAAATTCTGTTAAAGGTTGTCACATTTTGCTAGCTAAAAACCTCTTACTTCTAGCCTAAGCCCATTAAACCAGGACAAAAAGGCTTCTTCTAACATGAAATTCTGCATCCACAGAAACTAATGACAAAATTTCCACAGGTCTCAGTAGGTCAAAATATTACTCCTTCAGATTTGCAGTATATGAATATTAATTTGCCAAAATATTAAGCCAGAAAGAAGCATTTGAAATCAGACTGTGCAATACTGCATGCAAAATGCATTATAGAAAGGTTAGTAGAATTTATATCAGCGAGTATATGTAAAGCTGTACATGAATTACTGAGCTTTATTGCTCGTTCATCCTGGGAAGACTTACTATTCATTGCTCCAAATTCTTCACTTTTAAAAACATTATATACATTGTCAGCATGTAAAATAACCAGTGCTTTCTAAAATGTTTATTACTGCCCATTATAAAACAAGAAGTATGTTAGGTCAGTGTTCTAAAGATTGGTTTAAAATGGAGAATTAATTATTCTTTCTCGCAATTTTTTACTGTCATACAAGAAGGATATGCATTTGTTTCGGAGAATTTGGTAGTTCATTGCCTCATCTTAGTGATCAGGTTGCTCCATATCCTCTTTATGGAGTACCCTGTAGCTTGAGATTGCTTGTTTTTCACACAAGGTGAAGGGAGTTTGTTTGTCTGAACAGAACTGCCTAGATTTCTGATGGCATTCATAATACTGTAACTTTAATAATTTTAAATCAACCTGTACATTTTATTTCTCTGAAAACATCCCTGACATCTGATGTCCCTTACTTAGAGCCATACTTGTACTGTTTCACAGTCACGGGGGCAGCACTGCAAACAGTGCTGAGGCAACTGCTGTTACTGAGCCAGACAGACCGCGGGCTTTGTCTGCAGTCAGGTAAGCAGCTGTGTGAATGCTCTCTGCCACCCACATCGGAGACGCTGAAGTCCACCCAATCCTGCCTGTAACTGGAATGAGAACGTGTGTTTGCCTGCCTGCATGCATGCAGACATGCCTTTTATCTGGTCATGATACAGCCAACGCTTGGAGGATCATGCCAGTTCTCAGACAGTTCAGGTTTTGATGAGGGACCCTTTAATGGTGAGAGGCAAGAAGGCTTCTTCCTGTCCTAGGACAGACATTCATTGCATTCCACTGACTGTAAAGGGCACCCAGGGTAACTGATTGAGATGAAGACATCTACACTGTAGCCATCCAAAAGTGGGAAAACTAAGACTCATTTTAGCTGACTGGTATGAGTTTCATACTTAAGAAAATTTCACAATGAACAATTAGGGAGATCATCCTTTTGCAGTGCACATCTTTCCAGAGCACTACCATCTAAATGCTAAACTGAACAAACATAAGATTCAGGTGTTCTTAAAAAATCAGATTGGAAAACAGTGGCCCATCTGGTGCAAGTCTGAAGGCCTCCAGTGAAAATCCCTGATTAAGAGGGCGGAACAAAGCAAGCCCTTCCCTGTCTGACAGGTTGATGCCAGTGACAGCAGGGTGGAGCAGCCAGTGAAGCTCAGTCCTGCCATGGGAAGACGGAGACAGACCTTCAGTGGCCAAGGCTCTGTTTAGGGAGGGAGGAGGTGGGTCTCCAATTAATTATAGGCCTTGGCACAGGTTCAGATGTTGTCATGCCTGTGACTTGATAGGTTTAGAGGAAATATATATCTGAAAGGAGGATCTGTCCAGAATGATTGAGTTATATTGCAGTTAAAAGCAGAACAGATGTATAAGCAGAAGTGATGGTGTCACTGAGAATCAGTTACATATCTCATGGGAAAACCTTCATTTGTTGGAAAAGGACAATATGCTATACTGCACACATATAGTCCTATAAATGTAATCCATTTGCCCTGCTCTGAAAGCATGTGTGACAGCTGTTCTGCCCAGAAGCAAAACAACATTTTATATCAAAAGCATTATTGATTTCCTCTCTTAACTGACTTTGGATAACATTAAAAGCAAATGTTAATATACAATACAAACCTACAGAAATTGTCAGTCTTCAAAGTGGAAAGGGTTTGGCATTTTCTGCTAACTCTTCATATTTCACATCTTTCTGCATTTTCTGATTCTGTAAGAAGAAACATCTCCAATATGGATCGGTCAGAGAAAAGTTGAAAAAATCCTGAGAAAAATCTGCTCAGGGAAAATTCATAGACAAAGGAGGTACAGTTTGTTCATCTCAGACATGCATTCAGAATAAAAATGACCCAGAAAAGGATGCAGATAGCCAAGTTCGTAAATCAGTGTCCTAGCTGCATGACCAAAGGATTATCAGTGCCCACTGGAGTACGGTACCTTTGCCACAGGAATGGAATTCCCACTAAAAGCAGGTGAGGATCAGTTCCACACAAAATCTGTGACCTGCTCCCTGCTGTACACTTTCTCCTCCCACCCGCCATCTCCTGGGGGATGGTAGTCCCAGGCCATCTGCCTGAAAGTAATGGGCCTTCACTCTAATCCTCTTCTCCTTGGACCTCACTCCCTGAACTCAGACAGCCTTTATATCTCATCAGGACTAACTTCATGTCTCTTTGTGCTTACCATATGGTCTAGCACTTTGTCTAGCTGGTAGGATAAAACACACCACAAAGAGGGCACAGGTGACTCTTAAAAGAAAGAATACACAGTATCTCATTAGCTTTTCAGAGAAACTCTGCATGCATGCTGTGGGTTCCTGCTATGAACTGCTGAAAGGCATTGTCATCAGGATATCTCAGCCATCAGCTTAATGCTCTGCAGTTAAATTTTGAATGCTTGTGAAATGGTTCCCATGTCCTGTGGCTGAAAGTCAGTGAATTAACCCTGTGAGCAAGTCCAATTTTTCTGCTGCCTCTGGAAAGAAGCCAAGATCATTGGAAACAGGTTGTGACTTAAATGAAAAAAAAAAAAAAAAGACATGGTATTCACCGGAATGGGGAAAATTATTCGACAGCAGTCATATGGATTGAGAAAGATCAAGTCTTCCATCCACAAGAATTATATTTTTACAAAATGGAACACCTCTAGCAGGCACTACAGCAAGAATGCCAATACCAAATACATTATAACCTCGTAATCAAGCCACAAATGAGCTGTGGGAGAAGGAGGTTCATGTGCCACATGGACATGGGAAAAATGCATTTCTCTTACAGATAACTTGCCTGTCAACAGAGGGATGTAACTTCACACAAAGTTTTGGTCTCAAAAAATGTTGTCTGATTTTAAAAATACAAACGTTTATAGGGAAATTCCAAAACAGCTCAGTTTTTAATATTTATCTCCTGGGAATTCATTTACCAGGTGCACACAAGAACTGGGAACATTTCCTTTTTGGCCAGCTCCCCCTACTTGTGCTGGCTGCAGGCCACACAGGTGAGCCTCAGCTGCTGTTATCTAAGCTATGAAATACTTCAGAAAAAGAGAGAAAGATATAGAATGGTATCTGTACCATCAATGAGCCAAAGTCAGAAGTTTCAGGTGTTGGTATCAGCAGGGAAAATGTAATGACGTTTTCAAGACTTTCATATTCAAAAACTTTGTTTATCTACAATAGTCCTTGTGGAAAGGTAGTTTTGCAGTAGCTATTATATTTATCATGGTGACACTTCCTTGTTTGGCGAGAAAAACTTTTTTTGTATGAAATGCACATATTTTATCTATTTATTGATTTTTTAAAAGATACTTAGCGCAAATAAGGAATGAAGAAGGCTGTTGGCTTTTCTAATCTTGTAGGTAAGCTTAAGCCCAGCAGCAAACGAAATATGCAGTTGAAAGATGTTTGTGATGGAGCTTCAGTTCAACATTGAAGGTTAGGGAAGCTATGATTGATTCATGGTTTTCACTGTTATGCTCTGTCTAAACTGTAAAAATATTCCACTGAAACCTGTTGGGAGATCTGTTTCTGCCAAATTGGCTGCTTTCCATTCCAGCTTTAGTAGTAGTAGATTTTTTAAGTTTTGCCATCAACAAATTGATTTTACATGAGAAATTTGCCTTTGTCATCACGAATGATGTGTAATGGTTTCCAAAACTCAATTCCCAGTTTACTGCAGATACTCGTTGCTCAGAACATATTGCTGACCATTGTGCAGTTTCACAGCTGCTACCAGTTTTGTTTTGAACCCAGTAATTTTCACCAACTCCAGACTAACAAAGATATTAAATAAAATTAATACAAAGAATTATTGGCAAACATTCATTATGTACCATGTTTAAATTCTGAATCATCCATTCCATAATCTCTTTGACTGTTTTGTTGCTTTGGATTTAGGTGAATTCAATAAGAATTTCAGTCAATAAGAGCTTTGGCAAGCCTGATTTCTGTACTGTCCTACTGAAGCATTTCATACTTGTGTTTCTACACATAGCAGGTTGCACCAACAAGCCCTCCACACCATTTCTCTTCTGTTTTAATTCAGATTGAAGATGTACTCCATGGTGCAGTGATGATGTTATTTTGACTTTCATGTGTGCAAATTTATTTTTCTTTGTTGATGTGATTGAAGTTTGTGTGATGTATGTGGATTTTAATGATATTTCTTAAACATGTGATTCACAGAGGTGAGAGGTGGAATGTATTGAGTTTGTGTGGCAAGGCTTTGGTTGTGGGGTAGCAGTGGCTGCAGGGGTGGTTTCTGTGAGAAGCTGACAGAAGTTTCTCCCATGTCTGACAGAGCCAGTGCCAGCCAGCTCCAGGATGGACATGCCAGTGGCCAGGGTTGAGCCCATCAGTGATAGCAGTATGATACCTCTATGATAACATGTTTAATTAAGAAGGTGGGAAAAAATTACTGGGCAGAATCAATTGCAGCCAGAGAAGAAAGGAGTGAGAACATGCGAGTGAAGCAGTTCTGCAGACACTAAGGTCAGTGGAGAAGGAGGGACAGGAGGTACCAGAGCAGAGATTCCCCTGCAGTCCATGGTGCAGACCATGGTGAGACAGCTGTGCCCCTGCAGCCCACTGAGCTCCATGGGGGAGCAGAGATCCACCTGCAGCCCATGCAGAACCCCACACCAGAGCAGGTGGATGCTCAAAGGAGGCTGTGACCCTGTGGGAAGCCCACACTGGAGCAGGGTCCTGTGCAGGACCTGTGGCCCTCTGGACGACCCAAGATGGAGGAGCCTGTTCCTAAAGGACAGCAAGCCATGGAAAAAAAGGGTCCCATCTCTCTGCACCACTTTGTGGGAGGAGGTAGAGAATAGTGAATAAAGCTAAGCCTGGAAAGGAGGGAAAGGTGGCGGGAAGGTGTTTTTTAGATTTGTTTTATTTCTCGTTATCCTACTCTGATTGTAACTGGTAATAAATTCTACTAATTTTCCCAAGTTTTGCCCATGACAATAATCAGTGAGTGACCTCTACCTGTCCTTATCTCAATTCTTGAGTCTTTCACTATAATCTCTCTCTCCTGTCCAGCTGAGGAGAAGAGTGACAGAGTGGTTTTTGTGGGCACCTGGCATCCAGACAGGGTCAAACCACCACACTGCCCTGGGAAGTGGTTTGAGAGAGGTGATCCTGCCCCTTTGCTTAGCCTTGGTGAGGCCTCACCTGGAGTGCTGTGTACAGTTCTGGGCTCCTCAGCACAAGAGAGACATGGAGCTCCTTAAGGGAGTTCAGCAGAGGCGAACCAAAAGGATTAAGGGACAGGAGCATCACTCTTACTAGGGAAAGCTGAGAGAGCAGGACCTGTTTAGCCTCAAGAAGAGGTAATGGAGAGGGGATTGTATCAATCTATGTAAGAACCTCAAGGGTTCTTATCAAGAGGATGGATCCAGGGTCTTCCCAGTGATACCAAGGAATAGGACAAGAGGCAGTGGACAGAAACTGATGCAGAAGTTGCCCCTGAATATGAGGAAGAACTTCTTTACTGTGTGGGTCATCAAGTACTGGAATAGGTTGCCCAGACAGGGTGTGGAGTCTCCTTCCCTCAAGATAGTCAAGAACCATTTGGATACAATCCTGAGTACCAGGGGATCCTGCGTGAACAGGGAGGTTGGACTATATCACCTCCAATGATAACACATCCAGTGATCCCTTCCAACCTTAACCATTCTAAGATTCTGTGAATCTGTGATTAAATGCCTGAAGGAATTTAAAAGATCTTTAGACATGGCACATAGATACATGATTTAGTGGTAAACTTGGCAGTGTTAGATTTATGGTTGTAATCAATGGGTCTTTTCTAAATGATTCTGATTCTATGATCTTGATGGAGATGAGTAAGGAACTTAAAGGGGATCCATGGACTTATCGAGTGGTACAAGCTAGCCAGATGTGATACTCCTCTTATGTCTCCACAGGCTCCGGCCATGTAACATATGGATGATTGAACCCCAGCATGGCAGAACCACTTCTGCTATTGGATATGAGCTGTTTTCATGAGCTTGTTTCCTTGGAACCAAGAAGTGAGGTCTTCTTCCTTCCACTTCCTCTGCCATCCAGAAAAAATAAAAACAGGATTTTATAGAAATAACTTTCCTGTTCAGAAATAACTTCCTGTATCATCCTGGTACACCCAATAGATAGTGCCTGATACAATTGCACGTCTGTTCCTCCAGGCAGGTGAATATTCAGTTCTCCATTATCTAGTACCCCAGCAGAGGAGAGCAAATGTCAGCTAGAGAGGAGTGTTAAAAGTGTCCAAAAATGAGTACCAACTGCATTTCTTCCTCTTTCCCATCTATACATACGAATATTTTTTCATCCAAAATAAAATTCCTTTCCAAGATGAGCAAATTCATTTAGAAAGAAGCCTAAATGACCAAACCTTAACACAGTCCTTGAAATAAGCTTTAAGAAACCCTGACATGACCAGGGACCACAAGAGATTCAGGCAGTGAAGGAGTCCTGCAATCAGTCGAAACTGGGTCTCTCCTGGTAGGACCAGAGAGCAAAGCTGGAGTTTTTGTTTCTGAGACACTAGATAACCACATACTGAGGACACTGTTTCAGAAACTAAACCCTACAAAGGCTCCATTTCTCCATGGTGTAAGTGAACTTCTGTCACGCTTCTCCCCGCATGAAATCTTTCAGTAATCCCACCTGGTTCTAAAGGAGATTTTCCCATCGCTATTTTTTTTTTTTAAAGAAGATAGAACTGAAGATTAGATTCATGCAGCCAGTAACAGCTAGTCATTCTGTTGTCTTTAGGAATTGCAAACAAATGTGTTTCCGGTAATAAAAAAAAGAAACCCTAAACAAGCAAAAAATATCTCTGCCAGAGCATCTGTAATAGCTTGTGACTTATATCTCCTGCATGCAGTCATTTTTTCTCAACAATGACCCAAGTGTCCTTGTTTTATAGGAAACTCTCTTGTCAGGAACTCCTTCCCGCAAATCCAGACATGCAGTTTAGCACAGGAAGTCAGGCTGTCATGGCTCCAGGCATTGTTAATCATTTTTAAATGATCATTAAAAAGCAGCAGCAGCAAAAGGATGCAGCTCTGGTGAGGTCAGATAACAAAAATGCCTCTTTTTGCGGGGGGGCTGAGGGGGAGCAGTGTAAAATAAAAACACATTTTGCAGACTGAGTTTTAAACACTGTATTCAATGTCTGGGAGTTTAGGACAGGAAAAGAAAAATACAGTACTGATCTAACGGTTTCTGAGGCCATTCCTACCCTGCTTCCTGTGGCCTCTCATTCCCAGCAGACAGACCCACACTCCCTCTGTCTCTCTTTGTGCAACCACAGAGACTTTGCTGTTCCCAATGCTGCTCGGGTCTAATGCTTCAGGTCTCCAAGACTTGACGATTCTCAAAGTGCTGTACATTGCAATAATACTGCTCACTCCACAGTTTCTGGGTACTTTGCCTCGCCGCAAAAGCTTTAAAAGTTTTTGACTTGTTAAAGCCTTTGGATTTTAAATGATTAAAATTCAGATCCAATTTAAATCTTGTGATGCAGCCAAATTTTTGCAGTCTATGTGTGCTGTACCTATGTTTTGTCATCATTAATTATGCCCACACATGACTTCAGTGTCATTCGTGCCTTCAACTAATGATGACATAAATGTCATTGACCCTATTGTTATGAGAAATGTACAGCACAATGTATTTCTTCTCTCCTCCTGAACCTCTCCTATACACTACCATATGGTTTCTGTACCAAGGCCACTCTGCCATCTGGACTGTGGAGCCTAATGCCCTGAGGAAGACATTGACATAAACCAATTTATGTTAAGACCCAGACCCCAGACATCCGATATTAGTGTGGCCATACAGCTGGCCCTCACAGATGGGGATGGATTGTCAGCTCCCCAATAGCTTTCCCAGTTCCTCCCTCCTTTGGTGGTCCTGGTTCTCGGCTGTGCCAGGCAGGTCTGTGTGATCCCCTGGGACCCAGTGTGGTTAGAGACACTGCCCACCCTGCCAGCAGGCTCCTGCCAAGGCCCCTCACTGGCAGGAAAAGCCCTGATCACCCATCCTGAAACCACACAGTGTATTCTCATGGCACTGCCTCAGCTCAGCAGGAGTGGTCTCAGTGGAGGTATCAAAGTCAGATCAGTGGCCAGCAACCCTTTTACACTTCCTTTCTTTTTGTGAACTCTCCTAGGTTAACCCCATAGTTTCTCAGCCCTGGTTGTTCTTCTGCCTATCCCTCCCCAGATTTTGATCCCCATCTGCCTCCAGGGACCTCTTTCTTTTACCTGCTTGGAAAACAACCTCTGTTCCAGTCAGGAGGAGAGTATGGACGTAGCTGAAACCTTTTCACTGTAGATAAAGGTAGGACTTTTTTTTCCAACTTGTATTTGTCATTGGCCATCATACGGATTCTGCCCTTCACCATAGAGAAACCACCTCTAGAGGCACCTCAAGCATGTGCTGCCTGGGTGAGCGTCTCAGAGGGTCCTCTGTGTCCCAGCTTCCTGTTCAGGTTGCCAACCCTGCCCATACAGGGGAAGCTCACAGCCCAACAACACCACCACCACTGTGCTAGCCAGCACAACCCTGCACCTCACTGCCAGGAGACCACAGCGATGCTTTCAATCACAAATATGGGTATTTTTGGAAGAGCAGAGAAAAACTAATGGCTGATGACCTTAAAAATAAAGCACAAATATTTGCTAATTAGTCTTCACTTCACAATCCAGTCTCGCACCTTTTTATTTTACTTTTTTCTCTGCTTGCTTCATTGCAAAGCATTGAACCAGGCTGCTTGGTAACTAATTCACAACTGTGGTTGCTAAGGAACCACCAAAGAAAGTAGATTAGTCTCCAGTAACCTGTTCCATTGTCAGAGATGTTTATTTTGCATAAAGGCAATAACTGTACACAAAGGAGTTTATTGAACTTGGATGAACAAGCAAATTACGCAGCATTACTTTTTCTTCCAATAGCTTTCTCTGCTATCACAAAGCTCCACACAAAGACTTGAGCACTTCCTCAGGGAACAGGATTTATGTATTCAAACTTGTGCACTCTATTCAGGGCCAGACTGGAGGACATTGGCTTGCAGGTTGCACTCCAGTTTCCCCAAGGACATGCATGAGGAATATTTGTGTCCTTTGCACTTTCTCTCCAGGTATGCTCACCTGCCAACCACAGACCCAGCCCTCGGCCTTTGCAACACCTGACAGCCAGAGAGGACAAAACAGGCTGCCGACTGACAACGGCCCAAAAGAGCACTGCTGCTGGCAGTGGAGTTATTTTGTGGAGACAACTTCAGCTGCTGACTGCCCCTTGACTGAGCCTCCCCTGCCTGTACTGCCCTGCAGCCACTCTGCCCAATGTTCCGTCCACCATGGGCTTTGCTGCCCTGCCAGTTACTCCCATGCAGTTCTGCCAGCTACAGCTGCCAGAGCACCACTGGAACAAACCTCTTCCAAACACTTTGCCTTCAGTGAGGAGCAAATGCCTTGTCACCCATTTAACTGCTACAAGGAGCCTGACTATGTTACTTCACTTTTCCTTGAGACCCAGTTCCTCCTGCTGTCTTGCTCCAGCACCTTCTCCTACACAAGAGCCTTGTCTGCTGGTGAAATTTCTGACATTTCTTCAAATGCTTTTTGGATATCAATAGATAAACAAGAAGGGATGAGCTATTCAAGGAATAGAGCAGCTAGGGATTTGGAGATAAACAACAAAAATAAATGCAAAATGATATTAAGGACTACAGCAGTCCTGCTCAGAGCTCCCGCGTAACACTGCCTATGCCACCTTATCCAGTAAGGATCTGTGGTGCCCTAATACTAGCTGCTGACGTAAGAACAGATTTGCAGAATTCTGTGCACAGACTTCTGGAGTTCCACGGGCTGGTTCTAAGAGGCCTTTAAGTCAAGTGATAAAAGCAAACCCATCATCAGTAAGCATGAATTCCTCACTACATCTATAAAAAAAATAGGGATTTGAGGATCAAAAACAGATTGAAAGTCAGAAACCTGAAGTCTATACCCTTTAAAAAGTCACTTAGATCTCCAGTCCAAGACATGAAGTGATTAAGAACTCCTCTACCCATTAATGAACCACTCCAATAAGTCATTTTATTTTTTCCTTTGTTGTTTTTTTTTCAAGAAAAGCAGGTCTTAGGATGACAAAAGGAGAAAAGTTTCCAACCATGAAATCTTGTGCTGATAACTATTATCAATTAGTTCTAAATTGAAAATTGCAAAAATTTCCTGTGTGGGGTGAAGTCCAGTTCCACAGGCATTTACAGTATGGCAGGTAGAAGCGCATAACAGCAACTAAAACCAGCACATTCTCTAGTGAACAGAAAAATTGTTTGGGTTTCTTACAGATTTATACCCTCTTCTGCCTTTCCAGTGTAGTAACCTCAGTTATTCTATTCCTTCATGTCGTCAATATGCTATGGCCAGTTGTCTTCATGCATGAAGACTGGCTGACTGCTACCAAACAGACTGTCATACAATTTAATTACGCCCACCTTTTTCTCTGGGGTACTAATTCAGATCTCTTTCTTCCCTCCATTTTTCTGATATTTCAAAAAAAACAAAAAAAAACCAAAAAAAAAAAACATTGGGACATATTTCATGTTAAGATTTCTATCATCACCTTCAAACTCAGTTCAAATTGGCTAGCAGGTTGCAGAGTTACCAAGGCAGAAGGAACTGATACACAACTGGAGAGACTGCCCATGTGATCACAGAAAACTCAGTTCCTTAGGAAACCTGGCTAAAAATTTATATACAAGCATTAAAGTTACTGAAAAAAACCACAGATCTTGGAAGAGATGCGATCCACAGCTGAAGCTTAAAGGAAAAATCATAAACCAAACTTTATTTACTTTATTTACTTTATTTACTTATTTATTTACTTATTTTATTTATTTACTTTATTTAAAGCAATTCTGATAGAGGCACCACTGCAGGAATTCCTAGGAAAGGTTTCCTGGACCACCTCTTTCAGGTACTTTGAATCAGCAGGAAAGAAGACACTGTGGGTTTAATGGAGAGAACTGTGCATTTACATTTCGTGAAAACTGGTAAGAGACATCATCTCACAGTGTGTTTTGTGGGGCTGGGTTTTTATTACTCTAGTGAACAATTTGAGATTCTTTCCACCAGCACAAGATTACAATGTCAGTGTGGTACAGCTACTCAGGTACTAGCATGGGAATTAACTTCACAGCTATATAGCCATAAATAGAACTTCTGCCACAGAGACTCCTCACAGATGACATTCAGCAAAACATGGTGTCATCAATCTCTCTTCTCCATTCCGTTCCTTGCCCCAGGAGATCCCTAATTGGGGATGTCTGTGTTATACTACCTTATGTTACAGTGTCTGGAGGCTGATGTAACTTTTCCAACATACTGAAAATCCAGTTGATAACCAGTCCTAGGTCATTTTCTTAATTTACCATTGATTAATGAGCAATCCAGCTGTTGCAAAATTTTCCCAATAGAGGGATTTGTTAGGTCAAGGAGAGGTGAAAAAACCCCACCACTTAAGTTAGAGATGCTTTGTAGAAGCTTCTACAAAACAAGTGTTACAAACACTAAATTTTCCATGTCAAATTTGTTAAACAATGGCTTGTGTTATATTCCCATGGAAATTTTCTTGTAGAAAGGAGAGGGCTGTAACTCTCTTCTCTGTTTTCAAAGTATGATCTCACTGTCCAGATCTAGTTAAGGACAGAAGCAGCCTGAAATTGTAATGATGAGAACAGGAAGGGCATCTGTGTACTCTTTTCACTAGTCTATGAAAGACTTTTCACACAAGTCCACACAATAACCTGGTGTGATGGTTCCAAGCAAACTGTTACTACTGTCACATAGCAGGATGTTCAAGAAGAGATTAAAAAAAAATAAACAAATGAAATGTTTGGATCATATCACAAAACAAACTACAATTATTCCTTTGTTTTGGTTGGAATATTTGTACTTTAGACATTTTAAACAGTATTCAATGAAATCATGGCAATTGACATCAATAGCAAAAAAATGTTACATATAAAAAAAATTAATTTGTTTAAAAATTATGTTTAAAAGATATTCTCAATAATGACCCTCAGATTAGCTCAGTTGGCTAGACCATGTTGCTAATAACACCAAGGTCGTGGGTTTAATCCTTGTTTAGGCCATTCACTTAATGGTTGGACTTGATGATCCTTGTGAGTCCCTTCCAACCCAGAATAATATGTGAGTCTGTGAACTGTGTCCACAAAAACCAACTAAAATACCAACCAGCCAACCAACCAACCAACTAACCAACCAATCAACCAAAAAAAAAATCCCAAATAAACTACTTTTTAAAATCCTGTGGAATCAGAACTAGTTTGAAACATACTGAATTTCAAGTGTATCAGAAAGTTTCAAAAAAATCTCTACAGATCAGATCCTCTGTAGATCAGAGTATACATACTCACATATTCTAAAAGTTTGAAAGTTGTTCCTGTGAAATTTCTGGCTAACTTGAATTGGGTTATTCAGAAGCTTTTCTGGAGAAAACTTAAAACAACTCTCTGATTTAAATCTTATTTCCTGTTCCTTTTATTTCCTGTACTCTATTCCTCAGATGAACATAAAGAAAGCAAAATCTTGGTCAAATACCATGTGCTTACATATGTCAATCCTGATGGGGCATGAATTGCTTCCACAGTTTCTCAGTCTGGAGAGCAATGATCAATTCTTTTCTATACATGTTGACGACGATGCCAATACGACATCAGTAACATCAAGATAAGATACGATAAGAGAGAAGGAAAGGAATTAGTGCTTTGTTACAAAATTGCAAAAAGAAGGATCAGTCTTCAAATATTTAGGAATAATGATCTGGAAAGCCAGAGTAGCTGGGACCAAAAATAGGGGCAGGGACAAAACAGGAGAACAGTGCATGAAAGGATAAGGAGTTTCCATTTTCTGTTCAGACAGGAAAGTATCAAAGAGGAGCCATTAAAATGCCTAAACATCCCTTCCTTTTGCTATGTCTCTGAGGCACTTCTTTGGCTTCTGTCTCTAGATAAGTCTGAATCAGTTTTCATTCAGAGAAGAGAACAGTTCCAAAACATTCGCACCAAAGCACAGGTAATTCAGACATTGGGCCCCAAATGGCTCTTCTTTAAGTAGACCTGCTTAGATTTCTCTATACAAAATGATGAGTGCGAGGATGAGTATTTTTGCAAAACAGACCATTCCAACAAAGCATTAGCCCTTGAAGTATACTTCATCCAACTGCCAGCTTTCTTCTGGCATTAGAGAAATTTCTTCTGGAATTAGAGAAAAGCAGTATATCTAGCTGACTGTAAAAATACAAGGTGCAATATGTCGATGTGGATGCCCATTTTGGACCAGGGTAATGCTGCTGAAAGCAGTAGAGGGGCTTCACAGAATGTACTCTACTGGAAAGGGAATTCAATTAGGCATGAAAAGTTAGTATTTCTTTGAATAAAGAAGTAAGCGCTGCTGCTGCTGACAATCAACCTGCAACAAAGCCTGGCCATAAACAATTCACAACTGAATAAACGCTGACAGAAAGAAAGCTGTTACTTTTGGCTGTTGCTATTGGCATGGTCTTAAAACACACGTTCAAAGACATGGTTCAGGTTTGGTACGCTGCATATCAGAATTAGCAATGAAAGGATACCATTTCCTTTGTAGTGTCTCAAAGGCATCTTATTTTGTTCTGGTGCACGAATAATTGGCTGTGAAGACAAAGCACATCATAGGAGTCTCAAATTTTAAGAACTACTGTAAGCATCCAGCCTGACTTTGTGCAACAACACAGACTCTAGAATGTCATTAAAGGGTTGTTTTGCTAAATAAAGTGTCTCCTGGCTGGGTTGGAGTATTGTTCTGTCAAAAGATATCTAGCCTGGGTTTGAAAACATGAAATAATACCAAACCCACAACATCTCCGAGTGCACTGTTTACTGGATAGTCACAGTTATGTCTAATCTAGCCTCAGCCTCTCCTACTGCTGAATTAAAGTCCTCTGCAATCACAAACACGGTCTTCCATGCTTTTAGATTGTGGGCTGAGTATCACTGTAGCAGCAAGTTGCACAGGCTGTACAGCCAAATCCAGCTGAATGCAGGGGAGGTATGGTCAGCAATGCAGAGTGACCCCTGAGTGCACTCATTTTGCTGAGCACTCACAATTGGCAGCTGTGCTGGACATGCCACCTTCTGCCCCCATCTAAGGGGTAGAAGCACGAGGATGATGTGGCTGCCAAACTTGTCTGCCTGCATCTGGATGACAAAGGATAGTGAGTCTGATAATGCTCCATGGACAAGTGAATAATGCTCACAGGCCACAGGAGATGGTCTGGAATGACAGTATACAAAGTAAGTTTTCTCTTTAAAAAGTTTTCTCTCTCTTTGTCCAGCTAGTTTTTAAAAATGTTGGACAAAGCACTTTCCAAATACCTTGACTAGTGCCATAGACAAGGTCTGTTGATCCCCTCTTCCGTTTGTCATTCTGATCACACATTCAATGAACAAGGTCCCTTCCATGCACTCTCACACTCCAAATTCATGCTCTGTTGATTATCCACCACAACCCTTGAACCTGTTGGAGTCAGTGCCCTGCAAAATACAATCTCAGGGCAATGTCCTATGAGGAGGGTGTGTATCCCTTGTTCTTTGATGGATGATGTTGTATTTGGGTGTTAAAGGGTGAACAAAACCAAGTATGTACAGAATAGTTTGTCAGCATTAGGACGTATAGGGGGACTATGGAGAATACTTTAATTTACTGAAGTATTGCCTCAAATTACTGTTAAATGACTGCTGCAAAGTTTCATAGCAAATATTATTAAACCATCACATCACATATGTTACATGTCTTCATAAAATTAGAGCGCAGTAGAGTGACTAGAGTGAACAAAGCTATTTCAAAATATCCTGTTAAAATTACAATCAAGAGGGCTTCAAACTCCATTCTCAAGTGTTGAGGCAAAGTTCATCAGTCCAGAAAGAAGGGGATGGACATAGGAAAGTGGTGATTATGTAATGAAAAATTATATACTTCTTTAGCACAGAAAATAAATGTTGAAAGAAAACAAGAGGTTTGCCAAAAATCTAGAATGTTCCAAAAGTGAAAATATGGTGAAAAATCAAAGCCAAATAGATTTCGACTTTTAAATATGACTCCACTGCTTTGTTGGCACAGCTGTGTAGGTACCCCTCAGTTCCTCAGCCAGAGCTCCTTGTTTGTAATGCCCTACAACTACACAAGTGCCAGAGCATTCCGTGTCCCTCTCTTGTGCCTTCACAATAGGACAGACATCTGAGCTGCTGATATGCTAGAGATCTATGTCACATACTAATGATGTTTTCTGGCTTGCTCCTTAAAACTCCCATGAGGATTACAAATGCTTTTTTTTCTCTTCTGGCCACATCCAATTATTGGGTTGACATTTTCAGGGCTTCTTATCATGAAGGTGTGTATATATAAAATATGTATTTGTACATAAATAATGCCCTCTTTCTCCATCTGTCCTACAGGCAGGTCTTTTGTACGTAGTATACTGAATGTAATGTGTCAGTTAATATTTCAGTATCATGAGATCATTCTGTAACTCTCCAGAGTCACATCAGAAAGTTGCATCCTTTAAAACATGGCAATAAAAATTTGTTATAAAAACCTCAATATGGACTTAGCTGCCTTTACTGCAGAGTCAGCCCTTTCTCAAATTTTCCTGTCTTGAAGAAAAAAAATCAGTTGGCTACTCTATTGGCTATAAAACATGTACTTTGTCCCTCATTACTTCTGACCTGTTGAAATTTCTTGTAGAATTTGTAGCATTTTATATAGTTACCCACCTTTTAAGGAAAATTCTCATTCAAAGAAGTCCCTGTTCCATAAATGTCCTCCAGCTGATCAACCTAATTTTCCCCAATTTTATAACATCTAAGGGTCAAATAAAGTCGAGGAGCACAAAAACTTCCTCAAATGAGTCAGTCAACTCCAAAGAGAAACATCTTTCATCTACTGTCAGAACAACCTTAATGTAACCCCACAGACAGACAGCAAAAGCATTTTGTTTGGGCAGTAAGGACCATGGAACTACTTCCAACCAACATGAAGTATGATGTGGTACTGGCAAATAAAGTTACTGGAAGATTGTACCATCTCCTCAGCAATGAGAAAGCAACAAAGATAACTGAGAAACCAGATGAGAGAACTGCAGAAAGTGATAAGTACTTGCAAGACAGTCCCTTTGCAACTGTGAGGCTGATTACAGATCCCAGAAGAGGACATGGGAAAAGTTAGCAGAAACAAGGACTGCCAGCTGGAAAAGAATCCACATCTGTACTGCATAGGCCACCAGGCCTCCCATGGATATCATAAAAAATTACAATGCTTTGAAATCCCAAATCAATCTTCAAGCACTGAATTTCCACCCGGCCTCATAAAATCTATAGGATCTTCCCACCTGACTCCCTCGGGCCAGTTTTCATCTAAGGAAGAGCTTCTAACCTTTGCTTTCCCACACATAGCTCTGTGTCACTGGGCTAAGGCACATTTTGGATAGCCAAATCACCCATAGAAACAGACAGGTGAGTTATATCAGCAAATGTTTCAGCACATGGTACATATTCCATCAGCAGAGCTAGGCTGATGGTACCTTTGTGCTACTACATCCCACTTCTAGCATAAGGATGTGTAATTAGCTGTAGTCGAAAGCAGATGTAATATTTGTAAATAAGTGGAAGGCGGGACTATACCTTATTCTCATTTCATGTGGATAAAATGAGTTCTGAAACAGCTTTGGTGGGCAGGTCTAACAAATATTTCTAGTACCTAGAAGTAAGAAAAATGCAGATTATGATTAAGAGTTGTATGAAAATCATAAAGAGATAAAAATCATTCAGTTGGAAAAATGAACCACAAATGCACATTTCTTTTATTTATGTTTCACTATATTCCATGAACTGGGAAAAAAAAACCCGCAAAACTCCAAACAATTCAAATCTCAAAATGTTTTGCATTCCTGACTCATCTGTTCAGGTAGTGAAACTCAATGGAGTATTGTTGACTTACGAACCCCAAGGACCTGTTCTCCACTTTTTTTAAGTGCTAGAGTCCACCATCAATGTTGCATTTCAGAACGTTTTCAAGATCCTGACACTGAAAACAAAACAAAAGCATCCAGCAAACAGAAACAAAGAGAGGAATGGTCACAAAGTATTTGTCTGTAGGTGATCCAAGAATATTGTGCCAGAGAGTGGTTTATACTGGTTTTAATTAAATGAAGCGAAATAGGAGAGAAGTTTTCCACCTTTCAGCCCCATAACTGGAAAAACATGAACACTTGAGAAGAATGAAAGATGTAATGGGAATATTATAAAACCGCAGAGATGAAACAAGTACAGATATCTTTCAGAAGAGAGCTTGGAAGTGTTTAAAACACCATTGTGGATCCCAGCTTGCAGCTTGCTTGAAGCGGCCCCACTGAAACCAGCAACAAAATCTCCCTCTGATTTGAATGCATACAAATCCTGACCTACTCCAGACTTAATCCCTGCACAAGATACACAAGAACTTGCATTATTATACATAGGACTTAACCATGAAAGGCATTTCTAGTTCCCCACATTGCAAACGCTTGCATATTGAATAAACAATGGTCTGCATAACCCAGTAAAAGTGCACTGTCCACAGATACTGCTGTATTTATTTCTGACCTACCCACCAAGGCAGATTTTCTCATGACTCATGTAGAAAATCCATGGTGCCAAATGATGGGAATAAGCCTGTGCCTAAGCAGGAGGTGCTGTTGGCACAACACAGCAGGAAACAGCAGGGCAGAGGTTGCTCCCCCAGGATTTTGCAAGGAGTTCCAAGGATTTTTCTAGGGCATTGGAAGGTTTAAACATGGCTATATGCTTTTTCTCTCCTAGGATAAAACAGATAGAATTTGAGTGTGGGGGTTTTGGTTGGTTTGGTTTTTTGCTTTGTTTTAGTTTTGGGTTTTTTTTGGTTTTTTTTTTTTTTGCCTAAAAGCCATTCTAAACAGTCAGACTAATTTGGGGAAAAGATTTGAAGGCTCAGAAATATGGAAGTTATTTTCTGATACTAAATTGGCACATACAAATAATTATAAGTCCACAATGTACAACTTCTTTTATTTGAGTGCTAAATATTCTAGTTTTTCTATGGTAACTCAAGAAATTGCTGCCATATCAAATATCCTTCTAAATTGATTTAGCTTTGGGTAATAAAACAGAACTGCTGATGCACCATAATTTCCAGAAAGACTGAGGACACAGATGGCAGAAGAAAATGGAGCCGTCAGAAACTATGAGCATTCATACAGACTGTCATGTTACCCATCCTGATGCTTTTCCCCCAGTCTTTCTGCAAACATGCAATGCCTCACAACTATTGACATTCAGAACAGAACAGTGTGCCTGGCCTTATACATACACAAGTGGTTTGCAAGCCACAGAAGAAACTGTAAAAAATCTATATTTAAAGTATTATTCAAGATAAAGGTGACTGATTCAAAAAAATTGTCTTCTGCAGTCAAGGACAGTAGTGACAAATACCATGACATCTGCTCTATAATACTTCAAGATGTGAAAAGTCCTCAAATTTCAGAGTGTGGGTCTATAGCCAAGAAATGTATTTGGCAATAGATTCCTATCAGCTCCTTTATCCCCTTTTAAGTTTAGCACTATACTTATAGGCATCAAGCCATTTTACAAAGTGAGAAATTTAACTTAGTTATGATTTTCTTTGCTGAGATTAAACCCCTAAGAAACTAAAAAGTGAAAGTGGTCTTTCAACCATTCACTCAAAACTGCATAGATTTGCAACAGCAGCACTGTCAGAAACCAGGCTTCTGTCACAGCCTTGCGCTTTAGTAAAAGAACATCATCTAACTTAAGATACTCTTAAAACATTTTAAGGTATTAAAGAAAAATGCCAACCAAAAAGCAGTAACTTACAAGAGGTTATTTTAATACAATCTGAAGTCAACCAACCAAAGGATACAACCCAGAGGACATAAATCCATATCCTCCTTCAGTGACTTCCTCTGGATTTTGAATGGTCATAACAACTCTTTGTGTCTACCTTGTTCTCGCCACCAAGGAATCAGCCCAACTCAGTGACTTTCAAGAGAGTCAAAGACATGTACAGACAGAAGGGACCTTCCAGGCAGTGCAACTGAGCAAGGTAGAGATTTCACATAAGAGATAAGAAAGAAAAAAAGCAACAAGACAGAGAGAATGGTGCAAATACAGAGAAAATAGCCAAGTAACTTGAAAGAAAATTCTGAAATTATATATATGTATGTAGGTCCAATATATATTTTGTTTATTTAAAAGCTGGAATTGTTGCTCTTGGTTAAAAATTCAGAGAATATGGATGAGGTGAAACACTAGGCCATTTTCAGAAATGAGGCCAAAATAGAGTGAAAGGCAGCTGCAGAATTTGGAATTACACATGCAAGAACTTTGGTTACCATATTTTGATTGGTCAAACTATGATCTACCCTATCTCTAAAAACAGGTAGTACTTTTATTTACAAGCTAGACAGTAACTACTTCATAGAATCCTTTTCTCCAACCACACAGATTATTAATTTATGGGCACTATAATGTTATGGAAGCATCTGGTAGAGGAAGATCATTTCCTTAGCTGCATGTGTCCTGTTTCCATCTTTATGTGTTTCTTCTGCGTTGTAAAGAAGAAAAGAAATGTGTATTTGAAATTAATAAAATATTATTTAAGGACAGAAGAAACATCTGTAATGTAATTTCACTTCAGAGCATCTCATTAACTGGATCCATAGGAATATTAATTCCTTTGACCAATAAAACCTCCTAGATACTGTGAGTTATTTACTCCCACTACATTTCTTTCTATCTGACATCTATTTATCGTGGAATCAGGGTAGGCAAATAAGGACATAGAAGCCTGACCAAGTTTTAAAAAGTTTTTTTCAAAGTGTGGATACTCTTGGTATTTCAGACTTGCTCCCACCTGTTTTAAAACCAGGGCCATTTGGGATTTTTTACGTCAGGACATACGAGGGGTATGACAGGAAGGAGATCCAAAGCAAAGCAGACCCTAGACATAGCATTTGCTCTCCATTCTTTATAGCACAGTTTTCCCACCTTGCACCTACCTCCCTCGAAAGTCACACAGGAAACTGGAATTTCACCACAATTTAGCAAATGGTTGATAGACACCACTGTAACTCTCCAGAGTGGTAGAGAAGTGTTTTACAGACACATTCTGTCTGAATTTCCAGACAGAAAATACAGTGTGTATTTGTCCTTCTGATTCATACACTTGGATGAGACTGTGAGAATACCTCTAGAGGGCAAGGAATGAATCACTACTTTGTTCCATCATCTTCTCTCCCAGCCACCTGCAGGACATCACGACATCACTCTTACAGGCTGGCTAGCACGGATGTGAGCATGTGCTTGGTACCACCGGCTCAGTTTGTAGCTGATGCCTCTTCATCAGCAGCAGTGGAGGTCTGCAAGCTCAGGTCTCTCCTCTCTCTTTCTGGCTAAAAAAGGGTGTCACAAGGCACCCCAGCACATCCAGCCCTCCTTTGCACCTTGTTCTCCTTTTATCCCTTCACTGTTCAGTCTTTCCCTCGTTTTCCTTCCCACTTTGTCACATACACTAAAAGCCAGCATTGGTTCTGATAATGAGATGCTAACACTGGGTCCAGGCCAGGCTTGCTCGTGTGTGCTTTAAGCTGTTTCACACATTTTATAAGCTTTTCATACATTTTCAGGTCTGTGAAAAGAGAGTTCTTCACGGTTACTGTTGGCTCTGGTAATTCATCATAAGTTTAGCAAGACAGAGACTCTGTGTTTCTCTACCAGGTTAACTCCAGACTCAGTATTACTGTCTTTGAAAGTAAGTAAATGCTAGCCTTCTAGAACATCTTCGCAAAAAAACAACTGAGTAATATAAAGCATGAGAGGAAGTTTCTCCAAAGGATGACCCTAATATATCCATGCTCATTGACTGAAACATCACAAAGTTATTATGACACGTAATCCCTCCCTTTGTACCCTTTGCATACTTTGTAGAAAGTAAAAACAATAATTTAAAAAGGCTATTTTGCATATCAGTAACTACCGTGTTGCTCTTTTCAATATTAAATACGCAAAAAAAAAAATCAACCCAGCACACACTTTCTACTGGTAATGTTTTTCTGAGTTCTACACCTTGCCTAGGTTTCTTTAACTGGTTTATGATCACAGTCTTGTTAGAAAACATGTCTCTGCCTCAGGACAGTCTAGGTACCTATGTGAAACAAAACACCACCTCCTTCAACACAGGAATTTCCACACTGGGTGGGAAGGGTATTGCTGGAGTTCGCATACTCCAGCCTCAGCAGACACGGCAAGTTCAGATTCAGAGTTTTGAGGTCAAAGGTCTTCCAGAAGTCCCTTATATATGAGGTTTTCAAGCTCCCCCAGGAAACTCATACTGTGGATAACGTAAGTCTTTCTAACACCAGGAGAATAATTCCTTCTCATCTCTGGTAGAGGAAGGACAGTGAGATTCTCTGTCTAACCTGCATTGTTATCTACATTATGTCAGTGGCAAAACTGAAGAGCCATGAAAATGGTGCAGCAAATACATCAAAATTTTAACCTATGTGCTGACCCTTTGGCTGTGCTCCACTCTCTAGGATAATGTGTACATGTGTTTATGTAAACACACACTCACACACACACACACACACACACACACACACATACAGCACATAGGCAAAGAAAGAAACATGCATAAGAGCTACTTGAAGTGGAGACACAAGGACCGCTGGCCAGAGCAGTCAAGGCATCCCAGTCAGTGATAGATTGAAACCCACTGAGTATTCTGTCCCTGCCAGGACTATGGACAGTCAGATATGCTGCGGCTGGAGGGTGGGAGGCGAAGACCACCACTGCACTTTTGCAGGCAAAGATGTGAGATGTTCCTGAATGGAACTTTTGCAGGCAAAGATGTGAGATGTTCAGCACTTGCTGCCCTTGTACACTGGTTATAGAAAAATTACGAGTCTGTCTTTGTGTCCTGGACCCATCTCACTACATTCATCTGCAGATCTGAGGAGACTGAGTAGGTTGCAGTTATAGCAAGTGAAGGGGAAAGCAGAAAAACTACAGTTGAAGAGAGAGGAGTGGAAGGAGTCTGGAAGTTACACATTATAGGATTAACTCAAATAAAAGAAGGCTTGGTGAGAGAAACACAGGAGATATCACCATCCCACTCCCCTCAAAAGCCTCCACTGATTCTTCTTCATTCCTCCTCTTCAGCAAGAGCCCCTTCTATCTCATTTCCTGTCTCAGCCCTCAGCCTGCTTCCTCAAAAGACCCAGTCATTACCACCAAAGAGTTTTGCTCGTCCAAAGACAGGGACAGAATATGATATCCTGGCTCCACTGTTGGAATCTTACGGTGTTCTGAGTCTACGGAAAAGACTCGGACACCCAGTGGTCTCTGGTTGAGCCCGTGAACAGCTGGGATAAATCCAAGAACTGCCTTGGAATTGATTTTATTTATTTTAAGGTTTTATCTGTCCCTGGCCAGCAGCAACAGAGACCAAGTATGATTTACAACCACCTTTTCTATAGTGGCCAAAGTCTATGCTTTCTTCCTAGCCAGAGATAGTTACTCTGTCCGAAAATAATCTTTTTTTTCTCTTTTTTGTCTTTGTCTTTTTCCTCGTCTTTTTCTTTTTTTTCCTTTTTCTGTTTTTCTGTTTTCCTTTTTTCCTTTTTCCTTTTTCCTTTTTCCTTTTTCCTTATTGCAATGCATTTTTTGCCTCTGTCCTTTGATGTGGATACCAAAAATCCCACTTACTTCATCAAGTGTAGGATTTGTCAGTGTGCGACACAGTGAAAGCTGTCAAGCTCCCCATTTAACACGCACGGGCAGGACATTACACTGTGGGACTAAACCTCTCTTCATCTTTTCTAACTGAACTGTGTTGTACAGTAGCTACAGTGCATGAAGCAGCTCTGCCTGATACGTATTTTAATGGACACGGTAGCACCAGAGTGGCAGCATGGCAGGTACCACACCCCCTTCAGCAAAGCTGAAGGCACATCAGCAGCTCTGGTGGGCTGGTTGTCACATCAGATCAGCCATCCATCCTCAGTGGGCAGGGAGGGAGTAACACACCTGATTTCTTGATGGGTTTTGCCCTGTGTCACAAAGTGCTGTTTTCCCTTCACATTTTTTCAAGCAGTTTCCTTTATGTCCTCTCTGGTAGCAGACGCAGACATTCAGAATACAATGATTCCTAGGCGGACAAGCAGCAGCAGTTTTTGGCAGTCGCTGACCTGTGACTTCATGTAATGCTGAAATTCCCGTGACAGGCTGAGCTTCCAGCACGTCGACCTGGCAATGACAGCCCCGTCTACGGTGTGACTTAGGGTGCTGCTCTGTCAGGACCTTACTGTCACGATCCCAGCAAGAACACTAGAGAAATTCAGATACCAGCTTTTGCCAAATCATCAACAGTATCTTTTCAGACAAAGACAGGAGAGGTTAGAAGCTATTCAATAAATCATCCAAGTGACTTCTGGCTTTCCATATCAAATTGCTGCACAATGTTTCCCAAGTAACCAGGGTTTTTCATTGGTAACAAGTCATGGACTTGTATTGGCTCTAGCTACTCAGGCATGTTTTGCATGCTTTCACCAAAAAATAAAGCTGTTGCAATGTCTTCTCATAAGTAACCTGTAGTAGGCATTGACTAGAGGATTCGTCAAGCATGCAAAGGAAAGTTGCCTCATAATCTTTTCTCATGACTAATGGCATTCATTTTGTGTTACAAGAGGGACACTGTTATGATCCAGAACACTACACTTTATCAAATTTTCTGTTTTCTTGTCCAACAAACTGAAAAACAAGATAATACAGAGCTTTGATTGGTTATAACTCTGGATTATTTTCCATTTAAGTACACTTTGGAATGTGTAACTATAAGTAGAGTTAATGGTTAATACCATATCATGTCAGATAACACAGAAGAGATGGCAGAAGGGATATATCAGCAGCCCAGATAATTTCTAAAACAAAATAAGCTTCTGTTTAAAAAAAACTTCTTTCCTACATTGTTTATTTGATGGTATGGCAATCTGCCTGTTGTTGTTTCAGGTGTGTAGTCTCCACCAAAGTACCTAAAATTAGCTCCATACACAGCCACATCCCTGGTGATGTGGTAAGAGAATGAGTGTGAAGAGGAGCAAAACATGAGTAGCTCAGGGGTCACAACAACAGCATGTGGTGACAGGCATGGAAAAATATCATCATCAGGCAAAACAAACTACATTTACATCAACACTTCTGAAAAACACCCAAGCTCTCATGAAATCAGAACATACTTACAAGGCACAGACATCAGATCTTGTGGAGCTAATGCACCTCAGTCGTGACATTTCATTTCTAGAAGCTGAGTTGCATGGTTACTTGCAGGACAAATGCAAGTTGGGAGACATTGGAGTGTGTCCCTACAGCACAAAAAAAATATTGAAATGAGACAGTCACTGAAGAGAAGCTGCATTTCAAACAAATAGCAACTTGATGTGATATCTAGTTCCCAGTTTCTTCACTGACATGCTTGTGTCCTAATGTAGTCCAAGCACATACCTCCATTTTTCCACACAGAAGATTAGATTCCAGCTTTAAAGATACTGCATGTCTGGTAATGACAAAAGTGGATTTGAGGCAGGAACAGTACCATCAGGACCTCAGTATAGTGACTGCACCGTAAAGCCTTTCAAAATCTGGTTTAAATCTGTAATATCTCTTTCAGAGAGTAGCAGCAGTTGCCATTCTGAAGTCCACTGGATGTTGTACCACTGGGATGTGCCACTGGGTACCACTGGATGTTGTGGCAGGGCTCTCATCTCCTGACAGGGCTCAGAAAAGAAACATTCTCTCCATGCAAGCAGGGACTAGATTTCTATCAGAGTCAGAAATGGGATTTCCAGACCACTGCCTTAACTTGGCTGGTTCTGAAACCAGTAAGCATAATTCCCAGTGGCAGCAGAGTCAGGTCAGTGAGATTCAGTGAAAATGAAAACTACCAATGCCTGTAAGTGTAAGACAGTCCTCTGGATACAGAACAGTGCCTGCTTAGCTTTTGTCACTGTTTCACATTGACAGGTTTGCATATTTTCTTTAAGCAAAAGTCAGATCCTCACTATTAATGCAAAATACCAGAGGCCAATTACTTCTTACTATTTATAGTTTGTTGGCTTTTTATAGGTTTATTGAAAAAGTGATTCTGCAGAAAGATCTGTGAAATATAAATGAATATAAATGAAATTTAAAGCCATTTTGTTCACTCTTCACACCTTGCCTGGAAATTTCTTCTGTGTGGAAGTTTTGCTAGACAAAGGCTTAACTGCTGGAACATGATGCCTGTCAGAAGAACTGATACACACCACAAGAAGGACAGGTGGGAATTGTTCCCTGCTTTTTCCTGTCCTTTGTCTCATATTTTCTTCCATTTTCTTTTTCATGTACGCTAATGTTTGGGTTTTTTCTGATCAGTGAGAATTTCTCTTAATGTATGAATCTACTCAGCAAAAATTGTTTACATGTTCATTTTTTATAAGCTTCAGTGGCCCCAGATTAAATATAGTCCCTCCTAACTGCCAGTCAAACACACTTTTCGATTCAGGATTAATATCTTTTGATAGGGAAGAAAGGAATTCACTGAATAAGCAGCAAAAACACTCCCAAACTCTATAACATAACCAAGCCCTAGCCACATCTCCATTAAACTGGTAGGGAAGTTTCTTCTTACATAGAAACATTCATCTCAAGAAGAGAACCTGCTGCAAATTACCATTTATACAAGTTATCTGCTCCATCATTTGAAGCAGTTCTGCATGACACTAGGGCAGTCCCAGGCCTCAGGTCACTTTGCAATGGACCCCAGGCAGCAGATTGAGAGTGTGCCTGCAGAGAGCCTGCAAAAAGATGTGCAATTCAGCTCATTTTCATGTGTCCATGAAAATGATGTTCATTTTCATGCCCCATAGGAAAGCAGGAAGGATTTTGTGCAGAAATTTCTGGCTATAACTCTGAGCGGACAGAGGCAGGCCAATGGAACAAAAATAAGCTTTTTTCAAACTCTAACTTTGCAGATTCTATCACATTCCGAATATTTTCTGTCTTTGGATGCTTGTCCATCTTTTCTGTAATGCTAATTTGCAGAGCTCTGATAATTTCATTGGTTGGTTTTGGATTTTTTATAATGATGAAAATACAAGTATCAAACTACCCACTTTGTTATGATCAAAGCAGAACGTCATATGTATCTGCAGACATAAAATAGCTCTAGCAGAGATCGTTGCTGGAGGATATAGCCCCAATTATTCATATAAAACACAGTGCTGCCACTGATCATTATTCCTAATAACAGTAATCCTCCCTGAATGGGTTTATTAAAGTGTTCTCAGCATCACTGTGGGCTGTTAATAATCTGTTGGTAGCAGCCCGCTTTGCTACATCTACTGCTTAACCTACACTTATTTCTGTCATTGCTTTTTTTCCCCTCCACATTAATCATCCTCTGAAAACATTTCCAATATTCTCTTTTGCAGCACAGCTGGAGTATGCCTTCTAATCGTCATTCTGAGTCTGCTTATTCTGGTTCTCTGCATAAATATAATTGCAAAATCAGCAGCCTCTGATACCCCTGCCCTCCTGATCCTGCTCCATGAGCAATTGCAGTGGTGGTTTCTTCCAGTCTTGTTAAGGGAACCACACTCTGCCTTCCATCTTAGAGACTTAGCCTGTACCTATGCTTTCTGCCTGGACAACACAGCACATTGTGGCACCTTGCCTCCTTGGCTGTCTGGAGAGGGTCCCTTTTGGAGCATATCAGACTCCGGCCTGAAGCACTCCAGATGCTCCTATGGAAACCCCACTGCAGGAGGAGTGGGATGCACCTTCATGCTGATGTGTGCTGGGTCTGATACACGCGCCCTGATGCATGCTGACGTATCCTGATGCATGCTGGATTTCACTCTGATACAGTGTTGGGAAAAAAAAACCCTCAGAGTAAAAATACGACCAGGACCCAGGAAATAATCTCATCTTCTCAAGTCTATGTAGAGCCCCAGAATCCCACTCACATTGTACAACACAGCAGAAGTTCATCGTATATTTTTTTTCCATTTCAGCTTTATCTGAATTTTCTGTTTTGAAGAAAGCATCAATTACCCCAGTCAGTCAGCTTTCCAAAGGCATGCACTTCTTTTGATTGAAAAAGGTTTAAAAGTCCTCAGTTTTGCAAGTCTCAGTTTTCAGTTTGCTTCCCTTTCATAGGGAAGGTTTTTTCCCCAACAAAAATAAACCTAATAAAAGATCCAAGTGTGAAAATTTCTGTCAGTAATGCAATTAATCCTGCTGTTGAATTCCTGCCATCTTAGACTAGGTGATCAGTTGATGCTTTGCAGAGATGCAGCAGGAAAAATCCTAGCATCGATTTTCTTAATAGCTTTGCTGATGGTTGGTGTTGAATACTGTTAATATCTGGGCACAAAAATGTGACTCAATTATGCAAAGAAAATACATATAATATTCCCTATAATTGTTTTGCTCAGATGGCTTTTGTATTTTTGTAGATGAAACAAAGTGATGAAAACAAACTTTGAAGTACTGTTCTCATACACAGTAGGATTAACAATATCATTCATAAGGAGTGATGCTATCTGACACCTCATAGGAAGAGTAGAATCTTTATTAAAAAAAAACCTCTTGAATTACCCCTTATAAAATATCAGAAGAATTCTTTGCCTTGCTTCTTTATTATTAATAGTACTAGACTTCTAAAGGGTTTCTGTCCTTATTGCTAAACTTTCTGACATCTTTTCAACTTGCCTCTTTACCTTAATTCAGGGCCACAGTAAAGTACATGCATCCTTCTCAGTCACCCACATCCATCATACAATATTTTAAAAAGCAGAGGTGCAGAGGCTTGTTAGCTATATCATCTGCATTAACCAGTAAAGGAAAATGTCACCTAAATCCAACTCGAAATAGACCCTCTCTTCAGCATTCCAGCAGAGATAACCTTTAAATGGATACTATACTCAGATAACTGGCAGTGACAAGAGGTATCAGTTAATCTAGCCTAGGTGTCAGCTACACAGCTTCAATATACTACTCTGCAACTGTTCACCATATTTTTGTCTTTTGTTCTTATTCATAAGTTTGGAAAACAGATCAGTGCCTGAGGAAGTTCTGAGGAAAAAATTGGCTATGGACACGAAAGGTGCATTAATTGCTTTTGTCTTGTCTAGCTGTCTCTGGTGTTCTTACGCTCATTTGGTTATAAACGTGTGCTACAGTCTTGGAAGATCCTTAAGGCCAAAAGTAATGGAAAGAACAGAGAATTCAGTGTGCCTGGAATGTATCAAACCAAATTACAATTAGATAGACCATCTTCCCCACATAACTGGCCGTCCAAGAATACATTTTTTTTCTTCCAATGGCAAAAGATATAAGGGTGGTAAATTACTAAGTGAGGTCGGTGAAACACTGGGACAGGTTGCCCAGAAAGGTGGTGGATGCCCCATCCCTGGAAACATTCAGTGTCAGGTGGGACAGGGTTTTGAGCAACCTGACCTAGTCAAAGATGTCCCTGCTCATTGCTATATTTAAAGGTCCCGTCCTACACAAACTATTCTATCATTATATGGCACAACAAAAAATGTACTGCAAAGCAAAAACTCCCGTAACAATTTCTAAAGCAATAAAAGGTTTGTATTTCTATTTTAGGCATACAAAAGACAAGCCTAGAGCCAAGACCTAGGTCTCTGAATATACTCCTACAATCAAGAGCTGGCTCTGAATCCAAATATCTCAGCATTCATGTTCTATCATTAAACTCCGACTTACACTATATTCCAAGACATTTCAGATTTTGGGGCTAATTTCTTTATTCTTAAACCGACATTGCAAGAGTACGCTGAAATTTAAGTTTCCTCTCTTCCCTACTGTTTTCATTGGAGCTGGAAAATGTCATTTGAAAGCAAAATTTTTGTTTTTTTATAAACTCAAAGCACAGAGACAGTATAGAAGAAAAAAAAAGAATAAAACAACAACAACCACCAAACATCAACATCCCCCACACACTGTATCTTTCTGCCTTTAGAGAAGGCTTTGTACTAAGCTCAAAGGACTGGTTTTCACCTGTCGCATTCCACTGCGGGGAACTGCAAGGAGTTCTTTTAAAAATGGATGGTCGGGAACAAAGTGAAGCCAATCGAAGTAGACCTTGTATCTGTGAACCGTTTCTTGATAATGAAAAAGAGAAGGGAAAGGAGTTGCCTGAGCAAAAGAAGGTTAGAAGAGACAGAAAAGAAGAACGGAAAAAATGGAAAAGGACTAGGTGAGAGGAGAGAGAAAGGACAGAGAGGAAAAGAGGGAGTTACCACCAGAGAGTCAGGGCAGTGCTGTCAGCGTCCAGGCGGTGGGAGGTGTGCACACTGCCTGACCATGGCCGGGCTGGGTCTTAGCGAGCCTGCGCAGCTCCTGCAAGAGGGGCAGCTCCTGAAGCAACAGCACTGAACATGCGGTGAGTGGGCGCTTGGATGGGAGGATCAGGACCCTGGACAAGGTTGCAGTGGCCGGCTGGATTGGGGCGAAGGGTGGGCAGTGACGGCTGGATTAGCGTGGCAGGGCTGCATGCACGCAGTCCAGGCGAGGACACGGGACGAAGTGGCAAGGCAGCCGTCAGGGGCACAAGAAAGCAGGACAGGTGCAGGGCAAACCAGCAAGGGCAGGAGAGCCAGAAGGCAGGCTGGGGCCAGGGCAAAAGAGGGAACGAGCAGGCCACCAAACGAACAGTAAAGAGTCCCAACAAGCCCTGATGCAGCTGGTTTTTATACCCCCTGGCCCCTACCAAAGCCTGCCCAAGGACAGGGATCCATTGGCCCAGTCCAAACTTTCTGTGTTGTCCATTGATGGAGAGCTCTTCGCAATCTGATTGGAGAAGCCCCTCCACAGTGTCCCCTACTGCCAGCCTCATATGGGATGCTGCCAGGCAAAATCCCCCCAGAGACGAGGCTTCCCCCACTCCTGGCTGCCTCCTGCAAGTGGCAGGTGTACGCTCCCTCCCTCCACATGCCTCTGACAACCAGAGTTGAGGCAAACTAAAATAAATGGCTGAATCTAAACTGAATTGGCTTCTCACATGACCTTTCACAAATGCAATTATTTTAGTCATGAATAAGGTTAGTATACTTATGTTAAGCAAAGCAATAATTTGAAACAGGGATAAGATGCATCAAGCCTACATTAGGAAGCTATGTTCCAGTAAGCAGGAATACTCAGACTTTCATTTGAAGCTGTCATAAGAAGTAACAAATGATGCTTTATACTGGCAGGCACACATCTTCACAGTCACTACAGAGAAAGAACAGTGAAATGTTATAAAAGAAAGCAATGGTTTAATTTATGGGTTCTCATCCAATACCCCCAACTCACTTAACTGGGACCTCATCTTGAGGCCACAGTAAAACAACTTACCCAACAAAGTCAGAGACAGCATTCAGAATGATGAATAAACACTTCTGACTAATTGTGGTAAATCCCCGACTTGCATGGAGTTTTGGCACGCATTTTATCAAAAGGTGTTAATGCACTGTGGCATTAGGTGTGCCAGCTTATTTTTCTCCCTGAAGGGACTAAAGTGTACTAGAAGCAAGGATTTCCCATGTTTCTAGGGAAGAACCACCTGTGATGCTTTAGAAAGACTTGTCTGTGATTTCACATGGTGCTCTAAAAGGCTCCATTGACATTCACTTTCGCAGTGCGTTCTGACATTCGTAGAGCACAGTGACGTTAGTGTAGTTATTTGTCCTTTTTATTGGTCTTCCCTTAAGAGGTTTTGCACTTATACCTTTCAGTATGAAGGGAAGCCTTCACAGTTAATGCTGGTGATAAGTCACTGTGACATGGAAGGAAAGTTAGGCATTGGTGAGAGCCTCTCCAGACCACCCTCAGTATTTCAAAGCCACGCTGTGCTGCACACACGCACTTTCTAACACTATTTTCTATAACCATGCAGCCACCTGCTCTTTTTTAAGAGCAAAAGTCTGTGGACTTCTCTTTCGTGCTCTGCTCTTCTTTTAGGATCTTCAGCAAGTCAAAAGCTTATGCCCAGGAAAAATCGCTCTTCTCATGGTAACTTTTGAGAAGCAAGGGTGCCATTTTAAATTGATAGTTATGTGTGCAATAATAAATAATTTCATATAGTGAGAAATACATGGGAAGCAACACACAAACCTCTGCAATTTGGACAGTGTTATTTAGCTTATTATACATGTTTATTCACAGTCCAAATGGCACACATTTCTCACCACTAACAGCCTAACAATGATTAAGTCAAGGTGTGTACTTGAAACAACAGCTGAAATATCTGAACAGTGTTTCTAGAAGGAAATATAGAATTGATAATCTCTTTTCGAAATTTTAGGTTTATAGTGAAGCTAGTACCAAAGTTAGACTGAAATTATATCTTAAAGAAATTTCTTCCAGGTACACCTAAAAGAAGATGATATATCAGGGTCATGTAGCTGTTTACTGCCACAGCTTGTGTTTGACTTAATTAAATGAAGGATAGTTTGATCGTATTTCATTTCTAACTGAAATGTTCTCGAAATTATGCCCACGTGGCATTGTTTTATAACATGGGATTACTCAAAGGAAGTCAATGCAAGGGGACAAATCTTCACAAAATTGAACTATACAGACTCATACAACACAGTCACTGGTTGCCCTTTGCTACTGTCCAGCTTTCCATAATTTGGGAGCTGCCAGACTACCTTGCCTGTGTGAGAAAAAGAAACCCACTGTGAGACACCTGGGTGTTTTGAAAACAGATAGAAAGAACTGGATTAGGTGTGCCACTGCAACATGATCTGGGAACCCATTTCCCTTGTGCAGATGCACTGTGCTTAACTGCCCTGTTGAAGGCTGTACACAGGACATATGAAGCATATCCACTGGTACAGCCTAGGGCTCACAACACTTGCTATGGGGAACCTGCACAGCTTTCAGTCCCTTATAGTCTTGCTATGGGGAACCTGCACAGCTTTCAGTCCCTTATAGTCTTACCAGTCTGTGACAAGGAGTTTAGCAAAAGGTTTTAAAATAGAGAAAGTGACGAAAACTGCTTTAGACAGCTGCTATATGAGGTAGCAGATGGTGAACCTCCCCAGAGGTCCCTGGAAATATTAGTATTTAAAAGGTCTTACATTTGACTAACTTCAGAGAAGTGTCTGGCACTGTCTGTTGCCTTAAGGCAATGGGAGCCATAGAAATGGGAATGATTGAATGTACTAGCGAAGGGCTTTCAGCTCCTCTGAAATATTTCTCTCACAGTATTTCCCCAGTCCTGTTCTCCATCCTCAGCAGCTCATCAGCATACCAGGCTGACACCCTGCTGGGCTCCTGGTAGCCTCCCCCACCAACAGTCTTTGTCCAGGTCACAGCAAGTGTGACATATCTAGCTACTACTAGGAGTACTACTCCTTCCACCCCTGCCTCTGTGAATCACACGTTTAAAATTATCATTAAAATCCACATTCATCACACAATCTTCATTCATGTCAACAGCAAACCCCAAAAAAAAAAAACCCCAAATGAACAAACCAAACAAAAACCATTATCACAACACTGAATGTAAGTGAACAATTTACACAAAATTCACCTCTTGTTCTTTCATCACAATTACAACAACACAAGTTCTTCACAGTCATTCCACTCTCTCCCATTGTTCAGCCCATGTTTTGACCATTAGTGCTCCCCACTACCACCCTTATCTCAAATTCTTCATGCTCCACGTTAGGCATCAAAAAAGATTGTGGTGGTTTTACCCTGCCTGAATGACAGATGCCCACCAAAGCTGCTCTGTCACTCCCCTCCTCAGCTGAACAGAGCTAAGAGGTAAGGTGACAAAAAGCTGATTGGTCGAGAAAAGACAGAGAGATGTACTTAGCAACTAACCATCATGGACAAAAACAGGACTCAGCTTGGAGAAATTAATTTATTTTCTTGCCAATTCAATCAGAATAGGATAAAGAGAAGTAAAATCAAGTCTTCAAAAACACCTTTCCCCATCACTCCCTCCTCATGGGGTTAATTTTATTTCAGTTTCTCTACCTCCTCCCCCACAGCAGTGCAGGGGGATGAGAAACGGGGGTTGTGTCAGTTCATCACACATTTCTGCTGCTCGCTCCTCCTCAGGAGGAGGAGTCGTCCTTTCCCTACTTCAGCGTGGGATTCCTTAACATGATCCCACAGCAGACAGTCCTCCATTAACTTTCTCAGTGTCAGTCATTCCCATAGACTGCAGTTCTTCACAAACTGCTCCAGCATGGGCACCTTCCATGGGTTGCAGTCCTTCAGGAATGCACTGCTCCAGCATGGATGCCAATGGGGTCACAAGTCATGCTAGCAAACCTTCTCCAGTGTGAGCTCCTCCCTCCGTGGTGCCACAGGTCCTGCCAGGACCATGCCCCAGTGTGGGCTTTCCAGGGGGTCACAACCTCATTTTGACACATCCATATGGTTTGGAATGGGGTTCTCTATGACCTGTAGGTGGATATTGGCTCCACCATCATCCTCCATGGGTTGCACGGGCACAGCAGTCTCACCATGGTCTTCACCAGAGGCTGCAGGAGAGTCTCTGCTCTGGCACCAGGAGCACCTCCTCCACCTCCTTCTGCATCAACCTTGGGGTGTGCAGAGCTGTTTCTCTCACATATTCTCAATCCTCTCTTATCTGGCTGTAATCTTCTTCCAGTCAATAACTTTCCCCCACTTCTTAAATACTTTATCCCAGAGGTGTTGCCGTGGTCACTGATGGGCTTCACCTTGGGCAACAGTGGGTTGGTCTTGGAGCCAACTGGCACTGGCTCTGCTGGACATGGGGAGAGCTCCTGGCACCTTTCCAGAGAAGCCACCCCTGTAACCAAAAACCTTGCCATGCAGACCCACTACAGCTACACTTCGTAAAGAGTAGCAGCAGAAAGCTTAGGTCTGTCATGGTTGTTGCTGGTACAGAGGGATAGTGCGGCATTTTTCAGAGTTCACTCTCAACTGTCACATCAGTTTTGCTGGTAACAGCCTGCAGTTCTCATGGAGCCGTGTATCTATAGATATCACCATTATTGTTTTTTCAGCTTTGTGGTGCAATTTTTTGTTGTTCTGGGCATTGATTGTAGCTAGAGAGTATTATGCTCCTCTGAAATTCACATAAACTCTGTTGAGACAAAGTTGGCAATTAAAAAAACCCTGGGTTTGTTTTCTTACCGTCTAATGTTACACTGTTATCTTTAGAATTTAAGGTGCGTCCCCCCTAATTCAGGTCATACAATGATATCTTAATAGCAACTCTCTCTGTCTTCTAGGTTAACAAAATGGTCTTTTTTGGCAGGAAAAAAAAGAGATACATTGTGGGGGTTTTTGTACTGTTGGACCTCGACAGGTGCTACATCAATGGGAATAATGTATATTAATCTAACACCCATATAGATGTTGAAAGGTTAATTATAAAATTTAATTCACTGTGCTATAAATCACCATGTTTAATAATCCAACTGATCGCACAAGTAATGTTTTTTAGGGAGACATTCAGCATTTTGGATTAAATAATTTTTTAGAGGAAAAAAAAAAATCTTCTTTAGGGAAAGCCTCAGTAAGTTTCAGCGTTTCTAAAGTGAAAGACTTTAAATCTTGCAGGCTACAATAAATTCAGGATTCTGTTCACATCTGTTTATTTCAAGAGAAGAAAATTACTTTCTAATTTGATGGGAAATTGCAAGCAGTTCTAATTGTACTCACACTGCTATATCAAACATAAAAGTGTATGCAATAAATTGTATGCTACATTGTATGATATAAAAAATACTATAAAATAAGAATTTTATGTCATGAATTTGAAATTACATTAGCCATAATGAGAATGCCACTGATGAGAATGCCAGTGTTGAGACCTGTATTAGTACAGGGTGTCACATCCTTTTACCTGACAGGTCACTCTCTTGAAGAATACAAGTGTTCTTTGCAAATGTGTTTGACATTTTTTTATGCATTTAAACACAAAACAAGGTAAGACTAGTGCTTCTCTCAGGAGGCATTTCAAAGTTACTTCAACAGCAGCCTGACATAGAGCTTGTGCACAGTAACATTTTATCACAAAATTAGGCTAAGATTTAAGTACAGTCTAAAGATAGGCAATATGTTTGTTTCCATGAAGTTCCCAGAGTGCAGGCATTCAGGTCGTGTCCTTTCAGGAAACTAAATGAGCAGACTGAACTATTATTTATCCTGACAATGCAACTTGAGAGGGGGAGGGTGGGATGGCAGGGATGGATGGACACCAAATGAAAAATATAACAAATTTTAAAAATAATAGGATATTTTGAATTGGAAGGAACCCACAAGGACCATCAAGTCCAATTCCTGCCCCTGCTCAGGACATCCCCAAGAGTCACACCATGTGCCTGAGAGCATTGTCCAAATGCTTCTTGAACTCTGTCAGGCTGGTGCTGTGACCAGTTCCCTGAGGAGCCTGTTCTGGTGCCCAATCACCCTCTGGGTGAAGAACCTTTTCCTGAAAGCCAAACTAAGCCTCCTCTGACACAATTATAGGCCATTCGCCCAGATCCTGTCACTGGTGACCATAGAGTAGAAATCAGTGTCTTCCCAGCACTATATCTAAAGTCATACTTCTTAAATTTCACTTGGGGAAAAAATACAGTCCTCAGGTTTCTCCAGTAACACAAAAGACAGTAATCAGAGAAAGTAACCAACAACTATTTGAAACATTCCACCACCTCTCTTTTTGCCAGCATCAGCTACTTGTAGGCTCAGAGAGGAGCACTCTTTGATTTCCAAATCCTCTGTCATGACTGTGTAGCACTGCTTATTGTTTGGATAGTGTTTGACCTAGAAGGAGGTCACCCTTCACTGGCCCATCCCACTCTCATCAAGCAACTTTAATGGCTTGCAGTAACAAGCAGTTCAAGGAACACATACAACTTTTGGATTCTTCACTCCCTTGTTTCCTGGGGAATTGAGATCTATTCAAATCCTTAAATTGTCAATCTATCTGTCTCCCTCCTTCACCTGTAACAGCTTCTTCAATTTTGTCCATATTTTACCTGCCTGTCAAATACGGTCAAAGACTCAGAAATAAAAATCTCCAAGAAATGCTGTGAAAATTCATGTTTGCATGGAAGACTGATTAAATCAGCTTTTGAGAGGGTGAGTTAAAGCCACCTTTTCCTTTTTAAACCAGAGAAGCTTCATGTGGATGGCCCATAAGCACACAAGTGCTGTCCAAGTGATCTGCACACGCCCATTTTCCGGTAATAGTAATGCACACCTGTACTCAACTGGACCAGTGTGAGAGGAACTGGGAAGGTACTGGGGTGGGAGAATGGCACTTCAGAGAGCAACATCAAGGTCATGGTAAGATGATGAGATTCTACAACTACTGGTCACTACTACTGGTCAGTACTGTTCAGGGCACACACAGCACAAATCCTTCAGGAAATTAGGCTTTCTTTTTCAAAGGATTGTGGTATGACACGTATAAACAGAGATTGGAGGGAGGAATGCAAAGCACACACTTTATGGTACACTGATGCAATAGAAATACATTTTAACTCTATGCCATACTAAAAAGAAGTGACACTGTAAATACTGATCAAAGCACAAAGTCACATCATCCTATGGAAATAGTCTTGGTCTAGACATCTGAGCAGACTTAGCTCATTAAAGAAGACACCACCCTCAGACAAGAATTTAATGAGGGCTTTCACAACATGCTGGGAAAATTTATAACTGGATTATTCAAACGTCTGAGTTGATAGTGAACAGTGCCCTATTCTCTGCAACAGGAAGTCAATACCATCTTCCAAATTAGCAAGAACTCGGGATCTCTGGAGCCTGAATTCTTAAGAACTCTTTCTCACAAATTGTAGGCACTCAATCACTGTAGTTTTGTTGACTAGAGAAGATTCACACTGAATGTCATGCGTGCAGCACCACTGACCTCAATCAGAGTAAGAGTTACAACTAATTTTTAATCAGAATTTGCTCATCCAAAAGCCAACCATTACAGCAGCCAAGCACTCTGTGCCATCAGTAGCCTACTACTAATGTGCTATAGATTGCTAAGAAATGGAGGATCTTCTCCAGGAATACAGGGGACGGTATCATGTCAATTTCTGAACGAAGTGCCTGGTTTGAAAGTAGATGAGAGTCCATTACTCCAGCAGCCTTATTCTAGACAGCTTTATGAAGGAGAGCCTTCATGCATATAGAAAAGTTCAAAATTCTGTATCCCATTCACACCACCACATTTTTAGATATTCTCTGATCTTTAAAATAACACTCCCTCCCAGTTTAACTACCCTGTCCAAAAGAGTTATATGCTTTTCTCTTTCAAGATATTTAGTTGGGGAAACACATAACCTCTGCCAAAAAATGCAGGAAAAGTATGGATAGTAACCTACAGTTTTATGAAATGCCAAATATTAGCTTAGATCTATTAAAACTAATTTCCGTGAAGCTTGCTGCTTGTACTTGGCATGACTGGCATAATTCAAAATACTACTGTCTCCTGTAATCTGGACAAAGTCCTATTGGTATAATTTCTGCATTTTCTGCAGTAAGACAACACCTGTCAGCCTTGGAAAAGCGCTTCCTGGATCCAAACTTTGCACCTAATTTCAGTTTTCAAAGTAAAGCCATCATCCTGACTAAATTTTTTTAAGTGTGGCATGGCCTGATAGTTCGGTGTTTTAAAAAAAGGAGCTGTATTTATTTGCAGTTAGAGAATACATGTCTGCCAGCATTTAACTGAAGTCTAAATTACATTCAGCAGTACCATAGAACTGTACTCCAGCATTCTGGAAACACATTGCTGAAAATCCAAATGGTCTCATTAAAGAAGACCCTCTTTACACTTCTGCATTCTGCACTACCTCTTCATTTGCCATTGTGGGCAAGGACTTTCTGGGATATTTGTGCCTCAGGAGATGAGATGTTCAAAAAGACGAAGGAGTATCTTGCCTACTCACTATAAACTCCAATCTGTAATACCATTGTGGTTTAATTCGCTAGGCAGCTAAACATCACACGATCATTCACTCACTCTCCCACAGTGAGACAGGAGAGAGAATCGTAGAAAAGGTAAAACTCATGGGTTGAGATAAAGACAGTTTACTAGAACAGAAAAGGAAGGAGTAATAATAGTTAAAAAAGAATATGCAGAACAAGTGTTCATGAGTGAAGAGTGCAACTGCTCACCACCTGCTGACAAATGCCCAGCCCATCCCCGAGCAGTAGGTCGTCACTTATTACCCAACTCCCCCAGTTTTATTGTTCAGCATGATGCCATATGGTGTGAAACATCCCTTTGGCTAGTTGAGGTTATCTGTCCTGGCTGCCTCTCCTCCAACTTCTTGTGCACCTCCAGCTTCCTCTCTGGCAGGACAGGGGAAGAGGGAAAATCCTTGATTTAGTGTAAGCCCTGATCAGGAACAACTAAAACGTCAGTGTGTTACCAACATTATTCTCACACTGAATCTAAACCACAGAACTGTACTACCTAAAAGGAAGGAAGTTAACCCTATCCCAGCCAAAACCAGGACAAACACAAATAATAGAATGAAGTCATGGTCAACTTAGAGTATTCTATAAAATCAAGATATAACCTAATACACACAGGCAGGACAAATGACAGCACTGAATACCTGGCTTTTACCCCAAGAATGTAAATACAAGCACCATGGCAGGGGATAAGAAGGGAAGCATCTTAATCCAGGGTTCATAGTGACCATTTTCAATTTCACTGTTATACAGGGGGATCCCATGTTCCCATACACATAATTCTGACTCCCACAGCTGTTTCTAGCACCTTATGCACTAAGCCTAGTTTGAATAGGTTTAAAGGATTAAAGGGACTGGTTCAGAGAACTAAAAGGAGTAGTTCCCTTGATGATATCACAAGCCAAATATGGCCAATTCTAGCAGAGCTCAGTAATTGTTAATGGTAAAAAGCAGCAGTAAAGGCAATAGCTTTGGAAGGTGCAGGTTCACCACCTAAAACCATCATGGGCAACCTGAGACAAGTCTCTTACTCCTTGACCCTTGGCTACATGGGGAACATAAGCATCTTGCTTATGCTTACCCTACAGAAATATAAAGATAGATTGAGAAAGGGAATGGAAATTGTGTACATGCTTTTGACATTTTCCCTGATGAACTTTTTTGCTAGATAAGGACCAATACACTATTGATCTCCTCTCTGGTGACAAGTGATAGCACCTGAGGGAATGACATGAAGTTGTGCTGGGGAGGTTTAGGTTGGACATTAGAAAAATGTTCTTCACTCAGAGGGTGGCTGGGCAATGGAATAGGGTCCCCAGGGAAGTGGTCACAGCACCAGCCTGACAGAGTTCAAGAAGCATTTGGACATTGTTCTCAGGCACATGGTGTGACTCTGAGGGATGTCCTGAGCAGGGCCAGGAGTTGGGCTCAGTTATGTCTGTGAATATCTTCCAATTCAGGATATTCTATGATTCAAAAAGGCAAGATAAAATGCAGCCCTTGATAGGACAAAAATGTATGTTAAAACTACAAGTTGTGTAAGACAGAAGCTCATTAAAATCAAGACAACCTGACCCATGTACAAAGGCTCTTCAGGCTCCAAGAAGTGGTTCTGGTCACTCCCTTACAAAGATGCTTGCAAACATCACTACTAACTGAAAGCCTTAATACTGTGGGCTGCAAGATTCGATAACAACATAATTTAGAGATGACTATTATCTTCCAATTTTGTAAAGCCACAGCTGAAGTGAAATCCTGCCCAAAATGGATAATTCTGGGAGGTGTCAGTCACACTGCCTTCAGCTAGAATCAGGTAGACTTGGGCTCTAGAAAAAGTACATAAACAGATCGGGGAAATTAAACTAGCTTGTAATTCACATGTGTGCTATTCCATAAACATGCTCACAGTAAATTCATTCCTCTCATCATTCTTTTTTTCATACTGTTTTTCTTTTTCCTGACCAGTGATTTCAAGCACATCATATTTTTGTCATCTTCTTTCCTGAGACAGTCTGACCTTCTGCTGCCTGTGCCTCATCTGTGCATTGCAAGGTGACATGACAACCACCAGCTTCAAATAGTCCCAGGCTGTGTGAGACAAATAACTTCTTCCTAAACTAAAAAGTGGTTTGCTCAGAGCTAAATAGCTGTATTGATAAATTATAGATATTAAACTTGCAGGAACCAATAGCATTCAGAACTTATTCATGGTTTCATTGACTTGCAAGCTGAGAAGGTTTCTAATGGTTCAAAATATATGCAAACACATCCAGACTTCAGTTCAGCTAAGCCCCTGAATTAAGAAGTAGTCCAACCCTTCTGTTCATGCCTTTCTTACACACTGAACAAAAAAAGCATAGCACAGCAATTCTGAGAAAAGCACCTTTCCCCAGGGCGATTATGTAGGTCTTAATGTTCAAAGTTGTGGGGTGGTGCTCTGTTCATTGAAAACTAACAGCTTCTTTGGTAGGCAAGATTTGATTTACAGCAAATCCATTTTCTCTAGTTCAAATCAAATAATGAAAACATTAAACCTAAAAAATATTATTCCCAAACAATACTTCAAAAATAATTTTAAAATTCCATTTTGTAATAATCTTATATTCTTAAATCAAATTATTTACAAGTAAAGTCCAGCAAGATTTATAAAAAGCAGCAAATGTACTAGCCTAACTGCTACTGTTGTGGGAAGAAAATAGACAAACATTAAAAAAAAATAATTTTTCAGGTCTGGAACAGAAGCAGTAAAATGTCAAGATAAATACAGGTGAGGAATAATTGCCCAGTTTCAGCTTAATGATAATCAAATAAAGACTGGGCAGGTTTTATTAATTCAAAAGAAGAGCATATGCCTTAGAGTAAGTCTGGTTTCTAAATGATGTAGCACCAAATGGCTGCAAAGGCAGCAGGCTTGCAGAAGACTGATGGATTGTTGTCACTAGTGGAACATGTATTCTTATTCCCTTAAAGAAATCAGTAAAAAGTACTAGCACTAGCTGCATATTCCATATTCTTCAGCTTTTTGGCTGTTAGGCCTCAGTAAGTAACTTCCTAAACTATGACTTACTTGACTTTAGACTAAAACAAGACTACAGCCTTCTTCACTCAGGACATTTTTACCAGACTGCAGTGTTTTCTTTGACATTTCTTTTTAAAAAGAAGTTTTAATAAGATTGAGGTCATAGAAAGTCTATATCTTATTAAAACATTTGAGACTACTACACGAATTTTTTTCAGACCTGGCTTTTCTCCATTAAAGGTCAATGAAACCCTGTCGGCCAGCTGCCTGCTTTGCAAGATCATGAACCAATTGCACAGAGATTTCTTTACAAAGTGAGGAAAGCTTTTCTTAAGACGCTGCAATACACAGCTCTTTCAGCATCAGTAGGCAAGTAATCCTTCAGCTGGCTCAGCTGAGAGAGAGATTTGTAAGCTCTATGCCCAGCAGTATTGTTTGTTTGTAATGCAGTAACACTTAAAAGTACCATCTAGGGAATAGGACCTGCTTGTCTAAATACTGCATTTTCCCATGCATGGGAAAGACAGGTCATTTAAGAACAAACTGGAATCTACACCCACATACACATCTTGCTGTAAGAGAAACTAGAAGTAGAGATCAATAAATATTAAGACTCTCACACTTTTTCTATGTTATCTGTGTAGTTTCCCAATGTCAATAGCAATTGCAGAACTAAAATTGAATCAGAATGACAATACTGCGCATTACAAAAATCCTTTTCCCAAGTAAGGTATTTTGCTTGGAAAATCTGAACAAACTCCTTCAATTCCCTCATCCCTAGCCTAACTATCATCACTATACCCTTCACAGTTTTTGGTATCATCAGAGGACTAAACTGTAGCTTTGAACTGTCAGTTGCCACCAACACTAAGCCTACAGAAGAAAGACTTAAGTAAGAATGTGATGGTCAGGTTTATGATGCAGTTTTGTTAATGTTCCTCTTGACTTACAATTTATGCATTAGTTACAGTCAAAACAGGAAGTGATACTAACTGAACAACAACCAGTATGGTGCCATAATGCAAGTCAAGGATAGATCACCACAGGAAGTGTGTACAAGAAAATGAGTTAAATTTGATAGCATGGTACAAGAGTTGTTAAACACCCCAAAGACACTTACTAGCACACTGTGATTTATACTTGCTTTAGTGACATGGCCTGGTTATCTAAATGCCTTTAAATTTGCAGTAATAAAATCAAGAATAACGTAGAATGTATTTGTAGAATAACTTCTGTTAATGATGTACAAAGTCCACAAAATTAATCCCTTCCACAGTCGTCAAGTTGAGGCTTTGTTTTCAAAGTACACCATATGGCTCCCATTTTGTGCCTTATATTTGCATTTCCATTATTTCCACCTCTAACCTGCCAATTCCACAATTAATATTTCCTAATATTCCCACTGATACACAAATACTCTATTTCAGGCTCCAAGCAGAAAAAAAAAAAAAGTAAGAACAAGCCAGCCCATTTATTGATAAACTAAGGCATAAAAGGAGCTGAACAGTCAGTGCTGTGTCAATGTTTGTCAGATGTGGGTGCTTTGCAACCCAGAAAAAGGTTCATGAACATCCTAATCTACTCCCCACTGATGCATTTCCCATAACCCATTTTGTTGTTTCTTGCATTCTGCAAGTTTTACAAGTTAGACCCATGCAATTAATCCCATTTAAAGAGTAGTCTAGTTAATTAATGAAACTACGCTTCATGGGAACACCTCTGACTAAGGCAGGATTACAGCTCTGAGCTCCCCACACCTCTAGCTTGAGTCACTCGACATCCTTTCCACTCATACCCAACACAGGTTCTGTTGGTCAAGTACAGGGCTCCAGAAATTAGTCAGGTATCAGCCAATGAGTATATTTAATGTAAAAGTGAAATAAAAACAAAACAAAAGAAAACAGGGAATGTGTTTAAATTAAAAAAAAACAAAGCTTCATCTGCTTGTTTTGGAATTCCTCAAAAAAGTAGCCACTACCTCGAAGTCTGAGCCTTTTAAACAGCTTCAAGCTTTGGAAACACAACTCATTAAAATTCATAGATTTTCATATGTGTGTTTGGCAAAGGATACTTGGCTTTCTAATCCTTTTGTAATCTGTTTTCTGTTTAATTTTTCCTTGGGCCTTTTTAGTTTTATCTGAGTTTAAGCCATGTTAGAATTCAAGCCATGCTTTTATTTAATTTTTTTTTTTTTTGATAACCAAAGTTTTTCCCTGCTTTGATATCACAACTAACAACTGAGCTTCATTCTAGCATTATGCTGGTACATAGAACTTCAAACGAAAGAAGTCACATATTAATGCATTGTTTGGACAATTTGATTTACGAACTGTAGGGTGTGAGCCAGATATGATAACCTAATTATATAGAATTTCCGTTGCCTTTTTCAGGCAAAAAAAATTAGGAGTTCAGTACTATGTTTCACTCAAGTGCATTTTTTCACTTTTCTGGCCTGGATATTTGTTCTGTCTGATGTCTAAATTGTGTAGAAATGATGTATTAAAAAGGAAGAGAAATCTTGACAGTTTGTTACCCAATATTCAAGATAAATGAAATCTCTCTTCACAACGTACTTTCAGCAGCGAGCTTATCAGATCACTACAGACTGAACATTTGCAAGACTGGGAGCCTCTGGCTACAAGGCAAAGTGTTTCCTGAAGTGATTAATGTGAGCCTATGAGGAAAGAAAACATTGTAGCACTTAAAATTAGAACAGAAAATAACAAAATTAAGCTCAGTTAGTTGCACTAATGCCAGTGATGATGAATTTAAAGATACCCTTAAGACAATAGCATGTCATACTGAAGAAAAACTAAACCCTGGAAAGCTAACTGTTTATGCCAAGATGGTAAGCTGATTTTATCATTGTATTGTTATGTTACTGTGCTAGACAAAAAATAAATTGAGGTTTATATTGAAGTTCACTTATCCAAATGCATCTGCTGTACAAGCAGTGAAGTCCAGAGAGATATGATCAAGAATGGTCAGCCTAAACCCTGGTTTTAGTAACCTCAAGTTCTTGTGATGCCCTCTTTTTCATCTGTAGGGACTTAAAAAAGAAAAGGAGCATTTACTTGTAGTTACTTTAGATTATTGTAAAGTTACTATAAATCCTATAAACAGGGTTCTCCAACTGGAACTCCTTCAACAGGAGGTCCCTCTTAACTCTTGGGCTGTTAGCCAGCTCATACTCTGATACAAGTCATGGCAACGTGTCCCCATGTGTTCTGTTAGGGATTGTACAATTATAGAAATATACAGTATTGCACAGTAACAGGAAAATTGGTCTAGATTCTTAAGAGAATTCATCAGCTCTGCTGCAGGCTTACCAGCTGATTTTGGAGAAGCACTTTCAGAGATGTTTTTCATTTCATTGTGTTTAAAGTGGTGATTTAACTCAATTTTGCCCCTGCACAGTCTAGTTTATCTGTTGGGAGCCAAACCCAGAGATCTTCTTACATGTGGTTAGTTAGCATGTACCTCAATAAATCCCAAATATTGCCTGAAGTTTGTAGGAGCAAATAATAGTCTTCTACTGCCATGATCTACATACTTTGCAAAACAGACCCAGGAGTCCGGGCAGTTTCCAAAACAAGGCATTGTAATTCATCAGGAGAAGAAAGCAGTTTTATTCTAACCGTGTATTTTGGTGCTCATAGTTACATCAAAGTTACATCACCATCAGGAGTGCCTACATTAGCACTTTACTTTCGATGAGAGACACATTTCTGGAACCAATTTCACAGTTAGTCCCTATTAACAGTACCTTGATTTGTACTGCAGGTGGTCTCAGAGAATAAAATCAAAATCCTTTAGATTACACCCTGAAAGCACAGTCAATACTCTTTAAGCTTCAATGGACTTTCAGCTCACAAGACCAGATGGGAGCTTCTCAAAAGCGTAATACACAAATATACCTATAAACAGATCACAAGATGCACATAATTCAGATGCTGGATATTCAACAGGAAACATTTCAGTACATCTAGGCATTAGGAATGATCCTATAATTATATTTTTAAATATTTTAAAGTTACTCAGCCAGTACTCATTATTTAGCTAAGAGGGGCAGTACAATTTTTAGCCAAATTAAAACTCCATAGAGAAGAAGGCATTAGCCTCATGCAAGAGCCTTAGCAGAACTAACCAGCTCATCTCCTGGAGACTCAAGACCTCCATCAAGCATCTGGTAAGACAGCTCAGGTGTCCATGTAAAAGTTCAGCCTCTACAAAGTCCCATTTTGTTTCCATGGCTTTAGGCACCTTAATTCAGTTTTTCTCCTACACAGCCAACAGCAGCCATGTCAACAGATGCAGGTCTCTGGTTGAGAACTTTCCGTTGCCAACTTCTGAAATAAAACATAATTTAATTCAGACTTGGACCTTGTCTTTTTTGATCAACACATGCACTTCTCAGAAGCACATACCAGGATTGTCAAGCAGCTATCCAGTTTAGTGACTGTCAGCATCCTCTGTCACCCCACTTTCTTTCCCCCACTTCCTTCTCTCACTCTTGCCTTTGTTTGCTGGTTCCCACTCGGTCAGCCCATGTTAAAATCCCTCCTGAGCTGATTCATATTGCTAACCCAGTGGAAAACTGTTTTCTTTTTCTAAGGTAGGTGAGGGATGACTAAGCTAATGTTCCATAGAACAGGTGAATTAAACCAACTCACAGAGACAAAAGGGACAAAACCAAACTAAAGACAAAAAATACATAACCACAACAGTTATAAAGAGGAGGAAGTCCTTCTCCCTCAGTAGCTTTCACATTTGGTCACCAGTAATGCTCAATTTCAGCCCAGTTACCCCAACCCCCATAGCTTTTAGAGCATTTTACAACTAGAAACTCTATCACACAGCACCTGCAAACAAGATTCATGTGCTTCAGAACTATTTTGTTACAGAGAGATCATAATAAACCACAGCCTGTCTCAACTTTTCCCACCAGCAGTGATAGGATGGCCTATCCACCATCTCAGTTTGTCCTCAGCTGAGTAGCAGTCCACATGTCATGTACCAACTTTTGGTGATCCTTCCCTCTCCGGCACAGGTTTTGTACACACAATAACTTTAGATGTTATAACCCTTCTATCATCTACCTTAATAATCACTCCCCTTAGTAATCAAAACCCATGGGAATCCAAACCTTCTTGGTTCAGTTAATGGATCAATTGATATTAAAAATTACAGGAATCCAAGCAATACAGCTTGGATATTTCTAGTATTGAGAAAAGTTTATACATAGTGTGCTGAGCTGTCAAAAACAGATTGATACTATTTCTGTTTTGTTATTTCAGGGAGACTTTCGTGTTTCCTCTAATTCCAAAGTGAATATTTTGCTGTATTTCTCCATATATGAAATATTAAGGATTTAGAACAAAGAACTGATCATCAGCTTTGGCAATTGTTTTTCCGCAGCTTTTGAAAAACAGCTCAGCTGGTTTGTCTATGCTGGAAATTTTTGTTAATATATGCTGATTTTTAATACAGACTGATGCAGGCTCCTGCCATATAACCCCTTTCTCATACAAACATATTTTTTCTAGTTTTAGTTTCTATTATTTTAGAAATATACTATCAATAATTGTTGGGACAGTGGGAACTACTTCTTAAATCCATATAACTACAGAAATCTAACCATCACAGTGTAATCAGTAAGACTTCCCAGCGTGCACAAAGCCTAAGAGGCTCTAAGAGTTTTCTCTTCTGGTATCAAGTAGAAGCCCTTAGGTGAACACTAAGGAAAATTAGACTAACAGGAAAATTTGCCCTCTTAAAACTAGCAGCACTTTACAATCACACAAGTCTTTAGTGCAGAGGTATATAAATATCCAGGTTGTTTCAGCGGTATGGAAACTTCTTAATGTCAAAACTCAGTTTATTTCTCTGTGAAACTGGAGAAAAGAATTCTTATTTTGATCTTCTTGTTTGATGCACTGTATTCCTATAAACAGGGGATTCTTTTTAAAAAGAAAAGAAAATAAAGAAAACAAAAAAAGGAGGCAATTTTCCTTGGGCATGAAGTGCTGCTGTGTGCAACATCCATGTTCCACTCTACTTTTAAGGGATGTTGGGAAACTGAAGAGCAGGAAAGAAAGTAGCACAAAATAAGTACAATTGTGAACAACTCTAATAGAGTGAGTAGTGCTAAAACACTTTTTTTATCTAGTTGGGAAAAACACAGCAAGAAGCAATAGGGAAAAGGTAAAGACAGATGTATTCAAAATAGTCTAACAATGTCATTTGCTGAACTCTGGAATAAGCTACCAAGTGAAAGGTATCTCCCCGTGCTTTTGAATCAAGTTTGAATGCCTTTCTGAAGTGAACTCTGAAAGATACTCATCCTGTCCAAGCACCAGTCTGCAAGCGAAATCAGTGGCCTGAGTGGGATTAGTTTAGAGATCCAGTGATCTGTCCCAAACTCCGCAGAACTGTGACTGACACCAAATGAATTAGAAACAGGATCAGGCTGCATAAGTTCATTAACTTAGTGAAAAAAGATCTAATGAATAAGTGACTCCACAAACACCCAGCACAATGATTTCTATTTGCGCCCGCAAAGGCTCCTCACTCCAGCTGCTTGTCAGGCAGACCAAGCCTGTCATTCACTCCTTTGTAACTCTACCCATTGTCCAAAACCCCTTTTCTTCTACGGAGAAACCCCTTATTTTGGTCTTATGGAGAAACCTTTAAGAGCTGGGAGAGGGAAAGGGAGCCTTTAGCTCAAAACAAAGGGAAATAGGGCTTCTGCCAGCAGGAGGCTAACGAGTAAATGACAATTTCTGTATTTCTAGGGTCTGAGAACAATCTCTGCAGGCAGTGTCAAGCCCTGTGTCAGTTTCCTGCCATGCCAGCCTTCCACAATAGATCGTGATATCTGCCTGGGAGAATAAAACCTTCCTTCTCCAGAAAACCAGCTCAGCTAGCTCCCAGGCATGATGTTCCCTGGCAGGGGCCATTCAGTGTGCTACCCCTCCACAACCCTAAGGCTGGCTGATGGCCCAAATAACAGCAAATTATAGCTGTGTTGAAACAATCAAGCACCAATAATGGAGAAGCAGAGCATAAGTACATACCACATTGACTCTGTTTACCGTTTAATGTTCTGCGTTAATAGTCACTATACTGTAAAATAATGTAAGGTCTGCGACATATGAAAACATGACTTGAATTTATGCTGTGCATTACAACCCCAGAGAAGATGAAGGATGATGGCTGCACTAAGGCAAGTCATTTAGCATCAGAAAATAAGCCAGCTGCAGGGAGCTCTTTTCTCTAAGCTTTCTAGGCAACTCCTCTTGATTGACCGGGAGGAGAGAGGAAACATGATTTCTGTGCAAAGCAGCTCTATTAAAGCTGTCTCCACGAATGCCAGGAGGAATCTTCTCCCACAGAAAAAGAAAAAGAGAAATAAAAAATAGCTAGCTAAATCATAAGGTGGAGGAATTCCACAGAGAGCAATTCTGACACGTGCCCTCCTGCGCCCTATGGGCACATTAAACATGAGCGAAAAGATCATTAGGAATAGAATATGCCCAGTTGATACAACATGCCAAGACCTTTTTCAGAAGCACGGACGAAAGTCTCTGCACTTGTGACATTCAGGACTTTCTCTGAGGAGCATAATTCAGAGTCATCCTGAGAAGTCTTCTTTCAGCATTTTTCTAATGACATTTTTCTTCTACCTGCTCCCTTTAATTTTTTTAATTTCTGGACAGCCATATTTGCAATGGAAGAGAACAATCACAGAAGAAGCAATGAGGTATGTTTGTCCCAATTACTGCTTATAATATGCTGTTCTAAATGGAACTTGAGTTCTGTGAAAATGCATTACTGGGAAGTCATCTCCAGTGATCAATGCTATTGGTTTCAAGGGAAGCATCAATTTTGTCCAATTCATGTAAGAAGGAAGCTCCTGTTGACTTCCAAAAGGATTGAAATTTTTTATACTCAGACCTCAGAGTAGAAGAAAAGTTAGAAAAAAAAAGCTATAGAGCCCTTGCAGTCAAATTCATCAGTGAGCTAAGCAGGAGTTCCTCCCTTATGTGTCCCAACAAACATATTATTTATTTTTACATGGTCTTGTATGACATGTTTTACAATCATTCTTTGGTCACTCTTTGATATAAATAATTCCCTTTCTTAATTACTGCAAGACAGTAAATAAAAGAATAGCCCTTTCTGTGATAAGAGCATCTAAAAGTGTAGGAAGTGTTCTTTTTTATGGAACTGACCTCTTGATCAGTAAAAACAAAAAGGTCATTCATAATAAAGTGATCCTCTGCCAACAGCCCCTATACTTGTTACCAATTTCAAAACACTTTATGTTCTCCCTCCAGAAAGGCTTTGTACTCTTTCCCACTCATTAGAAGATGGCTATTGTAAATAGCACTTCCAGCATTAATATTAAATACAGAAAGAAATATGTTCAAACCAGGTTATGGCTGTAAGGCAAACTGACACAAGCCAGGAAATTCATAAGCCAAATCCAGCCCTTAGCTAGGACTGTTGTGAAAGCAAATACGTGGGAGTCAGCAAGGTGCCCAGGGTGAGTGCAGACTGTGCATTTCCTGGCTTTTGTCAGACGATGTCAAAACATCAACCTGACCTAAACATTAGATTTGCTGTGTTTAAAAAGAGTCTTTCATGCAGGGAAGAGGGGAAGGCACACCTACGTTCCTGTTGTCGCTTCCCAGGATTCAGGGAGGAATGGCACATGACGACAAGGCCTGCCCTGGCCCCCAGGGACAGAGAGCATGAAACAGTGGTGACCCAGCGACTCAACACCTCACAGCACACACACCGAAGGGCGTCCCCTGGGTAGTGAACAGTCTCATTTGTTTGGTTTGTCCTCACAGAGAAAAAAAAAATCAAGATCTTTATCACAGGCTTACCAAAATTCTCTTTGTCTTCACCTCATGAGCATCACAAGCTGTTTCAGGTGGAAGGCAGGTGTGCAGGCTGGGTTGAAGGACCGTGCTGCTATGTTGCCCAAGGGAAAATGGACTTGACAGGCCAAAGGGTCTGCCAGGCCTGGCATGAGGCACACATGAATTCCTTTAGACACGCTGGTGTAGCTCAAGTAACAAAATGCCCTGTTCTTCCCTAGCAGGAGGCACTTGGGAACACACCATCCCTCACGCTGGAGCACAGCTCTGCAGCTTGGCAGCAGCTCTGTGCATTCCTGTGGGCTCAGGAAGCCTGTCCCTAGCTGGCTAGAAGTACCAGCTTAGCCCCACAAGTGCTCCAGCAGTGTGCCAGTAGCTCAGGAGGCAGAAAAAGGGTGAGCAGCCTGATAAATGTTCGTTTAATCCAAAATGTTAAGTTACTTTGATGAATATTGACTTGACAGTCAATATTGTAGCATATTTTCCCAGCAGGCAAAAAGACAATCTGAGGGGGATAGGAATTTACCTAGAAATAGTTTCAAGTTTGTAGGAATAGTTTTTCTTGTTCCTTTATGGATATGTGTAAAATCAGTGGGGTCTGGTATTTTTTCTAGATCGAGAAGGTGGCAGCTAATCTCTGCATTGCCCAGGAGAGGGGAGGAAAAATATCTTGGCCTAAATCCTTTTCTTTTAAGCAACACATTTGGGAAAAAAAAAGTGGCAGTATCATAACTAGTATTTGATCTAAACTAGGTTAATTAAATGACTTCAAACCTCATATAATTAAAACCACAGTGTACATAGCTGCATTGATACTAATTCCTGTCAGTTCAAGTTAAATTGAAAAGAGGTTGAATCCAACTGTGCTTAGGCTGTTGGTGCAGCTTTTTGGACCAGTTCAGCAAGCACACACCATCTCCTAACTGAGTGCAAATCTCATACAGAATACCCTGAGGTCACAATAAATATTTAATTGTATGACATGTATTTTATCTGACTCAGGAGGTTGATAGAAATACAGGTGGTCAGCTGAGCGCAAGCTGAGACAAAACAGGTGAGTCAACCTCATGCTGAAGTGTTACCTTATTATTCCATGATGGCCAGTCTTTGAAGGAATACTTCTTTCATAACCTATGAGAATAACAAGGAGACTGCTTATAGAATTAAAAGTTCCCAGCTTCTAATTAGAAGGAGAATAATTGCAGTGTCATTTGTAGGGATCTTAATAATTTATTTCATTTTCAAGACAAGTATATTTGTGCTGTATAATTTTCATTCATATCCCAACCAAAACAGGACATTTTTTTCACTGCTTGTGCTATGTATTTTCTTGCACTTTAACCCTCTATTGAATTCATCTGGGATAAAAAATAAATAACAAAGAAATATTAAACTTTGAAAGTGACAAAATGGAAAATTTGAGATGTTTTGGAATTTTTCATGTTTTCTTTGGTTGGGTTTTCTTGCTCCTTCCATAACGTGTTATTCTTTGAAGCAGTGCAAATTTACTTTTTCAGCCGTTATTTACCTATTTCATTGGTCCTTTTCAGAAAAAAAAGAGAAAAAAATAAACCAGTGATTCCTTCAGAATACCACTAAAACACTGTAACCATGTACTCATGGCCTAGAGCCTTCTTTTGGTATTTTAGGTAAGAAAAAGAAAGTCCCCTCTACTTTAGGCTCAAAGTCTAAATCAGAGACAATATCATCTAAGTGCAGACTACATCAAATATGAGACTTCAATTAATTCCAGAATTATTTATTTAAATACAAGTTTTTCATTGGCAAGCTACGACTGAACGGCCTCGAGAGGAACATGGAGCCAACGAGGGGAATTCCACTATTCCCACCCCACATCCTCTTCTCCTGGGCACAGAACCAACACCAAGAAAATAAACCAGTCACCAAACATAGCACAATGGGCTTTTTCCTCCTTAATTACGTACAAAATTCCCAGCCGAGCACAGAGACCTCACACAGGATTTCTATGCTATATAGTAGCACCGGTTCAGCTGAGTGATGGACGTCAGAAAAAAAAACGCTCCATAATGGAGCCGCTGACACAGCAGAGAGCATCCCCGCACAACGGTGTGGTTTCAGAGGGGCCGGTTCACCCCCGTCTCAACCCAGCCCGAGAGGCGTTTCTCCCTTTGAAAGCCGCCTTTTGTGCGGCTCACCCCGATGGGCTGCTCCCGGCGGGGCTGTTTGCTGTTCTTTGGAGGCTTCTGCTGTTTCCTACATCAGATGGAATTTACCTTCATGTAATTATTTGTTCTGGGAGCTTTGATCTCCACTTCCCTTGTAACTGCAATGTAGTCACACTTTGAACTACAAGAAAGTACCAATTTAAGGCTCTTGCTGAAAACATCATAATAGTTAATCCTAACAAAAAGGTGTTAATTGGTCTCCTGGTGATTCTAAGCCGCAGTCACAATAGGTTCTTATATTTGTTTACCACGGCTGTATTTCCTCCTCATCCCAGTAAAAGTGCACTAGATCTGATAACCTTTTCGGCAAGCTTATGGTTTCTCAGCTCGAGATTTAGGGCAAAACCCAAGTACCTGTCAGTGTCAGAGAAGCAGTTCTGGCCCAATCTGCTGAGACTGCAGACCGGTAGCTTCACAGTCAGCCATCAGAGACTGCCTTCTCAAGCAGAAGAAGTAAAAATTTAAATAACTCCAAAACTTCTTCTGAAGCACAATAGGGCCTCTGTATGAGATAAAACCTGATTCTTCATATAATACATTCAAACCTTTGGCCCTGATAGAGAAATCATAGAGCTAGGGAGCAGCATTATTCTGCTTCATTTTTGAAGCTATCTCATCCTGCTCAGCACAAAGAAAATGCTTAAATAGCTCAAATTGATGAAAGTGGCTCACCATTCTGGACTGCACTGATGGATTTTCAAAATATTTTTTTTGCTTTTTGTCTTACACAAACAAGGTCCTTACTTTAACGTAACCACTGAATTTTGGTCACCTCTGTCTCTCTCTCAAAAAAAAAAAAAAAAAGTTACATATTTGAATGAAGACACTGAAACTGATCTTTTCAAGCCCTCTGGCTGTTTCTTCAGTGTTCTCGGTGCAATGACAAAGAACCAGACAGAACAGCAACTTCAGTGCTTAGACTGCATATTTGTGGAGTGCGCACAAGTCTGCTGTTCATCAAAAGGTTACTCATGAGATAAACATGAAATGGTGCAGGACACCAGCATCCAATCTTGCTATTCTGACTTCCTATGGACATATCAGCAATCTCAATGATGAGGAAACTGCCAGCTCTCCCTCTCATTTTTCCATTTGGTATTCTCACAGGCAATTCAAATATTTTTATTTACTTCTGCTCGGCCAACTCTTCCCACTGACCAGCTCTTCCCACCGACCAGCTCTTCCCACTGACCAGCTCTCCCGAGGTGGGTTTCCTTTCATCTTCTTCCTGTGATTACAGTATTTCAGAGTCAAACACTTCAAAAGTCCTGCTGAAAAAGCCAGGAGAGCCAGCCCTGGCTCACTGACTGAACCCTGAGTGAACTCCCAATCTCTCCCGTTGTATAGAGATGCAGATTTACTGTGGCATGATTGCTGTCAAGGTACATCCCTGCAAGAGCACTCTTGAAGACCTGCACAGCCTCCCCGCTGAGAGCCTGTTCACCCTCCCCAGCCCACATGGAGAGGGTTCTCTCCCCAAGAATGGCCCTTCCTCCCCAGCCAAAGGCTGCCCCTCCTCTCTCTCCTCTACAGAAGCAAGATACACCTGAATTCCACAAATTATCTTGGTAAATGGCCCATGCTGTGCAATGCCTCCACAGTGCTCTCCTGCACGGAAAATCCTCCTAAGCCTGTGGACGAGCAGAAAAGTTATATCATGAGGTACTTCAAACTGCCTCATAAGCATGGGAATTCAGAAAGGGAATATTGGTTGTAAGAGAGGAAGCCACATCCAGCAAGCTTGATGGGAAGAGCATGACCTATGTCCAGAATCCGGGCTGAAGGAAAGGAACTATTTTTTCTTGCTGTGCTGCAAGCAGTGATCCATACATTACATATCCAGACCAGGATCACTTACTGACACTTTTCTATCAGTAAAGGCCTTTGTGAGTTGTTAAACACATGCACGCGCACTCAGTTGCAAACTGCTAACCCAGAGTATAGTGAAATGCAGCCCTGAAATGAAAACACCACTATGAGGGTTTATGTCAGAAAAACATTCATTTTTCTTTTTTATGTTTGTCTTGCATGACTTTCTAGAAGCTCCTGAATACAATCCAGATCCTTGGCAGCTGCAAGCTACAGTCTGAGGCACTGATAAATTTATTTTCCAAAATACCTGCAGTAATTCTCATTTTGTCACAATGCCCCGTGAGTGAGGGGAGGGGGAAAAGATCTATCTGGTTTCCCAGTGATGTTACAGTTTAGAGGCTTTGCATTTTACTCTTGGGGAAGCTGATAGTCGCTTTGAACACATTTTTGTCCTCACAGTTAAGAGTTTGAATCTATGCCTTGTTTTTCTACTTCCTACAGGCTGTTTTGTTCTCAACTACTTTTTTCGGGTTTTTGTTTGGTTTTTTGTTTGGGATTTTTAATGCCATTAAATAAGTAAACATTACATGCAATTTTATTATGTGATAGTTGTTGGATTGAGGTTTTGTTTGTTTGTTTCAGGGGTTGTTTGTGGGGTTTTTTTGGTGTTATTTCTTCTAATTTGCTTTGAAATGAAAAAGCTTTTAGAATAAACTGGGCAATATCAACCCAGTTCTCCTGCTCCCAGGATATTTATAACTCCACCTTCCTAGGAAAACCAGGGGATTTACAAGAGCAATTTGATACCACAAATTAATCATAACCATAAGTCACACTTAAAAGTTACATTTCAGGATTACATAGGTTTAGCAATGAGTCTGGGCGGTAAAAAGGAGTAAAATTCTTGCTATGACAGGTGATCAGCTGAAGTTTAATACCTTTGTTTTCAAAGTGCAATTCTTAGCTGGGAAAACAGGTCTCTGCTGTATCTTACAAAGACATCCCCTTGCAAGTTAAGTGTCTGCAAAAAGTCAATCACAGCATTTTTTTCTCATCTGGGCACTTCATGGTATGTGCTTGAAGCCCACAGCTCATATTACAGCATGAGGATGCAAGGAGGGGAATTAAAACTATATGATTACCTGGAGTAGAATGAAAATGACTGAGACAAGTTTTTTGCTGTTTTAACTGTGTTGAAGTCAAGGTTAGCAAAGAATTTTAGTCATGCCTGGGGCTTGGAATCAGATGGTTTTCTTTGCTGAGGAAAAGGGCTTCTAAGATGGTAAGGCTTCATCCTCAGCTTCTTTTCTTGATTTACCCTAATGAATAAAAACAATCCAAGGGAACCATATGTTTTATGGCTGCCGGCAGCATAGTAAAGAACTTCACAGCCCCCAGTAGGTTCATCCTGCCAGGACATATACAAAGGTAGGAATTTGAGGCTGAGGCAGGAAACTAAGGCTCAAAGAGAGTGAACAGTAGTTTAGTGTCACTCATAAAGGTTCTGAGAAAACAATCCTCATTTGGGGTCGGTTCAGAATCAAATGCACACCTGAGCCAGACCCTATTCTCAGACTTCTTCACAGGACTTTCAGTCTTAATCAGCATTGACGCTTCTTTGTTTAAAAAAAAAAAAATTTCTTAGGTTTAATTACTGATGTCTCGTAAGTTAATCTGGAGGAAAATTCTGATCAAAGTCAGCAGTAAACAGAGGCATAACCAGTTGCAAAGGCACTGACAATGCATTCAAATTTTTTGCAGTGCTGTTGCACTATGTGTCACTTACACACCACAGTGACGGGCATGGCAGCTATCTCAGGGCACTATCCCTCTGTGCTCTTCTAGTCACTGTTCCATTTCTCAGCTGAAGAAGCAACTCAATCTCTCAAGCCACTCTTCCTCAAAAAGTACTAACATAATTAAAATCAAAAAATATTAAAAAAATAATCATCTAGTGGTGTTCTTTTCAAGGACATATGCCTAGAAACCTGCAACTGAAAATCTGTAAGGACAAGCTGTCTCCTTTCAAGTGTCCTGGTACTTCCAGCTGCCATCATGGTAATTCAGCACTTCTTGTAAAAGACAAGTGAAAAGGATAGAGCTGTAAACTTACTGTCATTTACACCATATGGTAAATTAGAACAAATCTTTAAAAATTAAATTATAATTGAATTAGTTCTGACTGGCTCGCTTCATCCAATCTCTGAAAGCCTGTGGCTTGTTCTATGGCTATTGGTCTGCATACTGTTATTTTAGAATAAGGAAAGAAACCCTATTTTATTTTAAAGGCAGCATCCAGTGCAAGGCTGGATATAGTCTGTACGGGTAATGTTTGAAGAATTCCTGTTCAGGATAAACAGTAGGCCACAAAGGGCATTATTTCCGAACATGAGATTCTTTCTATAAAACATGCTTTTCCCTCCATACCTCCAACACACCACAGTGTTCTCATATCCTTCATCACCACCTCCCCACCTTTTTCTACACATTGCTTATGTCCCTTCCTGCTTTTCTGCAATGTCTTTGCTTTACTGAATTTTCCTACACAGCGCCACAGATCTCAAATACAGGTCATACTCAGGCTGCAATTAATCTACCTCACCTACCTTGCCACGGCAGGATTCCAGGCTCGCGTAACTTCCCTGGCTAGACCACAACAAACCCCCTCAGTTCTTTCCCATGTCCCCAGTCTCCTGCAGTGATTGTCTCAGCTATTCCTCTCTCTCCTCTGCTCCCTACAGCATCTGCAATATCCCTCTATACTATTGTCCTACAACCCCAGCCTCAGCTGCACATTGGTATTTGCCAAGGAGCAGTCTGCATGCACCACAGCTGGTGTGGAGCCACCCAGGCACTAGCTGGTATGCATATGGCAACAGGCCCGACCACCCAGGAATCCAGGAACTCAGAGAGCAAGGTGTGCACCAACAAGCCTGGCAGCTGATGCCTCTCAGGAAGCCAGTGTGACACGCTGCCTATCAGATGCCTGGCAGATCCAACAAATCGCATGTCAAGGATGGCACCTGGCTCACAGGCCTCTGCTGCTCCTGACAGGTCCCGTTCAGCTCACCAGTTTTGCCAGCTGTTTGTGTGGAAAGTGGGATTGGATCCCGAAGAACAGAATGTGCACCAGCCTCCCTTTCCTGTGATGTTACCTTTGCATAGCCTGCTTATAACCTGTCTGCACCCTTACAGCTGCCACTTCCTCGGTCTCCTCTGGTGCCCTCACCCTTGGAAGGTGCATCAAGCACAGCCACAGAGCTCCTTCTTCAATGTCTTTGGAGAAGCCTTCCTTGTCAGGATGCAAACAAGAGTCTGAGCCTGGGGGGTGGGATGCAGAGGGGCCGAGTCCCCTGTCATTCTGAATGTGCTTCCACAAGACACTGTGCTCATTTGCTCTTCTACATGCCTCTGCTATCTCTCTAACATCCAGAGTGCACAAGCTTTTTGGGGATAGCAACTGTCTTTTCATTCTCTCCCTGTACAGCATCAAACACATCCTGATCTCCTGCCCAGGATCACTGTCACCAAAATAGTGTCATCAGCAATCCAGTAAAGTCTTACCAGACATTTTGTTTACAAACAAAATGCCTGAAGTTAGAAAGGAGAGGATTTGCCATCATAAGCTCAACTGAAAGTTTACTCTTTCTTTGGGAGAATTGCTTATAGTGAAGAAAGGCCATTTGGTGACACTGGGGAGTAGCCCTTTTTCCAGCTGTTGACAAATAGTCTTGGTTCAAAACTTCCAATAGAGCATGTGGGGAAGCCCTTTCATCTTCACAAAGGTGAATTCATGCTGCTCTTGCCTTAATGAGGTGGCTTCTTTTATTTCCTGTTATCACCTTTTGCATTTCTAAATCCCCAGGAACAGTCTGCACATACATTCCAGAGGGGATATTTAATATTTTATTGCCAAGCAAGAACTAAAAGACTGGTTCCCATAGTCACTATCTGCAAAAGTTTTCCCCACAGGGCTCATGTAAGCAGGGAGCATGTCCCTTCCTACACCCACTCTTCCTGCTGAATACAATGCCAGGAAAACCCACTGCTTCCAGCGAGGCTCATAAATCTTCCTGTTGATCCCTGACAGTTTTGCTTGCCTTGAAGAAGGAATGAACACACATGCTTGAGATCAGCATCCTAAGCCATTATCAGACCTTTAGAAAGGTGCCAGCTGCATTATCCAAAAATAGTTCAGGTACCCATGATAAAAGATTACCTGCCAAACTGTAAGCTGGAGAGCCTATTGCCCAATATACCTCTAAGAGCTGAGAGGCAAGCAACACACCTCAGAGGTTTGTGCAAGAACTCTGAAGAGGAGGTACTTAAAAGTGAATTCATTAGGGTAAATACTGTGTTACTGGGATAGCCATCAGTGCACATCTTAAAACTTTTCATCTTTGAGGCCATCTGTAACCCATCACATCTGCATAGAATCTTGCATCTTACCATGCCAATATTTCAGGACCATGGTGGTTTTCAGTACAGCACCTGTTTCACAGCGTCACATGTGTACTGATTAATGCCGCCTGATTGACCACAACAGCTCTCTTATCCCTCCTATCATGCCAGTTCAGTGACTCCTTCCAATCCTTGTGCCTATGTATAGGCAAGACACCAAAAATGGCTTTCTAATTAATCAAGTTACTCACAGGTCCCCCTTTTTTTCTTCCCCCACATAAATCCCAAACCCTGGCCATGCCAAGCAACCAGATATACTAACCAACGTTCTGCCTTGCCACATTGTCCAAGGCCATACATATCTTGCTTTGTTTCTGTTGTCCATTCAAAATATCTCTCTTGTGTACTGTGCACTTCTCAGGCAACTGTTTCCACGGCTCATGCAGTTATGTACACGTGAGAATGGCTATATTAGCAATGTTGAAGGATGCAGTTCACAACACATTTTCTACTTGGCAAAGATGGTTTATAATCTCCAGTTCCCCTCTCCCAAGAGCTGCCTATTTCTTTGCTATGCCACAGCTTTGCGTGCACTCAGTAATGCTTTGCACTCCTGTCTGCAGCCTGGTTTGCTGCATGTTCCACGAGCACTTCCATCACCACCACTGGAAGGGTGGTGGCTGCAGAGGAGGGTGGGAAAGAATGACTGAATGAAGAGCTGAGGAGGAAGAGAGATTTCTCAAGCTGACTTTATCGTTGAAGAAAACATGTAATGACATCCTCAGATGGAAAAGATTTTTCTTATCTGTCCTCCTGCCAATTATCATCCCTCCCATATCCATAACATGAGCCAGCACAGCTACACAAACATGTAGAATATCACAGAATAATCAGTTTAGCTGCTGTGAGAGACCTTAGATCAGATCAGTACTTAGGAAATCTGTTTGGTAAAATGGGAGATTATACAGGTTCTCCAGAGTAACGTTGCCAAGCACGTAGTTTGAACACTGACTTTTTGAGACAGAGATTTTACACCTATTTTCAAACTGTGCTCTAAAGTCACACCCAGATGATGCATCCGTGGTGTTCTACACAAAGAAATTGTACCAACATGACAAGACCCACTTAGGTGCTATCACCAGATTAATTCAGAATCTGCCACCTAAACCAGGTTGAAAAACAAGTACGGTGCCTCTGACCAGAACCACTACACATTCCTCAGCGCATGCTCCGAAGTCCCACATGAAAGTCCATTTGAACATGCAGTTTATATACATAAGACTTTGCAGTACATCCAGAAGGCATTGGGACTCTAGCAGATGTGTTGTGCAGTGCATCGGGGCGTGTACAGAATTCCCACCTCCTAAACACATTAAATTTACAATTTACTTGCATTAACAAACTGTGCAGAGCATGTGCAATACACCTACAGCAGATTCAGGTATCCCAGTGTCCCTACCTGTAGCTACCACACAGAAATACGGGTCACATGAAAGTGCCTCTGCCCCAGCTTTCCCCCAGTCCCATCCATTGCTAAAGAAAAATCAGTTGAAAGGCACAAACTGTTCAGCTTCAGTGCAACCACACAATGTGCTGCCGCTATTTGACCACATCTATTCATTCTTCTAGTCATGGGCAGGGTATTCTAGTTGTTTCCAGGTAGCTTCATGTTTTCTAGAAGAGCAAACTATGCAAGTTATGAACTTGGGCCAGCAAGAGACCATGGGGATTGCAGAGTCCACATGAATTAGTATTGTTTCCTAAGTACTGTGATCTCTTGATCTGATTATTGGAGAAACCAAAATATGTAGCAAGAGAATAAAATGGATTTTGTCATCCTTTAGGCAGAAGTTATATAGGAGAACAGTTATATTTTGATCAGCTACATGACAATTGAGTGGATAGCTCAGTTAATTCCAGGGAATTAGTGCAAAACTCCTATTGATTCTAACGGAGCCCAGATGTAATCCAGTAATCAAAACCCGTCTGGTCTTCTTTAGACTCTGTTTTGACCGAAAGTTATGTTATAAAAATATGGTGGGACAAACAAGTGAAGGATAGAACAGAATTAAACAGAACAGCATTCTAAACTGAATAACTCTCGAAGATTTAGTGTTTTTCTGTGCACACAACCCATACATTACAGAACTTACATAGGTAAAAGACTTGCATATCAGAAAAACAGAACAAAATTATCATTAGGATAAACTTACCCTTCTTTCACTTGCATAATCCATAATCCTGTTGAATCACATGTTTACTGGTGGATAACATGTAAGTACAAAAAAGCTGCATTGAAAACCCAAAACCAAACCAAAAGCCAGAACAACAAAAAAACACCATTCACTGTGTAAAAAATGCCCAGTAAGACTCCTCTGTTGAGGCAGGAATTGATGGGGACACTTCAACAGATCTGTTACACATCAAAAGGAGCTGAGATAGCACAGTGATATAAATGTGAGAGCACAATTGTTATCAGCCTTTAGCTCTCAATTAGCTCTTTATAGAACGAAGATTATTATGGATTAATGAATGAGTCTGCCTGCTTGTACACAAACTGTGCAAACAGAAAAAGAGTATCTCAAGATGGAAGGCATTCACTAGATCAATACAAGAAAGGAAGGTACTCACATTTAAATGATAAAACAGTGGAGACAGAATAGACAGAACAAGTTTTTCCAAGAAAGTTTCAGGGAAAGCAACCATGTGGATAAAACAAATATTCAGGAAACAAACATGACAATGAAGAGATATGGCCAGAAGAGGAACCAAGGAACTGTGGAACCTAAGTTTTATATTAACTCGTTCTAAATACAAGATAGCCAGCAGTCCTTTCCGAAGCAAACAATTGTTATACCAACAATGAGCAGGCAAGATACAGTAAAATAAAAATATATGGTAATGGAAAGACTAAAGAAAAAAACATGCCTGTAGGTAATGACTACTGGGGAGAAAAGTCACTTGTAGGAAACATTTTTAAAGATGGCAGTAGTAGCTTTACAATGTTCCATAGACAAAAAATTGCAAAGTCCATCATAGGAGAAGGTTGAGGAAAACCAAGGAGCAAAATGCATTAAAAAACCCCAAACAAACCAACAACCCAAACACTAAAGCTCTTTTGCTCTGCCCTATCTTTTTAAGATACTTCGAAATCATAAACAAAGTGTTCTACCACAAGAAAAAAATAAGATCGTCAGTGTGATTGCCACCAAATAGCAAGAGATATTTAATCATTTGCTTCAGTAAGCTTGTGAACTTACTTTGGGGCAAATTTTGGCAGCATAAATACTGTTAAATGAAATGTCAAATGACTAGCCCAACTGCAACAATATTGACCCTGCATATTAGAAAACCCTACCTCTAGTGCCCTCTGCATTTGTATACCCATTTAAAGAGATATTTCCTTCTCTCAGGGAAACCAGATATCTACTAATATGAGCATGAGAACATTCTGCAGCACTTCTTACGTAGCCCAAGAGAGAGGAAAGCCCAGTCTGGGCATACTTTGAATCACCAAAAATCAGAGGACAAGCAGGGAGGCATCATACGGGTTGTGGGATGTTTCTTCCCAGGATTATCCTGTTGAACTGCAGCAATTAGAGTTCATCTGAGCTCAGAAAAACATCGAACTCTTAACTCTGCAATTTTGATTGACATTTTCTCACTGCGTCATGTGGCGACTACATATTTATGAGTCTCCTTCTAGTTTTGTTCTCATCCTGCACTGCAAGGAAATCTGCAAGGGTGACTCCACTCACCTCAGAGCTCCCTCCTATCCGTTTCTCAGTGGGAACAAAACTAGACATCAGCCAACACAAACCTCATACGATCACTCGCTCCTGCACCCTTGGAGCTGAGAGAAAACAAGCCTTACTAGCAGGCTGAGTTCTCAGAAACTGAGATAGTTTCCTGCTGCTTCCTACAAGTTATCTGAACTTTCTCCCAAATGATGCACAAACAAGTTGGAAGAGAACAAGCAAAAAGCCTAGCAATTTACAAGTTCCTCCAGCCACAGGTTTTTCTTTTAAATGCAGGATGACCTCAGGACCTCAGTTAAAATGAGATAATTGTCGTCAGATGATTCACCAAGTTTTTACTAGGAGCAAGCAGGGTACCTCTACCACACACAAAAAAAGTTGGATCCCTATGCTGGAATTGTTTTAATTCTTAGTTTCCATTTCCTCTTGCTGCTTATGGAGGGCAGAAGGGCACTTGCCTGGGTTTGGCCTGTATAAATATTGGTCCAGGATTCATTTTATTTTTAAATATCTAGCTGAAAAAAAAAAAAAGGCTGAGGATGATTGATATGAGGACAGTGCTGGAGAAAGTCATACTACGACTCAAACCATAACAGATTTCACTTGGTGCTCTTCAATAGGAAATTGAATCAAATACAGTAGCAGAGCAATCTGTCGAAGAAAACTGGTTTCACTGAACAGCAGAATCCACTTAAAAGTACGTAACTCACAAGCATATGAAACAAATGACGTTTTCATTTCTTCCATTCCTCATGTCTTCAGAATGTGGAATCTAATTCATAAGTGGGATCTAATGCATAAGTTGCAATATACAAATCAGACAACCTGTGAGTAAGAGGCAATGCTTATGGGTCAGTCTCTTCATTCAAAATTGTTCTGCAACTTCACCTTCTTCCCCAAGGCTTATCTCTCAGACACATTTGTCTTAGTAAGAATTACATAATGTGAAATTGCTACGGGTTTAAAGAATGTGCAGGGAAATAACTGACTAAAGGATTAGTCATTGCACTCCTGCAATCCACCAATAATAACAAGGTACTTCTTTTGTCACTAAAAGTAAATTTTCAGAGTGACATTAAACTATATTAGACAATTTGGAAGAAGGGCAGGCTGTGTAAAATACTGGTTTTTCACAAGAACAACAGAAAAAATTGGTCATTCAAAGTTACTTCTGCTGACTCTACAGTGTAAGTCTTGCAGGAGAGTCTGTCAGTAATTTGGCTTGGAATTTCTCAAGTTTACTCACGCAGAATAAAGCAGCTCAGAAGTGTGTAGACCTCCTGGGTGCCAGTGGTGATCACTCAATGCTATGAGGAAAATTATGCTGTTCTGTTTATGGTTTTTTTCATTAGAAAACAGGAAGCTTTAATTTTTTTGATAGCTTCAGGGTGTTAGGCTTTTATTTGCATTTCCTGCCGGTTTCAATGGCAATGGATTAAAATCTCCATTCTCTGTGAGCCCTCACTCAAATTTTATCCCTTTTCAAGAGGCAGAAAATCACAGAAAAGATTGCCCAACAAGTTGAAACCAGGTGGTTCAATAGTAGTTTAAATTAGTGGGCAGGGCTGTGCAATGTGGTATCCTTTGGCAAGAGGGTGGCTGGAAAGGCAGGAACAGTAATCTCCTTAGCAAGTGAAGCCAGAGCAGGCAGGAACCACGGCTCAGAGACCTTAGCAAGTAATTTCCTTTTATCCTACCCCACATCACCTCCTTCCATGCACATTCTTTTCCCAGTCTCATTTGGACCTAATGTGGCAAACATGGTTTGTGGGACTTGGTGTTAAATTCCTAATCTTGTCATGCTAAACCACCAAAGCACCATACTCAAGCAGCAGCTCTGTCCAGCTTGTTTTAACCTCTCCTCTGCCCCTCTGCCTTCTCTAGGCCTGCATTGCTCTGACAAGTCATCCATGCAATGTGAACATGTATATCACACATAAGACCTCTAATGCAAGAACGTGCATTTCTTATGGCTTTTCTTGTCTTGATGATGTGTTTTCATCATGACACTCTGTCTGTCACTTTCTGTTAAACCTGAGTATTACATTTCAGTAGCAAGGAAGAAGTCTCCTAGGTAGCAAAAGTATTTTATCAAGAAGACAAATGTGCACAAACACATCAAGGATACCTTTGACTGCAGCCTTTTCCCATCACAGTATTCTGTGGTATTACTTGAAATCAGGAAAAGAACTGGGGACTGTTTATAGTCAATATATATTAACGATAGACTATATATGTTAACTGCAGGCCCAACAATAATGTGTTTCAAGATGTCACTCTAAAGCCAGATAGAAATTAAAGACATATAGATCCATGCTGTTGCATGATCATTTTCCAGTTTTGCACTCCAAACTGTTTTTCTACTGCTGAATACACATCAGAGTTTAGTGCAAGTTAGCACCAAAAAAAAAGTGCTAAATGGGGATGGAAAAAGGGATAAATTTTTTCTTGTTGTGTCCTTCACTTACATAAAATGTAGCACAAAAGTATTATAGAGGAAAATATATACCCAAAGATATCAGAAAAGTAGCCCACCATAGTAAAATGATATTGCTATAATTTCACATGAATTCTTTGTTCCAAAATCTTTGATTTCTTGCTGTCACACTCAGCATATGTCACCAGGCCAATGAAACGTCTTACCTGAATCACTGGGGAAGGGATCAAACTCTGAGGTGAGAAACAGTGTAGTGGTCCAGCAGTGAAAATAGGTAGCAACACAAGTGGACCTCCCTCAGAGCTTGCAAGAGGAATCCAGATTTCCCAGTCCTCATATGTTCCCACTTATTAAAGAGCTGTGCAAATCATTTACCCAGACTGTGGTAGATGTTGCTCTTAAAATTTACTTGTTATTAATAGGTAGACTCAGGTAGATCACACTTCTGCACTGCCTTTGTATCAAAGGTGCTAACGGTCTTCTTTGATACAGTACCACCACACCACCACAGATAAAGAAATTTATCTGATGATCTGATGGGAAGAGCAAAGGAGATGATCGAGACAGCACTCCTGTACAAAGCTCCCTGACACCAGAGTGGGAAAGGTACTTCTGGGTCTAGCATGATCACAGGTGAGAGCTGTGGTGGAACAAGCCCAGAACTGGCCACACCATGCAAATTCTACATCCTTGGGAACTGAACAGTTTTGAAAAATGTTTTCTTTTTAAATCAGAATGAATGTTTGATGAAAGGCTAAAGATGCATGTATACACCGTCAGCAACACTCTTCATGGCACTCACTTGCTTTTGTTACATCTGATCTGAGGCCAGGCTCAGGACCTGATGGTGAGAGCCCCTTCCCCTGGGCTGCTGTCTGACTTGAATATGCTCATCTCCTCTCTCTTCTCATTGCCTTTCATTGGGGAGTATGCAAAGGAGGCTCACCATATATATTCCATGTTCTTAACTTTTTTACATAGACATCTAGACCCAACCTGACAAAAAATAGGCTCTTTGATCTGATCCAGCAGAGTCAGATGTATGTGCTCCTCCATTTCTTCCTCTCCTTTTTCTCTGGCACCCACTCATGAAGTTCCAATCCTTTGTGAGAAGCCTTTGCTAGCTATGTCTTCAACAGAGTTGCTATGTTTTTCAAGAAAGATTCCTTTTCAATAAATCAGAATTTTACAATAATATTTCTCATTACAGAAAAATTTTCCAACTCAATCTTTTTAACAATTTTCTCTTACAAAGGAGATAGGCAGAAGTTTATCCTTACATTTTACTGTTACCACTGAGCTTGTCATGCAAATAAAGTCTCCTTGACTGTGTGTGCAAGTCCTTGAAGTTCAAGCCTGGGCTTTTTCCTATGTAGCAGCAGTTGGTCTCAGGCAGCAATGTTCCTGGCATCCCACTGAAGTCTGTAGAAAAGTTGTGATATGTCTCAGGAGGCTCTGGTTTAGACTCTATCTGCATGAACAGCAGGCTGGGCCAGTACAAGATATATCTATCTCTATTAAAAAAATCACAGCATACTGGAACTCAAAACCAAACGGTACCTCAAGATGATCCTATTTTGATAGTTGTGTGGCTCTCTTGAAGAGATCCAGATTTTTTCAAGAGTATTCCTAAGAAGACCCAGTCCTTGATAAAACATTGAAAACAAAACAGATTTGTTCCTCAATGAAATTAAATGTCATGCTTTGTGTACCCATAAGGAGGTGGTGTATAAAGATGGCAAGTGTCCTGTCATGCTTCAGTCCTGGAGTTGGCCCAAGAACTGCAACCATAAGCCTGGACAGACTGCTGCCCACACCAGCCTGTTCCAGCATGCCTGCAGTTCAGAACAGGAAGGAAACATAGGGCTGAGCTGTCACAGCTGAGACTCCTCCAGGCATTTCGCATATCACATAAGGGCCATAGATGTTTTAGGATCCCTTGGCCCCGAAATACCCCCTAGGAATTAACTGGTTTTCAGTGACCCAGATAGCCAAAGTTGAGTAGATCAATTAATTACTCTTCCGACATTCTCCAGTGACCTACAACACAGAACTGCAACTGTAGAAACTTGGTCTACTTGAGCCTTGCAGCTAGCAAGTCTCCAGATAGCCACAGCAGGCAATTTGGCCGGATTTGAAATAGTCATTCTGACCCCAGGCTCCTGACAGCTCTAGTGAAGCTGACTGCCTCTTTCCTTACGAGCCATCAGGAATGACTGCGCTGAAGGCAGTAACTACACTGAATGTACCCCCTGCCAGGGCAGTACTGAGGACAGAGTCCCACAGTGCACTCAGACCCGTAGGGCTGACCAGTACTCAGGGAGTTCAGGCTCTTCTGCCACACTGAACATGTGAATTGTTCTGCACAAACTGGGTACTGAATGCATTCCAATAAAGGAGCAGAGGATTGTACAAAATAGGGCTGGGAGGGGCTGAAAGGGGTCACCTCATCTGTCTCCCTGCCCCAAGGCGAGCTGAGCTCACCCAAACCATTCCTCACAGATGTTCGTCCAACCTGTTCTGAAAAACATCCCATGACAGACATCTCACAGTCTCTTTAAATGGCAAAAATAACTTTTCCTAATCTTCCACAACTCAGCTCAATGCATGTTCCAACTATGTCGAAGTACAAAGATGAAGGGGAAGCCAATTTTTAAATTGCAAATAGGATTCAACTTCTAGTTTTAAGGAAAGCTTCACGGATATAGAAATGACAGCACAGTCTCACATATTTATATTGAAAGAGAAGGAGGCCTTACAGAATAGCCAACAAAGGAGTGTAGGTCAGCAGTTGATCTGCTCTGAAATTACAGCTGTAACTCTGGAATGCTATTCCCTCTACACCAATACTGCTGCAGGCACTTACGAGGTACTTATGATCCACCTGAGTGCACACAAATGCATTGGCCCTCTGTGCTCCACAGAACATCCTTCAGCTGCAACACCAGCAAGGTTTCAGCCTCATTGCCTGATAGGATTGGGTTTTGACGGAGGTCTCCAACGAGGCCCTATGCTTCCATACTCCTTCATACTTTTGCTTGGGAAGACACCAGGAGCAATCAGTGTAGACTGGTGTTGCCATTTCCATAGGGTCTTCCCTTCTCACTGAGACAGGAGGGATACCATTACCTTGCAGTATGACAATGGTTTCTGCAACTGATAGTGAAGGAAAAGCAGAATAAAAGAATATGACCTGCATGACAGTATTTCCCCTTTCAGCATGGATGTATGTGTATGTGCATCTGCATGCATGTGTTCAAAAAGTGAACAAGACACAAGTCTCAAAGAGGTCAACTCCTGGTTTCAGCCTTTACAATAACCCCTGATTTTCATTCTGCTAGGTGGAGTGGAAGAGATCCTAAAACATCGGTCATATTCAATTTCAAAATCATTTTCAGGTGAAGAGAAAGAAAAGAAAAGGGGAAAAAAAAAAGAAAAAGAGAAAATAAAAGGTTGTTCCTTGATATTTTTGTCCAAAAAAAGGATATTATGTTCATTATTTTATGGGGCCTTTCTCTCCACTAGTAGAGTGGCTGCATGTTGGTGGTGTTGAACAAAATTAGAGTTTGACCCTCAATCCCTCAAAGTCAACACATCTTGAAGTTATCTTCAAAACAGCCCTGAGACAATTTATAACATTTGGAAGCCTGCAAAACATAAATTAATAGAAAAGTTAGGAGAATAGACAATTGATTTTAGCATAGTTAGACAAGCCATTCTCAGAAAGAAAGGAAAAGATAGGATGACTAAAATGGAAGTAGTGGAGTTCATAATGGCGAACACAGCAGACTGGGAGAGAAGCTACTCTGAGAGCAGTGGATTGACTGGCCTCATCCAGATAAAGCACACGAGGAATCTGCATCCCTGTTCTCCCTGGAAAGGCCTGGTTAGGGGAGACCAAGCTATAAGTTACTCTCAGGCAGAGGAGTGGTTCCCAAGCTACACAACTGCCTTGAGTTCACTGTGTAGCACTAGCTACCCAACTCCGGATGCCCCAAATTTTCCCCCTTGCACATGGTTGCAAGTTGCTTTTGCAGTATCAGTGACCTGAATATATGAGAGCAAAACTCTCAGAGAGAATTAGATTCAAGAGGCTTGAAGCTTCCCAGGAATCTGAAAGAGCTGGCATTTAGGTCTTCATGGCCCACTAGAGCCAGTTAAAAGGTCAGAAATAAAAGATTATTGACCTGTAGATTTTCTTGAGACTCAGAGGGCAACATGACTTCAGCCCTTGAGTTCTTCTCACAATGCAGAGATCATAAAGGTTTTGCAGGTCACTGACCCCACAGCATATGAAATCAGGAAAATAACTGGTAAATTTACTTTGCGTTTTATATTATTGCAACTGATTTTAAATAAATCACTAAGCAATATCACTAAATGTGAAAGCTTATGAAGGCACAAGTAATTTCCACTGCAAGAAATACTAAATAACATTCTGTAGCCTAAATTATGCAGCCAGTCAAATTAGAGATCATAAGGTCCTATCTGACCTTAGAGTCCACAAATCTGTTGTTTCTCTATAGCAAAATTAAGTCCCTCTGTGTGATTTTAGTTTTTCTTGTATTTCTTAAATTATATTTCTCATTATCTTCCTAAAATCTATGCAGTTACCATTTCTTCAAACAAATATATCCGTGCAACAAACCATATTATTACATATTACACACAAGAAGGGTTTGTTCTTGACATGTTGCCAAGAAAGCTTGAGAACACAAGTCTCTCTATCACTTTGATCATGAAAGACAAGTGGTTCCAGTTATTTGAAACTTTATTTGACAGGATGGAAGTAAGATAGGAAGTGAAATGTTAAACTCCACTGTAAAGATCAATGCTTGAGAAACATATAAACAAAACAGAACAGAAGAAGTGGATTTTCAAAAGGCAATACAAATGGATGGAATGACTCTGGTATATATTTTATCAAATACCCCTTTAAAAGCACTGCCCTCTTGCAAGTGAACTCTTGATTGTTGCTGTGCTCAGAGCACTCCCGCTAATTCTAGAAAGCTGCTGGCTGGCAACAGCAGATTGCTAGTGCTTAACAGTGCTAATCGGCATCAAAATGCTGCTGCAGCTTTATGAGCACCTTTTCACCCACATTCTTCCCTCACAGCAACTAAATCCTTGAAGTCAATAGAATTAGTCCTGATCCAGGCTGGTGGAAATGAGAGCAGAATAAGCACCTTGTCCCTTCAACTGATAATCCTCGTAATAGTCTTCTTCTAAAGGAAAGCAAAAGCCACTGCCTGAAGAAGTTACCACAGCTTTCAGCTAGATTGAATATTTTACACACAAAGAAAAGCCTTGGAGAAATTACATCAGAAGTGGATGTTTATTTTAGTTCGGTTCTTCTGACATTACTGAGCAACTCTAGTTTTGCCTCAGGCCAGAAGCATATTATATAGATGAAAGACCAATAGCTTATCTAGCCAGCCTGATCACAATTAGGATAGGACTAAGCAAGAGCAAATTTATAAGATGGAAATAGCTGCAGTATTTTAAAAGATTCAGAGAGCTGAGGAATTCTTTGTGCTTTCCTTTGTATGAAGTACATTCTTAAAGACCATTGGCAGCTAATATACTAAATGAGACTGGGCAAGTGTTGTGGTGGCTGCTGTTTTTGTGATAATCTCAAAGTCAGCTAGGTTAATATCCCCAGAAGTAGTCATCTTTCTACTAGTGAAGAGAGGATGTATCTGAAGCAGTAACCACTACTAGAGACCACTTCACATGAGACAGAAATGCAACACAGCACAGCTGCCATAGGCATTAATATTTTCTGAACTCTGCTTTGAACTCCAGTGGATAATCCTGTGGAGAAGGACACATAACATGTAGCCATTGGATAGTAAGCTAGTAGCCATCAATTTTTTCCCAGAGGAATTGCCCCTTTGTAGGTGTTTTCATCTCACAATATCACTGGGCAAATGAAAATTAGTTCATCCCTTTTTCATCAAAGGGCACACAATTTCAAACTAGCTCACCCTGACCATGGAGGAGGAGCAGGTGTGGGAACCTGCAGATCAGATGATGCACAGTAACCTGTTATCTTCAGTGACTTCTTCACATATCCACTGCAAGAAATCTCATGCAGTTCTGCTGTATTAACACCACCCTACTGGGAAATCCATTTTCAGTTTACATATGAGAAACAAGAATTCAATCAATTCTAACTCGAGATTTACGAGGCCAGAGACTAAGCCACTAACCTTCCTGCCATTGTTTTATCTAAGAAAACCAGTTTCAGCTGTTAGCCTTTTTCTTCCTCTAGCGAAAACTTGGTCATAATTCCTTTGAGAGTAAAATGCACCAATATTTGCAATATGAAATCTGGAATAATATATTAGGACCTCAAGTGCTTGTTGAAGAGATCTGTGAGATAAAATCAGTGACAGACATCATTGCCAATACCTGGCTGGTAGGCCAAATGAGAGGCTGATGCATCCACTGATCTGCTTTCAGTCTATTTGATTCTGAACAGATTTTGGAGAAACAAGGAAAATAGAACATTCCCATCATATTCTCCCATAACAAAGAATAAAAGAACTGGAAATGCATCAGTAGGCATCACAATAAGCATTTAAGGATCAATAGTACTAGCCTGATGTCTGTAATTCCTCCAGAGCAGTATAACAGCAGAGACCCCAAAATGTATCTCTACTTGGTCTTTCCACTGTTTTCCTATGCTCTGACATCTGAAAACACTTGTTGTTTTCTTGTTCTTAGGCTGGACATCTTGTTCTGGGTGTAGGTTGAAACATCTGCATGCTGTGAGGTGAAATATATTGACGCATGGTATTATAACAAAAACAGATTACGTTTTGGTTTTGTTGTGTTTAATAATAGATAAAATACTGCAACCATTAACCCCAGCAGGTCTGGGTCTTTTCTGTGTTGTTCTCCACCTAGTACTGCATGCCTCCACTCTGTTCCCTTCCCTGTCTGTGAATTGTTCCTAATCAATAGTCATTGATCCTCTCTATCCTTTTGTTCTATAATTTGGCCATTACTAAGAGCTGAAAGCCTTCTCCTCCACAGCTCATTATTTACTAGCTGTTTTGAAATTACATCCAAAAGCAGAGCTGACTTACATACACGCTGAAGCAACAGAAAGAGCAGGCGAGCATTCTCCTGTAGAAAGAGCCACAGGATCTCACTGTATTCTTCCACAGCGGTTTCAGTTAAACATTTTCTTCCTACTCCCTTAATTCTTCTCAATCCCATGCTTGTAGAGTTGGGAATTTGGGCACTGCTGCTGCTGACACAGTGTTTGGGCTAAACTTGGGCACCAAGGCTGCTCAGTAACTCTTGGATCAGAGGTAAAGGTTCATCTTAGAACACTGTGGTGGTGACTGAAGCAATAGGGGTATTTTCACACAGATTAACCCAGCAACACTAGTATATAACTATTTAAACAGTTCTCTGAATTGCAGTAACTGGTCAAACCTGTTTCAACAACAGTTTCTGGCATTAAGAGCAAGCAGCTCCAGCGAAGCTGCTGCTGGAGGGGATCTGATGTTTCAAATGGAAGTATTTTACATAAGCTTGGACTTCCTCCAGGCAACTGTAAATTATTTTTGGGACAGGGCAAAGTCCTTCAGCTATCTCCCTAGATCAATCATCATTCTTAGTTTGCAGCATTCAGTACATTTTTTTTCCCACCTTAGCAAAACATGTCATTGTAAGCAGATTGCATATTCCCACCTTGTAGTTTAACACAAGCTGTTAATGACTTGTGACTTCCTTATGCAGTCAGACAGAGAATACTTGTTTCATATTAAGCAGGTAAGCAAAATTTAAACCAGATGATTCCAAAAATGAAGGGCATTAAGAGAAGTTAAATTAACATAATTTTATGTACGTAAGTAGTGGGAACAAAGCACAGGAGGAAAATAGCAATATATTGAGAGCCCTCAGTGCTTACTTGGAAGACTCGTATTTGTCAAATGATTGGATGTGGCACTTAGTGTCATAGTCTAGTTGACAAGTTTGGACTCAATGATCTCAGAGGTCTTTACCAACATAAATGATCCTGTAATTCTGTTAGACAGAAAAAATAGCTCAAGGTAGGAGTTCTAGAAAAATGTCAGTAAGGAAGTTCTCCAAATTACTTATAAACCTTGACTTAGAGAATTCATTTAATATAATGAGGCTCTTGGTCAACTTCTGACTTGTTCAGTTGGACCATCAAGACACACTGTGAGATGTTAGTCACATGACAAGAAATCAGCCATGAGAATACCACTTTAAATTTCATGAGGTCTCGTGTGAATCCAATTTCACCTGCCTTTCCAGTTCAAACAACAGAACTACATGGACATATGGATTTTAACAAGTCCTCCCTTTACATAATAGCAATGTTGGTTGGAGTGGAGGGATGATGCAAATGAAAGCTTTTCGTAACACTTTATGAGAACCTCACTTCACTTGAACAGGGAGCAAACTGGTATTTGAAATCAATCTGGTTCCAGTAATTAAAGGGATCTTCTAAATCTACTCCTTAGTGGCAAGAGACTTTATTTACTGTTTAATTAAAGACTCTTTCTTAAGCTCTTTCAGAAGAGACATTAAAAAAAAAAGAGTGAGAACGCAGGGCTGAAATTACTGGTTAGGCTCTAACCAAAAGGAGATATTTTACATTTATCCACCAGCTCATGTGTGCCTCTGTTTTGAAATGTCTTGTTTCCTCTGACAGAGCTGAGGGTGAGAAGAAAGGTGCATGTGTCCTAACAGCTCCATGGGCACAACTGAGCTTACCAGAGCCCCATGCCCCAGCAGTGGTGGCACACCTGGCCTCTCTCTCATAATGTCCCGGCTGCATGGCAGGTCACACCATTATCAACACTGCAGGGGACCCTCCAGGTACTCCTGGGGAGGTCCTGTACGAGACAGGTGGAAGGTCAGTAAGGGACTGATTAGCATAGCTGCAATATTAGCATGACTTTACGACTGTCAAACTGATCAGGGAAAAAGTACATATGTGATATCTACACACGTAAAGAACAGATTTTCCTGTGTTTCATCCTCGCCATCCAGCTCATTATTTTTCAGAGTAAAGTAGTCCAGAAGTCTGCATGCTATTTAAGGCTCTGGAAAATCAGAACTTTTTTTTGTCCCGCACCACAAACTTCTTTTGTAATCCTTGTTATCATAGCATAAAACAGTAAAAATGAGAGTTTGCATGGTTATATCCCTGTGACTCCTTCTACTCAAGTGATTGCTCAGTAAAATCACCAACACAAGATTCTCTGTCCCTCTTTGCCAAAGTGTAGCATGAAGCCTTCCACTGCGGACTTGTTGCAAGAACAAATATATCAGAAACCATCTGGTTCCAGGGATCAGTGTCAGTGGGCACAAAATCAGTATATCAGCTAGGAGAGCATGTTTGGGCTGTTTTTGGATCCTAATGTTAAACTGCAAAATCAGACTTTCCAAAGGCAAGATTTTAAATGCATTTTGATAAGGCATCTAATTAGTTACGGTAAGTTATTTCAGATTCAGTGCTAAATTGTGTGTTGGGTGTCATTCAGCTGGGCAAAACTGAGTTTTCTTCCTGTCCCAAGCCAACAAGTAGCACTGGGTGCAGGTTGGTATACTCCAAGTACAAGTTGCAAGTGCTTCAGCTAATATAGTCTGACCCTCTACGAGGCTTAATTCCTCAGATTTAGAATAACGTTATCTGTCCCTCCACAACTTTGTGTCAGTCCAGGCTATGAACAGAAAAAATGACGGTCTAGCCACAGAAAATAGCTGTATATTACGCCCCGTTTGTTGTTAAAAAAGTGGTGCTGCACTCTTCCTCTTAAATATAATACTCTGAACATTTGCAGTAATTTACTGCATAATATAACACTTAATTTGATAATACTTCTCTAGCTCACAGCCTGGATTTGAAGAATTTATTCAAGTCCAATGCAGATGTCTCTTCTGCCCTGTGCAACTTCTTACTCCATCCTTATCAGCATACAAATGAGTGAATTCAAGCAGTGTGTTGAGCACATATAGGTGCTGCAAAGGACAGCTGTATATGAGGGCAATGGTGCTTTCTAGGTTTTCACCTGTATTTATACGTGTACATACACACGTGCTGATAAGCTTTGATTCAGAGAAGTCAACTGAATGTGAGCAAAAGGGAAATTTATTTGGTCTTTGATTCAAAGGAAGTTAACTTCAGGGTTTTCTAAAGAGCCTGTTCTTACTTATTCCCTCTTGCATACCAGTTTTCTCTTCCCACAAAAGTCCTATTTCCTGCCTGTGTGTTCCTAACCTTTTTGTGGAAGGGCTTGGGAAGCAGACTCCAGCCAGGCACCTGCGATGCTCAGTGAGCTGACAGAACACCATGCAAGCATCACACACCATGACACAACTCTACAAAGAAAGCCTTTGACTACTGTAATAGCTGTAATACCTCAGTAGATAGGTGTGAAGACACGATAAAATCTGATACAAAAGCATCTTAACTGCTTGTATTTTGTACCAAATCAGCTGCCCTTTTTTTTCATATGATAAAATCTGGCCGAGTATTTTGGAATAGAGGCTGCATAAAAGACCTCAAGAGACAAGTTGTATGGTGGTGCTCCTGATACTGGTTGTGTTCACAGCCCTGAATTCAGCTGAAAACTACACTCCTGGTCTTCTGAGGACTGTCTGCCTTGTTCCCAGCTCTTGCTATCTCATAGTGATTTGCTTTTCCAGCGGGAGTAGTCTCCTATCTCTGCTCCCTGTTCTCTGTATAGTTGTCACTGTTGGGAAGTTTCTTTCTCCACCAGTTATGTTAGCTTTTGGAAAGCTCTACCTCAGTTTCCTCTGCCCTTTCACACATTGCCTCTAAGTAATTCTGCTTATTTAATCATCCCTTTGGACTCCTTCCTCATTCATAGGAGGGAAGTGTGACAGACAAATAAATCTTCAGCTGTCGTCACTTCTCCCCTGGCAAGAAGAAGAACCGACAGCCAAGGCTTTTCCCACGGCTGAGCAAACTAGAACCTATGGGTTACACATTTGCCAGTAAATTAAACCACTAATCTGTTGTGCTTAACTGTTACAACAGGTCTAGGGCATACTTTCTGCCAGGGCAAATTTACATTCTCCTAAATTTACTAACTTTCAGATATTACTGATTGAATAGCAGACTCTGTTCTTGTAACGGGATGTTTTTACCTCTTCAATGCATACTTTTCAACAGGAGTGATCTGTCTCAATTCACTGATCAAAAACTGATCGCAACCTGCAAAAGGCAAACCCTGCTGTGGCTAAAGTCAGCAAAGTGCAATCCCATGCAGCTTGTTCTGTTTGTGTAAGTCACTCCAACGCCCAGCATCAATCAAGAGGTGAAAGTTGCTGACAAAGGCCATCTTTCATGAACATTTCCTCATCCCACCACTTTCTCCACCCTTTCTTTCTCCCCTGGGAAAGAAGCATTTTTGCTTTGCTTCCAAATTATCCAAAAGAGTATGTTTCCCAGCAGTGCCTAATGAAATCCCTTTGGAGAACATCACAGTTCCCCATCACTTTCTGGTGATGAATGAGTTATGAAACCTCATCCTTCCAATATTCACAGGGAAGAGTATAGAGAGGTCACCGAGCATCCCCTCTGCACAATGTCCTCAGCAGCAGTCACATATAGAGCAATCTCCTCCTTACTTACAGCAGGGACAGTCATGCAGTACACAACTCTTAGCCCAAACTCTTCAATACTTTGTCATGAACTGGACTCAAAACACGAGCCTATTCAAAGTATATAAACACATATTCAGCATTTAGGAAGAACAAGCATGAGACACCAGGTAAAGAAAAATCCCCTGTCTTGGAAAATGAGATGTTTATGAAGGCTGTTTCAGAAAACTGCCTCCAAAACATAAAGAGGTCCAAAGAAAAGGAAACGGCTTCTTTCAGCTTTTGTGACCTTTCAAGTTAGCTGTGCATCTAACTAGTTGGGAGGGCCTCTTAAGCTCTGAATTTCAGTTCTCAGCCTCACTCAGCTGTCACTAAGTGTTTCCCAAATAACTCTACCTTCCCAGAAACAGGCAGAAATACCTGACATCTGTTTCCTCTAATATTGTCAGGAATTAACATTTAAAGACAATAGTATGACCAAACAAGATAATTTAATTAAATTATATAGAGTTATGATTGCCTTCAGGTGGGAGACACCTCTCCCACCTGAAGAGAATTTCTTATTCTTCATATATTATATGGTAGAACAACCTGTTGCTTCCACTCATTTAGTCTACATAACCAAAATTGAAGTTTTCATTTGATTATTCAACCAGATATACATATAAGATTCTTAACAATAACAGACTTGAGTCTCATTGGCTTTGCAGTCAGGAACAAGTCCTGCAGAGAACATGGGCTTATATAATGGTACATTTTCACAGTGTACAGACACTCCTGTAGATTTAAAAATTTATGTATTTTTTGTAGAAATAGCAGTATCAGAGATTTTTTGAGTTTATCAAGCTAGTAAATACCAAATTTTGCATTAATTTAAATGCCACATTCAGTGTTGCCAGCAAGTTTGAGATTCTTCCATTGATGGCAGAGAGATTCCAGTTTCTGAACACCTCTAGCAGGCTTTATTAACAAAAGGCACCCTGTTAAGAAGACTCCAGAGAGATTATGTACAATCAGATGAAAGGAGGATTAGATATGGATATCTGAATCACACTAAGTGATAGCTGAGAGAGGCTAGAAACTGAAATTCAGATACAGATATTCAGCACTGATCTGATAGCCCTACAGCTCATGAATCACTTTGTAGCTCCGGCTTGTGGCACTATGATCACACTTTTTTAATGCAAAGAGGAAGAAGTGAACATTTGAACTATTTTAAGCATTTTTTATAATAGCAAATATCTTAAAGAAATAACATTCAACTTTTTGGTTGAAAATATTTTTTTCATAAACTGTCAGTGTTCAAAAATAATAGGTGAAAGATTGTGGCTGAAATTCATGGAAAAAGGAAACAAATATAAATCTAAGTGTTTAATGTACAAAATTCTCCCCATTCTGGAGATCTTTCTACCTACATAGACCTGTTTGAGAGAATGTTTGTGGACAATGGCCACAGTCAACCACAGTCAAGGCAATATCCACCTTTTTTTTTCAGGAGTAGTTTTGTAAGTGTCAAAACAAAACACAAGTAACTAGTTCTCTCTTTCTGATCTGTAACACAGGTTAACTAATCCATTTTTTAATTTACCAATAAACAAGCAGTTAACTCTTTGGCTGTCTCTCCTGCCTTCACAGCAAACTGCTTTTGCAGCTTTGACTTGATGATTTAGCTAATTACATGTGGAGGCTCCACAGCATTTTCTCCTTTCAGATTCTTACAGAAATATAAAATATTTGCCTACAATTACAATCCAGTTAAATAAACTGTAGTAAATGTTTGCCTACAATCCAGTTAAATAAAAAATAATATTTTGATCTTAAAAATCCCAAGGGCATCATTGTCTCCACCCCTCAGCTGCACAACAATGTGCCCATGTGATTTTTGGAGAGCGAGTCCAAAGCAGAGGTATGGAGATCTGAAACACAACAGGAAGGTTTAGGTCTGAAATCATTATTTTCATAAGGGCTGATGCCTTTCTGGATGATTTGCATTTCATCTCTACACACTGAGCTGGTGAATAAACCATGTCTTCTACTCTCTGTGTCAAACACAATACACTATTCACTCACTTGCTAATAAATGTATGCCTACTAAAAAAGCCTGTCATACTGCCATTTTAGAATATTCAGCAGCACCTTCTCTGTCTACAATATATCAGTACCAAAAGAATGCACAATTAGCGAGATCTGTACCTTGCTGGCTGTAGGTCTGTGTAAGTCCTGCTCTGTTTCACACACCCATATCCTACTAATTTCTTTGTGAGCACCACATTACCAAAAAGATTCAGAATCAAGATCCAGCTACTGGCACAAAGTGTCACTTACTGGATAACAACAGGACATATTTTCCTTCCAAACCTTACAGATTTTAATATATTTTCTAATCGACTCCCCCCATCCCAGAGATTATCTACCTTGTCCATTGGAAAGATACAGCCTGCCTTTAAAATAACACTGATTTTTAGGTGCCTTATCACAAAAACATTGATCCTTACTTTATTATACTATGAAAATACTTATTATGTGGAGGAGCAGCAGACTATATCTTGTATATGTGATCAATATATTCAGGGTTCATAGAGTAAAATTCCTTGTGAAAGAATCATACAATCATTAACTTTGGAAAAGACCTCTAAGATCACCAAGTCCAACCACTAAGAAGACACAATATATGGAGTTTGTGATTTGATAGATACTGCCCGCTCCACAACAGACTCTAAATTCAGCAGGTATATGATAATACATCATTCTTAATTTTACCAGATCTTGGTTATATGGGTCAGAGGTAGCCTCTACTAGATCATGTAAACCATGCACATTCATTATAAACTGCACTAAAACATCCTTTCTACTATTATGCCATTTCAGCAGATAATTTTAAAAAGAGAAACATCTGTCTATTTTTAAAACATCGCTAAATGGAAGAGATGTATGACCTTCTGGGGAGCGTGGAGACATACCCAGACAGAAGAGCAGGGCCCGGTGACAGCACAAGAAAAAATGGGCACAAACTGAAATATAACAAATTCCACTCCTACATAAACAAAAATATTTTACTGTGAGAGCGGTAAAACACTGGCACAGGTTGTCCAGAAAGGTTGTGGCATCTCCATTCTTGGAGATACACAAACCTGACTGGGCATGGCCCTGAGCAACCTGCTGTGACTGACTCTGCTGGAAGCTGGGGTGGAGGTTGGACTGCACCTTTTTCAGAGGCCCTTTCCAATCTCAGCCCTCCTGGGATATGGTGATTGTGTGATGCTTGAACATGCTGGATAGGTGCTCATTTTCACTCTGCATACCAATAAAACTACAAAATTACTACGTGCAACATTTTCCAATTCAAGATCTTCTGTCCCTTACTGCAGGCTCAGGTGAAAAATGAGGTGGAGGAAGAGCATTCCCCTGAGCCGTGGCTGCTGGCAGACAGAATAACTCAGACTGGTTACAGAGTGCTCCAAGGAGAGGCAGTTTGCAGTCTCGGTGACTTCAAGGAAACTCTCATACCCAGGAAAGCAAAGAAACTCCTCAGGAAGGTTAGCTGTATCACAGGTGCCTGCTGCAGGGTTTCTCACAACTGCTCTGATGAATTTTATTAGGTGATTAATCCATGCAGGATGCTGAGATAGAGCAGCAGAACCGTCTGCCCCAGCCTGACTATAGCCCTAGTCCAAGCATCTGGTTCTAGGATATGCTCAGTGCTAACAGCACATTCACCGAGCACATCTCCATCAGAGGTATTGCTGGACAGATGTCCAACAGCAGCAGAAAATGAGTGGATCACTAGTTCTCATCACCATAAGACCAGAAATGAATAAATTTAGGATTTTTGCATCTAATTCTTTACAAATATTGTGAGGTCACAGACTGAGCTGTCAAGATCACTAAGTAGCTAGTCTCTTCCTATTTATTCAGAGAAGAAAAAAGCAACATCATTTCCCTCTTCTCCAATACAGTTCTTGACAAGTTGCTGGAAAGTATTTTATAAATTTTTTTTAATGCACACATCACTGTCTAGACAGGGGAAAATTCAGTGAACACTTATGTTTCTGCATTTTATGAAAGTAATAAAGCATATTAAAGAAACTAATATAGCATAGTGAGAAAAGAATGCTAAATAAATTCTGACAGTGACAATGTCAAACTATTAAAATTGTACTATTTAGATAGAATTTTCCAAGTCATTGTAGTTGATTCTGCCTATTGTGTTGTTCAAGCACCCTTTAGAGAACGTAAAATCTGTTTGTCCATGGACCAATCTTTTTGATGGCCTCAGTAAAAAATTACAAAGTTTGGCTCTTTCTCAACACTTTATTTTAGTAGTCTGCAGTGCTCCATCACGAAATTGTTTCCTGTTAGCATGTGCCTCAATTCTGCAAGTGATGCATGCTAATATTGTGGTCTCTGAATTAATCCACTGAACTCAAAAGGAGTACTCAGGCTGTGTGAAGTTAAGCACACACAGACATGCTTGCAGGGTAAAGACTATTTGAGATGACAGGGGAAAAGCTAAGGCATTTTATAGGCCCGCTTTTAACCAGCTTAACTTAACAAACACAGGGGGGGAAAAAAGGTTTTTTCTATTTTAGAGATCAAAATTAATCCATTGCTTGCCATTCCAACAAAGTTAAAAATTACTGTTATACCTTTTTTTTTAAACATTCTTTTTATGGGGCTTGATTGTATAATTGTCTAAACAGCCAGCTAGTTTGCCTCTGAATTTATAAAACCCATACCACAGTTTTTAATGGTTTGGAGTGTTTTTTTACCACAAATATTATTTTCCTGCTTGTAACTTTGAAATGAACTAAAGCAGGAGAAAGAAATTACTTCTTCTTCTAAGGATGAAAATAGCTGCAAAGAGTGAGAAAATGTGCCTTAGCTTATTGGCAGCTGCACCTGTAATTATCTGAAGTTGAGCCTCAGCGCAGAGTCAGGATCCAGGGCCACGTCCCCAGTTTCTAGGGCTGCAAACAGCTCTGGTCATTTTTCCCATTTGCTGCCTGTGGTCTCAGGCAAGAAACACCAAGCAGCAGCTCAGCACATACCTGCATGAGGCTTGAGGTGAATGTGCTCTACCCTTTTGTGACAGCAAGATGTCCACGGGCCTTTGATCAAGAAGTTCATATTTTACTGCAGATACCTATTTAGTCTACTGTAGATACTTATTTGTCAGATAAAATAACTTTTAAGTAGAAACCCAAATGCACTATGTGAGGTTAACAAAGTAGATTTGTCCACAAATACTGTGTTTTCTTGGAGGAAAAGTGTGTGACAGGAAAATTATTTTTTATTTTTCCTCTAGTCTTGCCGAAGTCCAGCAACTGTGAGCACTGAAGAAATCTCACAAAATCTTTTCTGGGCTGATAGGAAACTCTTCCTCTAGCATCTTGGGGGCTACTAGGTCTGCTTCAACTGGAAGAAAGTTCCTACGTTTCTCAAGATGCCACTCTCAACACTTCTTTTATCAACACCTCCATCCCTGGGCAGAACGAAAGCATGTCCCAGAAAGCTGCTTTTAAGGCAAGCAGATGTCCCTTCATCCCCCAGTAGCCAGCTCACTGCAATGCTGTGGCCCGCAGGCAGGTGGGTTTCCCAGCCACTCTCAAGTCACACTTCGAAAAAAATGTTCCACTTTTGTATAGAAAATCAAGTAAACTGAATGTCCATTGCAAGAAGAATGGCAAATAAATCTGCAAAAAAACACTGGGTGGTGAAAGACAGACTTCCCTACTCCGTGACCAAAAGTGTGGTATTTTCACCTTCGTGGGAGGTGGGGAAGAGGGAATTGCTTGTACCAACACGAATTGTTTTGCTGAAAATGCAAAGTAGCCAATAAATCCAGACATAAAATACCCCTGGTAACCAGGAAAGTGTTTGGAGACCCAGGAGCAAGGTGAGGCAACCCCTTGTGAGAGCATCTGCATCCACCCAGCTGTTCCAGAACCCCATTTGCAGGATCAAAGATGAAAGGCATGCTTCAGCTAGAAGAGGGCATACAGAGGACTTACTGTCAGCACTGATGTCAGCACTAACCCTTTTATAGCCAACAAAGCCCTGGCAGAGCATCACATCAGGTGTTACCTTATGACACAACTATTTTCAGGGGTTTTGACAAGTTAACCAGAAACAGCTAAACACAGGTCTGTGCCACACAGGGCTGCAAACAGCTGATAGCTACAAGCTGTGTGGCTGAGACATACAGGTAGAGCAGGACAAAGGCAGATAATCTGCAGGATTGTCAGGCCATGGTATATAGCTCCTGGACCATATTCAGTGGTAATACGTAAGCAAATGCCTTCAAAAGTTTTTCACCTCTCTTCCTCCTAATTCTGCAATATTCACTGCTCCCTGTCTAACTATAAGGGCTGGGCCAACTGGTCTATGAGGAATTTACACAGGTATGAACAGGAAGAGCAAAGATGGGGTGAGGGAAAGTAAAGGACACATTGACATGAAAATGAGAGCTGGACCACTATCCTGTGTACTCAGGGACAGTTCCACCAACCCACTAGTCTCCTCTCACACAGCTGCTTCCCAAACCTTGAACCCAGCCACTCTAGCCAGCCATTCACCCTAGGAGGAAGTCCACATTGATGGGGTCCCTTTATAGGGATCCCCAGGCTTTAAAACACTCTTTCCAAGTGTTTTAAGACAAGATGTTTCTGTTCTTGGAATGAAAAAGAAAGCCTATTGCCTCTAAGATAAAAAGTCCAATCTGCATCTTTCTTTTGCTCAGTACCTCTCCATACTGGGAGGGATGCCAAGGAACAGGATAACATTTTAAGTCTGTGTAAATACTCTGCTACCAGCAGTTCCCTAAATTTGTCTGCTTCCTATCAGCACTCTTTAGGTAAAGAGTAACCATCTGCCTGAAAGAATTATTGTTCCTCACTGCTACGTAAAAAGCCAGGTTGCTTGTGTTTATCTGATGGCAAGTCCTTCCTATTTCTTTTAGACCTAGCTCTGTTAGTCTTGGGAGACAGTATCTCTGTAAACCCTTCTCAAGCCAATTAACAATGTGAATGAGATGCCAAGTTTTCACAGCCACTCTCACAAAGCAGCCTGACATCTTGTTGACTGGTGCAGTGCACCCAGTGCCTCCAGAAGGTGCTGGGAGAACTGAGCAGGCTTTGTTACTACTCCTGTTGGACGCTTCAACAAATCCCCCATGCTCCAGCTTCTCAGCTTGAGGCTGGAACTAAGTGTTTTTGCTCCCTAATGAACTTGTCGTTGGGATGAAATGTGATGAGGTGTGTTAAAATCTCCTGGAAAGATCTGCAGGTTTATAAAATCTTAGTTTGTACTTGTGACTTTGGCTCATATAAACATATATTTGCAATTAAGTAACAGAGTCAACCATAAACTTTACCTTCGAATCAGAGCATGAACTATGACCCACAAATTCCAGAGTGATTACAAAATATCTAATGAACTTTATCTAATACCAAGCACTAAGTAATTTACTGAATGTCTCACAACAGAAGAGAAGGATTAGGAGGGGTCTTGGAAGAAACTCCTGTGGCTTTGCCTCCTTCATAGCTCCCCATTGCTTCAGAGATACAGATTACGGTTTCTAGGGTAACTAGACACACACACACACACAAAAAGGACACATTGTCTAGTTTGGTTTTCTGAGAGTGTCAGAGAGTTGTCAGGCCAGAAGCATTGCCTAAACATGATTATGAAAGAGATTTGTAATTTATTTAGCCACTCGTTTTAATTCACAGTCACACCTTACGTACAATTTTGTTTTAAGGGTAATTCTCATATTTAAATGTACAGTTTCTAACAAATAGTGACACTTTAAAATTCACAGACCATTATTAAAGACACATAGAAGACAGATGGTCTTTGTGTACATTGTGTATGTGCATATGTTACTACTGAGTGAGTTTGTACTTGGCTTCATGTCACACACACACAGAAACAAAAATTTCAATAAACATATGACTTTTCTATGATATTTGTGTTTCTATATGGTTTACATGCATACACACACCCAGATGACAGACCATTTCAGATCATAGCCTTTCATACTGTGGAGGGGAGTAAATTACGCGGGTCTAAGAGGTGTAAGGGCCAAAAACGAGGCCATGCTGGGTAAAACTGGGGACTAATGATCCTTCATAACAGAAGTGACTTGTCTCATTCAGTGTTTGCCAGCCAGGGTTATGGGCTGTTCCCACGTGCACACTTGTCCTGTGTCTGATAAGAGCTCTGCTCCATTTTCTTTTTTTGAAACCAGGAGACACCATGCACCTGCTGCAAAGCCCATAGGGCACTGCCACCAGGAGGGCTTTGGGCACACCAAACACTTTTCACCTACAGCGTGGACACTCCTACCCTTTTCCCTCTGCACTTCTAAAGCTTTGTGTCACTGCATCTGAAGAAGCAGCATGACTCCTCCTCTTTGGTACCCATCTTTCCCACTTACCACGATCTGTGTCACTCAGAGACAGCATTCCTTCCTCCATCTTCAACAGCTTTTAGGTCACTGATGCTGAGTCAGACAACCAGTTATCAGCCCGCCCAGTTATCAAGGACCTAATCATGTCCGGCTGGGACAATGGCAATATATCAAACTGCATTCGGGAACGTTCCCAGGCACAGAACAGATGGTCAGTTCTGCTCAATCATTTGAGCAGCCCAGCGTGGTTTTGGCCCATGCAAACTTCCACTTCTCTTGAGTGTTCCTGGGCAGGGTTCAGGAGCCAGACCACTCCAGCAGCCAAGCAGCTTGCATGCAGCCACCCTACCTTGCCAGGACAAGGGGCTGCTCAAAGAGCTCAAGGCTGTTTCATGCCAGCTGCCAGACCATCCCTAGGCATATTCAATTTATAAGCATAAACAGTGCCTTTGAGACTTTCACAGGCCAGGGCTGATCACCCTAGTATGCTTGATGAAGACATAGTCAGTGCTAATGAGCTGATTCTTTCTAATCATTCAAGGCATTTTGTTTTCATACTTACTATGAATAAAGCAAATGCCTTGCAGATGTCTTGTTCAGATTATCAGTTGTTTTAAACCTAAATGTAATCATTTTTTTACACTCTCACTATAAATATCAGAACCTCCAGTATGAGAAAGCTTTCAAGCAAAGGAGTTTGAATCCATGACCAGATAGAGTAAGTAACCCAGTGCCCTAAAATGACACCAGTGAATCACTCTACAGCAGCTTGTTCATGCCCAGTGCTGCTGTAAGCATCCCGTGCCCTGGTGAAATCCAAATAAAGGAAACCAACCCAGGTTACTGTCCAGCAAAAAGCTTGCAATAAGCACTGAAACTGATTTAACCTTACCTTGGTCTGTGGAAAGCCTGATTTCTTCCAGTATCCTTCAAATTTAAAGATTCTCTAAGTGTCCTGCTCCCCCAGCTAAAACTGATGGCAAACATCTCAAACACAGGTTAACCAAGCCATACCAAGGCCAGAAAGCCACTTAATACTGGCCCCAACTCTTCTGAGCAAACAAAGACCATGAAAAAGCCTGTGACTTTTCACACAGCAGCTGCAGGAGTTTTAATAGAGGAAGTTTAGACGATCTCGGAAAACTTGCTATTTTGTATCTGGACAGAGTTCACCAACACTTTCAGGCCAGACAGGTGCTAAGCCAATGTAGAAAATCAATAGTATTAAAATGGTATTTAAACAAACAAACAATCAAACAAAAAAACCGCACCCAAAACTAAGAAAAACCCCACCACCGTGTATACACAAAAATATAAGATGAAAAGTTCAAAGAGTTTGACTATACATGTACAGTATGAACAAATGGAGTGTTTTATACATAGCCAGCATTTTCTGACTTGAGAATAATTAGAAAGGATTCAAGATGCCTAATTCCACTTCCAAGTGGTATCAGGCACTAACTAAACTGTACTGCAAGCACGAACAAACTTGCATTTCCTGTTCTTAAATGTTTTGAGGCTCTCCGAGTTTTAACTGCTAAACTTGAGATAGAGATCATAGTAACAGCAGCAGAACAGAACAAAGGGAAGGAAAGCGCAACTGAAGCAGAAGCTTAAACCAAAGCATTTAATTGCATGTTGCTGATGCACTTCTTTTAAGAGGACATAAAAAGGGCATTATAAGGGATTCAAAGCATTTATGGGAGAGGAAAGAGGGAAGGAAGAGACAACACTTCAAATAAACATTCCATGGAGAGGAAATATCTAATAATTTATTGACCTTCAGTTTCACATTGTGAAAAAAACTGAGTTTTACAAAATCTTAATATGTAGTAGCAAACAACATAGACAATTTTACTTCTTCACTTGCACAGTTTTCTTTTAGCACATGAACCACGTCTTCAATGGCCAGGAATGGGAACATTATTCTGTTCTAATCACTCTTATTCAGACAGGTGTCAGACATACAGAAAAGGGGCTGCACAATTATACCAGAAGAGGAAGGCCGTCCTTTGTTACATGTTTCTACAGCAACCAGCCTGCAAAATAAGAGGAACCTTCCCATCTTACACCAGGGTTTTTGTGTGCACTCTGCTGTGAACTGCATTTGCTTCAAAGTGTGGGGTGTTTTGCAGGACTGGAATGGTCAAGTAGTTAGCCAGGATTCCCACAACAATTCACAAAGCAAGAGCCTAGCGTATTCCCAGCAGAGCCAGAGGCCCACCCTGACTTCAGCTTCCTTCAGCCTACACACAGGAATTAACTGAGGACTTGAAAGCAGACCACAACTTTCGAAACAGCTGCAGAAAATTCATCCCACTTTTGGAAGCTGCATGGCACTACGAAACAGATTTCATAAGCTAAATAGTTAGATGCAAGGCAGCTTCACCTCTGGACTCTGATCAGCTTGACGGAGAACATAGGTCTCAAAGCTACACATCCTTATTCAAACACAGGGGCCCCTGGGGACCCAGTTCTTTACTTCCTTGTACCTTATGTAATTGCTAGTGCCTGGGGAGAGGACATGCAAAGCACAGGAAGTCGGATTTTATGGCTCCCTTCACACTCCTGAAAGTGATCCACAAGATGAAAGGCAACAAAAATTCAAGGCTGTTTGCTTCAACATGGCAACCTGTGCAAATACAGGGATATAGAAAGGAGACCTATCCTAATCTGTTTTCCTATTGCTTAAAGGCCATCTAAGGGGGGGCAGGGGTAGAGAGGCTGTGGGTTTAAATACTTTTTTAATCCATCACTCTCAAGGAATCAGTTTAATCAGTGGAACTATAATTTTATCACATCTAGCTGGAACTCACCCTTTCAAAAACTGCAAATGACTGCTGATTAATCAACGTTCTCTCAGTATTCACAGAACTCCAAATACCTTATTTCTGAAATGTAAAGAGTCTACTCCAAACAGCAAATCAAATGTAAGGCAGTGCAGAGAAACTTCCAGTGACCGACGTAAATACTTTCAGATGACAAAGCTTTCACAAATACAGCTACATCACTGTCACACAGAGAAAGGCAAGCATCACCAATGTGACTATTTTTGTTTTGCATGCACACATGCAGCTGTTTACTTATACCACAGCACACACCAACTATGTTACTGAATGTGTCAGTTAAGTTGGGCTCCAGAAACATTTAAGAAAAAACACAACACAATACAAGCTTCATGACATGATCTGGCAAAGAAAGTACCTGTGAAACACAAGCTTCTGAAATTCCAGATAAAAAGGGTAGCTTCATCTCTGCCCAAAGACCAGAACAATAAGAAACAATTTTATTTAAAAAATCAAAGTTTGGTTTCTCAGGATTATCTGAGGCTTCTGAGCAACCAAGTGATTAAAGACACACCTAGATAACAAAAATAAAAAGCAGCAGAGTTTGAGGGCTTTTTTTTTTTTTTAAGATAAGAGGTTTGAAATTCTTTATCTATCCCCATAAGAATTTTCTAGAGCACTTGGGTCTTTGACATCTGGCCACTCAGATGATCATCTGAAATCCAGATGGATGAGGCAATCCAGTCAGTGCAAAATTGCTGCTCTTCCTTCTTCTTTTTCTTTTTTTTAAGACTTCATCATTAACCTATGTTGAGGGTTTTTTTTTTTTGTTTTTATTCTTGAATCACCATTCTCCACTCCTTCAGGATAATGTGGCTATATTGTAGGTAACCCTCCTCCAACCCATTAAATAAATAAATAAATAAGTTTGGACAATTACTTCATCTGGGCTTGGTATCCAGAAGCTCTTCCACAGTATTTGCATTGCAATCAGGAAGCTGCACAAAGAGTGTTGCAAGAGACTCTGGCTATTTCCAGGTTAGAAATTGAAAGGCATGACCAACCAATGAGATGTTGCAAGGATACCGTCTACAAGACACACCACATGCAACCTGGGGAGCTGGTGGCCTGAGAAAGTGACCTCCATGGCTTCTTCCTTTAGCACATGTGTAATTTAAAATCCTGTGTTGTAATCCTTCCATTTCCGACTGGGAAGCCACGCCTCCCTCCCACGTCCAACTGTTATCCAATAGTTTTCTTTCTTTGTGCAGCAGAGCAAGACAGCAATCACAATATGTGCAAAAAATACAATTCACACAAGCCCTTGCAACATGAAGACAATTGCAGGCATTGTTTCAGCATGCAAGCACTGAACAATAAATAACTATATCTACAACAAGTAACATAATAGGAATGGGACAGACTGAATTATAAATACAGGGAAGAAGAGGAACAATGAGCATTTCAGGGATGTAATGTTTGCTCCCCACTGTTGCAAAAACATTTCACCACTGGACTGGTCCTTATGAAGCAGAAGGTCACTTACTGCACACAGGACAATGCAACATAGTGTGTAACAGATGCTGCAGGCACTGCCTACAGGCAAGCACACTCCAATCAGCAGAGTTCAGCAGCAATACTGCTGTATCTTCATTCACAGCAGCATCTTGCTGTTTCAGACCTGGCCTGCTTCCCCTGCAGCTGGCGCTGGCACTTCAAACCACCACAAAGAGAGGTGACAACCATTTCGAATTTCACATAAAAACAGTGAGGTCCATGAAAATCAAGTGCTGTGCGGTGCACAGCTAAGGAGTTCTGTCTCTGTTTTTTTCATCTTTGAAAGACTGATTAATATTGGCATTAATCCACAATTACTAGCACAAGGACCAGATCACAGATTCATCCATTTATATTTAAACCACGTGTTGAAGCACTGAAGACAGGGGTTTCTTCTCCCATTCCTTCATTCTAGGTTGGATAATTTACAAGGTGCAGATGATTTTCTTCAAATGCAAGAGATGCTGAATGATTTTTCTTCATTAAAACTTCTCCAGATCTGAGGTTCCAATTCTCTTCTCCAAATAAAGGAGTAAACTAAAAGCATGGGAAGAGGTGGAAGGAAAGGAGAGAGAAATGACTTAAAAGGTTTTGCTGCAACAATATGCCATAAGGTTTTTTTCAGATGTCAAAGAAAATCTAAAAGCTAGGCTTAGGATACAACCCTAATTTTGTATCCTACGTTACATTAATGGGCTTCCCCGCCCACCCCGAACATCAAGGTTCTTGTGCAATACTCAACTACTGATAAACCAGTCAAGAACATAATTATTTAGGGTCAGATTCTGACTTTATTATTCTACTAACCTTACTCTGCAAACCATCCTATTGACTGCAAAAAGATTGACTAATTTTTGGGGTATAAATTCAGTCACTTCAAACGTAAATCAAACTGGCCCAAACTGATTGGTTCTGTATCCTGCACACTTCCACATTTTTATGTTCCCCCAAAATCTTAAAAGTTTGTGGATTTGTTACAAAAGCTTGTTTGCTTAAAACTTCTCTTCCACAAAAACCCACATGAACACTTAGTGCAGAATTTTTTCTATCCCTCAGCCAAAACAAACCAGGTTGGAGAGAAGCAGAAGGGAAGGTGGAGGTGTCGCCAATACCTCTGTTCACCTTAACAAATTCTGAATTGAATTTACTCAAAAGAGAGAAAGAGCCATAGAATTCCCTTACTTAAAATACATCTACTGTTCATTAGAGCAGAATTTTCCCTCATTTCTTTTCACACAGCAATATACCACACATCAATAAATCCATCCTAGAGTCCTTTATAAAATTGATTATTCAGTGAGAAACTCAGCCTTTGGATGCTGAGATTGTGCTTTGCTTTTTCACGGTGAAGCTGTATCAAAATGCCAGCTTCCAAACCATCATCAGTTCATCACAGTAATTTCTGACAGCACTGCTAGAATTTTAGAAGGCAAATTCTACTTCATTACAATGCAAATGAGCTCCAGTGCACTCACAGATCCTTTGAACACACCACATCTCTCTCAAGCTGTGATGTCTAAGAGAACAGAGAACATTCACAGGAAACAACCTAGCCTACATAACAGTCCACAGTGCTTTTGCAAGTGTGGGTTATTTTTTTGTCTAAAAAAGTGTCCACTCTTAGTATTGATTAGCCTTTTATAGGCATTCTTCAGCATAGCATGACATTTGTCCCATCAAAACAGACTATCAACACTGAAGTCAAAACAGTGTTTCTTGTCATGGGATGAACTTTAAAAAAAATATAAACAATTCCAAAACAGAGGGGGAAAAAACCCAACTCAAAACTCCCAAGTTTGAGGAACAAGACAAAGCAGACTGAAGTCTTCCTAAAAGCTGTCAGATCAGGGCCACACAGTGCCATGAAAACAGAGTAATCAGAAATAATTTCCTTTTCGTCCCTCCCACCCACTGACAAAGCAGCAGGAGTCAGTAGGAAAAAAAACAACCAGCTTGCTGGATGAGCACACAGTACTAGAGAGATTTCAGTCTATGGCTACATTCAGACAGTTATCTTGTGTGCTAGTTAAGCCAGTTATCTTGTGTGTTAGTGAAGCTAAAATAATGGCTTTTAACAAGATACTGCAGAACAAAGGAAAGCTTTTTGTACCGTTATATTCGGAGAACTCTTTTTCAAAATAAAACACTCCCTCACGTACTGTAAACTCCAGAACAATTAAGTCAGACTCAGAAGAATAAGTCAATATTTTTCTTGGCACAGACCTGAGTCTGGGCATTGAATACTGCTGTTCCGATAACACTGAGAACCACATAAAGTCAGTAATAATACAAATTAACTGAAGATATCTAGACATAGTTCCCAGCTAGGGAGGAAGCTGACACACAGAAATGAGGGCTTCCATTTGCTATCAGAGGAGCAATTACTGCCAGTAACCAGGACCGGCTAAGTCTCTAGGGTTTGCGATGCTTTCCCAAGAGAAGTCTGGGAAAACAAAGTGAGGAGGGGAGAAGGGAGAGGGGAGAGGAGAGAGTAGTGTTTTCAAGGCAAACAATGACCTGAGAGAAGAGCAGCTGATGGCACAACACTGCCCAATTTCACACTAGGTTTCAAAGCTGAGCTGCTGCTTTGCAAGGGCCCAACCTTGTATCCTTTACTCAATCAAAGCTCCCAGTCAACTGAAAGGCAACTACAAGAGTAACTGTCTGCACTATCTACACTGCTTCAAAGACCTTTGGGGTTTGTGTTCAGTGCAAGAGTCAGGCAAATGTCAACTGCTGCAAAAAACACCAAAGAAACCTCCCCAATGATCTGCCCCAAAGAGAAGAACCTAGAGAAGTCTTTATACACAAGTTGTTCCTCCTGGAGAAGATTCTGGAGAACCTCTGTCAGTCTGAAGTTTTAAGTAACCCAGAGGCACATGTATAGCTTGTTTAATTACTGCAACTCTATTTATTTGCCTTTTTCTTATAACCTGCCTGCCTTCATGGGTACAGTATACACTGCTCAAAACAAAAAAGAAACTACCATTCACAGGCTGATTATTTAGGATCAAGGACATCATTATATTTATTTGGCTGGCAGTAACTGATGTAGTACTAAAGCCACAAGGATGAAGGGGGGAATAAAAGCAACACAGCACAATCGGGAGTCTGCCTGGTTTGTTGCAAAATACACAGATTAATAGTGAAAATCTTCTCCCTTCCTCCCAAAAATAAGAAATGCACAACAACCAATCAAGCAAGACCTAATTCAGACTTGATTGTGAGAAGATACAATGCTGAAGTTGCATCTGGTAAGAGCTTGGCTCATTATGTATAATTAAATTGTTTTGGAACAGTGTGTGCTATAGACTAGTAATTATTTCAGGCAGCAATAATAATTACACATCTTCCTGACACTATATCTAGTTCAACATATATGAGCATAAGTATTTTGAAAAATCTGTATTTTAAAGTGTAACAATGGAGAAAATGCAACCTTAGCCTATGCAGATGCAACCATGTTGTCTAGGTGAGATTGAAAATTAGGCCTGAACTCCCTGTAAACCACCTCTCATAAGACAGCAGCTTTCCCTAGAGCATCTGCGTGGAAATTCAAGTGAATTCACTATCAGGCTTCAAATCAGAATTTACTGTATCTTTTTTGAGTACTGGATGCAGAGTGACCTAGTCTCAGTCATCAGGAAAATGGCACTGGAACCTTTGTTCAGCATGCATTTAGTATTTAAAAGCAGAGCCACAGTCAATTTCCAAAATATTATCTGCATTTCCCCTCAAGTTGAAAATCTTATTTTTGCTCAGTCTTTTACATCTAAATCATGCAGGAAAAGGCCTTGTAAAAGTCGGTGCAAGATATGTGGCAAAACTACTTCCACCATCTGGCTTTGTCACAGACATGGTGCCTGCCTTAAAACAGCCCATGAATGTATGTGTCTCAGGTGCTCCAGATGTAAAACTGCATCAAACATACTCACCCCTCCTCAGAGCTGCTGCTTAAAAGTTTTTTGAAAAGCATTATTACAGTGAAATTCAAAGCTGTTATTTCTTACCTGATAACTTGTAATTGCCAACATATACACAATTAGGAGGGGAGGTGCTTCCATGTGCTGACAAATGCTGTGGGGATTAATGAATAGGGCACAGTTGTTATGCTGTTCCATACATCTAATGTGGGATCATAGCAGTCCAATGTTTTGCACCTCTGAATGCCAAAGTAGCCTCCAACCACGTACAATTTGTTTCCAGATGCCACTGCATGGCAGCTCATTCGCTTTGCTGTCACATCTCCCACCTTAGTCCACTGGTATGCCTCACTGTTGAATTTATAAGCAGAGCATGCGGAGAATTCAGTATCTCCACCCATAATGAAAATCTGGTTTCCCAGAACAGCTGCAGCAGTGTAGCGCCAGGGCTGGGGGCAGGTGGCCGGTACTGTCCATCTGTTTTCACTCTGATCGTAGCACTGGACTTTGGGCAGCTTGTCATGGCTAACGCTGGTACCACCAAAAGCAAACAGCTTCAGCTTTGCACTGACTACAGCTGCATTGCTTACTCCCTCTCGCAGTGGAGCAACCATGGTCCATTTGTTGGTGACAGGGTCATACTGTTCTACTTGCTTCAAGGACACGGAAGGGGAAGCTGGAAGGCAACCAGTTGCTGCAGTGTGTCCTCCTACCACATACAAACAGTGCTTAAGTTCGGCAGAGCCGTGGCCAAACCTAGCTACCAGCATGGGAGCAGCCTTCGACCACTCCTCATGAAGGGTGTCATACACCCACACGTCTTTGGAGACTCCATTTTCTGATCCTCGTCCCCCAGTGATATACACTTTGCAGCCTATGGCACAAGCACTGAACTCTTTCCTTGGGCTTGGAATGTCAGCCTTTGGAATGATCTCCTTTGCCTTTTGATCCACCAGGTACAGCTTGTCACACATAAAGGTTTGGCCACCCAAAAGAAAAAGTGAGTGGCCAGTTTTTCGGGGTCTGGCACACAAGCTGGTGACCACTCCATCATTCTGTAAGATTTTCAACTTGCATCTGATTGATTCTTCTACAATCTCCTTGCTTTTCCTTTGCTTGGCGATAAGTTCTTCCATGGCCACATTCTCCATAAGGTATATGGCTGGCAGGAGCGCCAGTCTCACTGTCTGCAGCAGCTCCGGCAGGTAACAGTGACGCTTACTCAGGTCATAGTTGACCCAGTTGATAGCCGACTCGTATACCAGCCTCTCATCTTCAGTTTCTAATTCTTCACTGGAAAGGAGCTGCACTACCATGTCTTTTGGCAGTTGGAGGAAGTCTTCGCTTTTACTGATACTCTGGAAGTTGCTAAGGCACATCCTCCAAGAGAGCTCATACAGCTTGGTACACTGATGAGCATCTGACAGCAGCAGCATACCGAGACAGTTGGTGGGATGGAGGTTTTTCTCCAGAAATTCTGCACAAGCATCCCGAATGTCCTGAAACTCCAGCATGTCACCAGCCTCCAGCAATGACTCTGCATTTTCCTCATTGATGATAACTCTGGAGGAATATGCATAGTCCAGAAGAAGCTCCAGGACTTCTGGGTGAATGGAATTGTGAAAGTTGACTTCACTGTCCTGGCTCTCTTTCAGTCCTCCGCTGAACATTGCTTCAAAGTATCGGCTACAAGCAGCTAAAACTGCTCTGTGGCAGGGGAATGACCTGTTTCCAGCATGGAGAAGTACATCTGTAAAGAGACGCTGCTGACGCAGGAGGTTCAGGTGAGTAAGGACACTATCAGCATAGGATGACTTGTGGAACAAGTATATGTTTATGGAGCCAGTACTGGCCCTAGACTTGCGATTTTCATGCATGCTGACTGACATTTTCTTTCACACCTACAAGCAAAGAAAAAATTTAATATAAATAAAAGTCAAATTCATTATTATTTTTACATATCAAAAAGTGTGTCTATTATTCATTATAGGATGGGGGAGAAAAAGCTTCCATTTATAGCTGAGTGGACAGAGAATTACAGCTACCTTTGGCATGTGTTTATTTTTTTGTAAGCCGAGAATCATAAATGACATCGTCTAAATTTGTTGCCCAAGAGCAGGTTTATCTTGGGAAACCTGATCTCCAACTTTCATAGCAATACAGTAAGCAAGTAAGTTGGAGAAAGAAAAGGAACCAGGACTGATTTTCTCACCCTTCCCCAGCCTAGACCAGCTGATTCATTACATACATACACATGCACACGCTTGAAACATTCTCCTGTACTGAATCATAGCAGGAAGACCTACCAGACAGAATACCTAAGGAATGTCAAAAGCTGCATAGGGAAACAAAAACCTACTAATCCCATTAGGAAGCTTCCCTTTGGTATAGTGATTCCATATGCAACAGCACAAAATGAAAAAAAAACCCGAACTTTAAAATAAAACTCTGGTATCAACCATACATTTAGACTTGTGTAACTGTAAAAAAAAAGTGACTAGTAAATTCTACAGATTCCACCTTTATTCCACAGAATTCAGTGGCTGCTTGCTATAGTGATATATATAGTGATAGCATAGACATAGGCAGGGTCAGCAGCAAAATATGTTTTGACTACCAGCTGAAGTCGCTAAGACACTGCCTCTGAAGCCATCTGGAGAGTCAGGTCCTCAGAGCTTAAGCCTTTAGTTCATTCTGAAGTTTTGAGGAGGCATAAAACAGAAGACATACCCTATCCTGCCCTATTCCTAGCAAACAAAACACTGTTCAGATCCTGTTTAGAGGTGAATGTTACTGTTACCTGCTGTGATAGGCAGGTCTATGTATAATTACAGCAGGAAGTTTCCAGATTCAACTAAGAGTCAAGTCAAAATAGTATGGAGTATAGGAGAAGGGAGGAATATAAGCAGAGATTTAAAGCTAATGGCCAAAAAGCCACAGTGCAAGTAGTAGGAGATGAAACAGACAGAACTCAGTGCAAGCTGTAGCTATTAACCAGTACTGTAATAATCTCACTTCTCTCTCTTCAAACTGCAGAGAAAACTCAGAGAAATCCAAGAACCAAACTTTCCTAATTACTATGCTATTTGCACATCCATAGTACCTTTTACTGCATCTTCAAAGAAAGAACTGGCGAGAAGGTCTACCTGGAAAGCATGCAATGTCCTAAGTCAGAGCATGACTGGGGCCGCTTGTAAAGGTTTTTAATGTGGATACACTTTGCTCTCACACAGACATTTTCGTATACTTGAGCATCTTTAAGCACTACAGAACTGCAGAATTTCATTCCCACATTTCATGCTTCAAGATAATTCAAGAGCTTTACAAGCCTCAAAAATAGCATTTTTTAATACATGTATTTTTCTAGATTCATATGACCAGAGACATCAACAAAATCAAAACCACATGTTTAATTTGGACAGCAGACTCCATTTCAGAACAAAGAGTCTGTGGATATGGAACATGCAACACCTGCAGCTTAACTGCAGCACAGCCAGTACCACCCTCCTCACTATCTGTGCTAACGTAATTGATTCACCACATTGAACAGTAAGTCTGTGATACACCTTTCCCTTCAGTTACAGCAAAAAAAGCCCCTAAACCAAAATTAAAGTAAATTTTACCTTACTGTAAAACTACCATAGCCCATTTCCTTTTGTCTGAAACACAATTTGCCTGATGAAACTTAACTGGGATTGAAAAGAGCATGTAACATAGCCCAATATATGGTGCTCAATCCAAAGTCCATCAAAATAGAGAGGAATCCTACACATCAGAGCTACAAGGCAGAGTATCTGTCTCACTCTACCATGCAAAAGTTTAGAAAGGGATCTTACCAATGCTCCCTAGACCAACCTATTAAATACACTAACACTAAGCACAGAACAGCTTAAGGCAGCTGGTATGCCTTCAAAACACAAACTCTTTTACAAAAAAAATTAAATGACCCTTAATGAAATTGTATTGTCTGGCAAAAAAATAAAGAGATGGCACTCAAGGATCTTGAGCACTAATCTCAGACTAAAATAACCCACTTAACCTATAGCCAAAAATATGATATTGGCCATTTACAGGTTGAAATCTCCTGGAACTGAAGGATTACAGAAAGGTCATGGCCTGAAATACAAGTATACAAGCAGTCTGAAGACACAAATAGGACGCTGAACACTTTACTGTCAATTTTTTCAAACTTTTCCAGGTACTTTACTATTTTAAATGCTATTATGATGCAATGCAAAGTATTCACTGGATCTCTACAGATGTGTTTTCCTCACATTGAGGAATTACACTTTCAAGGTTCCTCACCAGGGAGCAGAATGGGAGCTAAACACCCCACTGATCAGAGACAACAGAATAACCAGGATCTGAATATGCTCGCTGCCCCCCACCCTCCATTCCAATTAACTGGATGTGTAGACATCACAGTCTAGGCATGTCAGGATCCCTATGAAAACACAGGTCCTCTTCTTTGCCCCCACATACTGGGGGAATTCAGAGTGTACTGAAAACCTTCTTTCATCATGCACAGAAGGTTCAGAAACAGGGCAGGTAAAGTTCACATCAGAGGCTGCAAATGCAGGCATTTAGATCTTTCACCAGGCTGTGTACTTCCATGAGCACTGCTTGTTTAGCATCATTCAGAATGAGCCCATAACCACAACAAAATAGAGGCAAACATAAAAAAACCACCCTGCAGTTATGCATACAGCAGAGACTAGCAAACTACAGACCAAATGCAGAGGGGAGGAACAGATCACTGTCTGTTATCCAAAGCCCACCCACAGCCATAGTAACAAATACCACTGGAAAAAAAAAAAAAAATTGTATAAGAACCCCTCTCAAACAGCAACTGAATAAGGCACTCAGCATTTCACCCTACTATAACAGAAGACTTAGTCTCTTGCTGAGAAGTAGATTTCACATATGCTGGTCTTGAACCATTCCTGTAAGATTGCCTTTATCATCGCAATGTCATCTACTGAGAGGAATTCAAAACATGCCAATTCACATTTAAGATAAGCTAACATATTTCCCCAAACAGAACAAAGATACATATCTGTACACATCTTTTTCCTCCACTGTGGTGCTGAGATGAGTTCGCACATGGACTAGCTGAACAAACACCCTTAGAAGCAATTATCATTCACTAACAGGCAATATTTCCGTAAATGTCCTTTCTGAGTCTATGGCAATTAGGTCAATACAGAATCTTATAAGAATATTAAAATGTAAAAATGAAATCTCTGATTTCTCTATTTGGTGTTGGAAATTATGCAAGCCTCAAATTCTTCAGCAGAGGTAATCTACAGTCAATGATCAAGTGTTCATTTTGAATAATATTAGCCAATTCCCTTCAGGCTTTTTTCCTTAGAAAGAGTATTCGTATGTAAAAGACAAGAAGTGGTCAATAAATTACAGATATAGATTTTATCTAGGAACAGAGGTTGAACCAAGACTTTGATTTATAATTACTCTTCAACAGGCTACTTGTCACAGCAGCCCAGTAGTAAACACTACTTTACAACTAAACAACAGGCTCCTTGTCCTACTTAACAGTTCTATAGCATGCAAGTAGCAGCCAAAATCAAATGAAAAAACAAGTATTTTCAAATTACTGACACATCCCTGATGCAGGCTCACGACTGTGTAATTACACAGTGGTGGTTGCGTTTTTCTTTAGAATCAGTGAAACAGCTGAAAGAGAGGAAATCTACTAATCATCCCATCGATGTAACTAACACCGCTTTCAATTGCTAAATCTGCACCGATACTGTCAGCTCGGAAGAGGTAAACCGTGACCCTGCCTAAAGTCTTCAAACTCAGTGGCTGCCTAGGACCTGCAGCGAGACAGAAAGCAGAACACGCTGCTCCTGCTAGGAATGCACCACAGTTCACCACATGCAGACAAAGAAACTCAAGTCTAAATTCCCCTCAGTTCGCTCCATCAAAACACCTAAATAACTCCGTCTCTGAAAAGAAACTTACAGAGCTTCTTTCCAGACTGATATAAAAACCAGTGCGAGAGGCTAAATGCATTTGGTTTCCTTTATAGAGCAATAACCACGTGCAAAAGTTTCTGTACTGGAGCAGGGAGAGCAGCGCCCCAGCCAGCTCAGGGAGCAGCGAGGCGCTCGCTCATTCCCTGGCCTGCCTCACGCCCGCTGAGGGATGCTCCGGACCGCCCGGGGCCCCGAGCAGGAAGCTGAAGCCCACTGGGGAGGCTAGCAGCCTTCCTAACGGGAACCGACGCTTTCCCAGGGCAGCCGAGTACAGGAGATAGCAAACCATCGCGGATGCCTACCCGCCAGTATCCCGCTGGTCCCTGGCGTTCCGGACAGGCAGCGCGGCTCTAGCCGGAGAAGCACCGCAGGCAGCGCGGCGGCAGCTCTGCCCCGCCAGCTCTGCCCCGCCAGCTCTGCCCCGCCGCCTCCCCTGCGCACCCGGCGCTGCACCGGATCGGCGGCACCAACTTACAGCAGCGGCTCCCGGGCGAGCGCGGAGGTCCCTGGGCGGCGCAGCACCGCGCATGAGAGGGGAGCTGGGCTGTGCCAGTTCGGCCGTGCCGCGGAGACGCGCCGGGCGAGCGGCGGTGCCGGGAGCCGCGCAGCGCCGGGCGGAGCTGGTGCCGCTGGCGGGAGGCGGGTCGCGGAAGGAGGGCGGGAGGTAGGGAAGAGGGACGGAAGGAAGCGAAGAAGGGGCTGTTGCTACTGCTGGCACGCCGGCCGCAGCTCTGCCCCGGCAGCGGAGCGGAGAAGGGGTATATGGGCTGGGGGGCGGGGGGAGCCTTTATGCAAAGCCTGTGAGTGACAGGCGGGGGAGGGACGGCAGGACGAGGGCAGGGCGCACGCAGTTGCTGTCCCGGCCGGCGGCGGGGAAGGCGTAGTGGGGCGCTCGCATCTCCCCGGACGGGGACTGCAGGATGGTCCCTCCTGCTTGCCCTGCCCCGCACCCGACCGGGGCGGATTGGGGGCCCCGCGTGTCCGGGCGGAGCAGCCACTCGCTGTACGAGGTCCTGCACCGCTCTCAGGATGAAAAAGGGGTGCGCCCGGCTGCGCAGACACCGAAATAGCTGTGCGGGATGGGGAGAGCCGCGCGGACGGGAGGGGTCCCGGTCCTCATGGCGTGTCCCAGTGGGTGGCGAAGACCGAGAAAAGCAGACGGTGGAAAACCCCTCCACGGCGCCCTGGGAGCGGTCGGGAGGGCGCGGAGGAGTGCGAGCATCCCGGGCGCTGAGCCCGCTGGCGGGTGCTGCTCCTCCCGCATCGGCGGGGCGGTGCCGCGGAGCTACCGCGGGGCGTGCAGCCACTGCGCTCTCGGGAGGCCTTCACAGAGCTGCCGCTTCATAGCTGCCCAGCGGAGTGCTCCCGCAGCACAAAGGGAAGCCTGGCTTTAATTATATCCCAATTAACAAAGTATGTGAAAAACGCATTTGTGCAAAAGGCCAGTTTCAACAATAAACATATTCTAGACATAACAACAGTGTTTACATAATGGTATTGTATGGCTCTATACAAGGTACCATACTAAATATTGCACATATTGCTAGTTTACTATTTGCTAATACCACTTACAGCAATGGTATTCGTCTAAAGAGGCTTTAAGGAAGATAAGAACAATTACTCACACCAGCAGGAAGCTTCATGTTGAATATAATAGTTTGGAGAACTTGCTCATTCTTCATAATGAAATGCCACCCAAACTTCTCCTGTTAAAAAAACAATGCCCTGCAAGTAATTTGCTTACACGCAGAGGGTTATTTGTATTTGTGTTGCTGGACTCCAGAGTCTGCAGATAAGGACACACTTAGTGTACAGCAGGACACATCTGTAATTCTAGACAGCCTGCGGGCATATGCAAGCCTGGGGAGCATGGCTGAACAGGGAGCAGATGAAAGAGTAATTTGTTTCATAGATTATTTCTTTTTACGATATTGTTTTATTACAAGATGAAGCATTGCAGGTTGCATGGTCTAAAAATGTTGCACATCTGTATGTAATAAAGTATGTTTCAAAGTTGTTTAGGTGTGAGAAGCTGTTGTAAATTGTAAACAACCTTGCACAAGGGGTATTCACAGACACCAATGTTCACCTGAGTCATGTACCTGTAGAGGATTTTGGATTAGACTGTGAATGTTCAACCTTTGTTGCACATTGTATTTTCCATGTTATGAGTCCAGGTTTCCGTCCATGAAACATAACCATAAAATACCTTGATCCTATTTTCCCACATTTCCCCCTAACTAAACCTGCAGAGATTCCAGCGAAATCCTGTCCATTATGGTGAATCTTCCACAGTCTGGTGTCAGAAAGTCAGATTATCTCATTCTATGCAATTAAAAACACAGGGACACATTACTTCATACAGTGTCAGGACAAACTTTGAACAGGCAGAGTTATCACTATGAGTGATAAGTAAAAATGATAAAATAACGTTACCCATCTATTGCTTAGCAACATCTGAACTATAGCTATAAGGAATGGTCATGAATGAAAAATGAGTTCCACAGAGAGGACAACGTACAGGACTTACATGGATGCCCACAGTGTGCAGATTTGGGCAGTACCCTGCATTAACAAAATGGGGCAATAATCCTGTAAGCGAGGGACCAGATGAGTACTGATCCTCCTTTTTTCCCATGAAATGAGGAACCTGTTGAAGTTAATCAGGGCAGAATGATTGGATGAAGCTTTAAGTCATCTGTTGGGGGAACAGCTACACAGCCAGACAGATCCTTCTGTGTGTCTAAAGCAGTGGTACTGGTGAGAGCAGAGGGAGAATGAGAAGAAAAAGGAACTTCACAGTCCATGCTTATAAACCACAACAGTTGTTCTTTTGGATGTGCTCAGATGAGCTCTTATTTATGCTTAAGTGACAAAACACCCTAAGTGTTGCTTCTCCTTTCTGCACAGGCGTTAGATAGCTTTGTCTGAATACAGCTTATAGCATGTTTAGAATAAGAATGCTTGTTTTGCTAGCATGGAAAAAAACACTCAAGAAATTAGTTTGGTCCAACGCACATCTTTGGCCTGGTTTATGTTGGTCTGAGAACTAAGTCAGATCACAGTTAAGCACTGTTCTGGTTAAGCCAGTTTTGTAGATGGGCCAATCTGTATTTTGACATTGCTGAAAACAAAGCTGGTCTAGCCTATTCCAGGACATAGTTTAACGTGCCCGCTGAACTAGTTGAAACATGTTTCTCCTAGTATTAGTATGCCAGGAAAGACAGGATCTTTGCAGTGTTGCTAAATATCATGATTTTATCACAAATCACAAGATAATTAGCCCTTTTCTCAAAGCTTCAGCTTCTAGAGTCATGTGAAATGGATAATCTCTTAGAGTTGGTTTTGTTGTGTTTGTTTGTTTGTTTTTAATAAGAAGCCTGAAAGAATCAGTATGTCAATATAAACCCCTAAATATTTTCATTTTAATCTCTAGAATTAAGTGCCACATTTGACTCTGAAAACATTGGGGTAAGAAAATCTTCATTCAACTCAAATCCAGCTTGCTTGCTATGCAGAGAACTGCTGTTTTAACTAAATTATTTCACCTTGCTCTTTATTTAAATTGCTGTGTTGAGACAAGTTCTTGGAACCTTGAATGTATAGCAAACTCTATCATATGGCTTTATTGACAGTTAAATGTTTTGCAGGCATACCTGTGTAGCTAAAAGATCTCCCAGATTACCCTAGCAGCACCAGCAAGAGTTCTAACACTGACAGAACTGTATTGGTAAAATAATCCATTTTCCAGAGCAGGTTATTTCATTTGGGAGATGGAAATATGTATTTTGTTTTGTTTTGTTAGTATCAGCTGCATCAAAACTAGTAGGGTTTGCCAGTACAGCTATCTTGGCAAGCCTTTTAAATGCAAACAGGCAGTATGTGCCTGCAGCACAGTCTGAGATCTCATTTTTAATGCTATTAAACAGCTGTGTCTTGGGCTTTTGCCTTGTTAGGCTCTTTTTAACCACATTATTTTGTTCAACTGCTAAATAAACAGCATGGGGTTAAATGTATTAGTGTAATTTATCTTCTTTCCTTCCTAATTTACACTTGGAATGAATTAATTAGAATGATTTAATTAACAATGTACAATAGCAGTACCAGTGCCAGAGCTCTCCCAGGGGGATAGGGCCAGAAGCACCCCTCAGTGACCCACACCTGCTTTTCTTATCATTTGCCTTTAATGTGCTTCTCCAGGCTGGCCTGCAGAGATTTGGGTGGATATAGCACAATGCATTATAGTGCTTGTTTAATGCTAGAGACACACTAAAAGTGTTTTGGGAGGTCAACATTCAGTATTTCTTAGCAGCAATTACACCAGTTTGTCCACCAGTTCGGGGGATGAGAAACCCCTCTTTGCCTGGTTCTTCCTTTCTCATCTCTGAGTGTGTTTATTTTCAGGATTACATTCAGTCACGCTGGCCCTTAGATGTCATTCCTTCATGTCATGACAGCTCAGACCAAAAGGATGAGAAAACACCTGCTGCTGTTTAAACCAGCAGCACGAAGGGGCAAATATTGTTGTATGTAACACATAACTGCTCCTCTCCAAAAGATCGGTGCGATAAATTGTTGTGAGGTGTGAATCCCTTGTCACTTTTAAAGTATATGAACACTAGCTCATTTGAAGTCAGTGAGTTATGCCATCATATTATAGGGAAGAGGCAGGAAAAGTCAGGCCTTGGTTTCCATTCCATGAATATGTTTTGTACAAAAGATTTTCAGAAGGATCAGTTAGGCTGTAAATAATGTAATAAATATGGATAATGTCTGGAGTGAAAAAGATTTCCTTTTGAGATTTCATGATTCTTAGGAGAAACCCTTGTAAAGCCTGACTATTGCATCTAGTCCAGAATCCACACTTCCAGCAGTATGTACTTACAAAGATAAGTAGTATTAAGAAAAAAAATATGTCTCAAGACTATAAGGAGAAGCCATTCACTTCTCTTTTGTATGTAATTCCTCCATCCATCTTATCCTTTTCCATTTTATGTTGCTGTCTCTAATTACTCCTCAAAAAGTCTCTGCCACCTGACATTTTTACCTATTCCATATTGTCTGTTCTCCTTCTTGGCAAGAAAAGTGATTCCTGTTCATAGAAGACAGTGATGATGATGACCCACTTTCGAGCAGGTTTGATTAGTGAGGGGTCCCAATTATTACTGATAATTATAATTAAATACAAGCCCAAAGATACGTGGATCAGCACAGGACTGGGAATACCACTGCAAAGTGTGAGTGGTTGCTGCCACTTCTGCCATCACTCATGGTGACAATTTGGCAAAAGTCGTATGTTCATTGTCAGGAGATTTAAGTTCCCTGTGCACATCTTTGCTGGCTATTCCCATATCATAACAGCGACTCCACACTGGGTCATTTTCTTGCCTCTCTACAGGAGCTATCTCCAGTAGTGCAGACTCCAGGCCTTGCAGCAGCTTCCTTTTCCTTCTCTCTTGCTAAGTAGCAGTGGCCCCCAGTGGTGACAACTAAGCTGGCTCCTTATTTCAGGTTTTACAATGCCACACTGAAAAGCCTCCATGCTGTAACAACCTTGGCGTAAGGACTTGTGTGAGTTTCCCAGGTCTTTCGCTTCTGCAGGGACCACGGGCCAGTTTCTCTTGACCACCCCTGTTTCCTCCTCGAACTGACCAACACTGATGAGGCTTTGAGAATAGGGGTATATGTTGTATTATTGTCTAAGATATTTAGACTTTTAGAAGGAACCAGATAATTTAAATGGTACAGCATTTCATCTAGGGAGACCCCTAAATGATAAAGACATTTTGCTTATCTTCATCTTTTATGTTAGTATTAAAAGCAGGAAGACAAAAATGTATTCATTCAAACAATTGCTTTGGCATTTTAAGGACAGTAATATACCTGTAAGTAGCCATTCTTACATTGCTGACTAGCATTACACATTTAAATACAAGGCATTTAAGTACTTTTAATGCTTAAGGACTATTTAAGGACTTCATTGAATGTATTTAAGGACAAGGATTTCTGACATTAGATGGAAAGACACAAACTCTTTTGGAGGTGCACTTTGAGTCACTAAAGTCTGCAAACACAGACTCATGTCTCAAAACAGTGTATGTATGTCTCAAAACAAAAAAAACCCCCAAACATGTTACCCTGGGGACTTGTTTCACTGTTCCACTCATTAGATGGTATTTTGCCCTCAAGTCAAAATGGAACAAGCTTTCCACTTCTTCAGGCCTGCTGAAGAAGAAAAGCCATACACAGACAGATGCCAGAGAAAAAGAAGGCAATGCACAGGAGCTGAAATGACCTTACTCTGTCTCATACTTAGCCAAGAGAGCTTATCGGATTTATTCAGGTGAGTAAGAGAAAACATGAGAGAAAAACCTTTTTTGCTCCTTCTGTTTTTCAGCTCCCGGGAGACTTTGAGATAATTTGTCTTTATGGATATATATAGGTCTATCAGGATCTTAGGTATAAGTCCAGGTTAGTCACTTGTCAAAAGTCATGCCTCAATGCTACTATCATCCAATGTACCAAACAAAAATGAGAGCAAAGAAAGCTCCTGTAGTCATGCTTTCCATTATCATATACCTAGAGCTAAGTTTTCAGGCCATGAGGTTACGGGAAGTGGTCCACAGACCCAAAGAAAACTGTAAAGAGTTTATTGTTTCCAATTTTAAAAGTTTGATTATAAGAATACATAAGAAATTAGGAAGCTTAACATAATTTTTTGGAGACCACTGCTTTAGGGAGAAGGAGAGTACAGAATTCTGATTTTAGTGGGTTTAGGACAGATCCAGACAAGTATTTTAAAGCAAGGTTGTTTGTGTAAGTACGACTTTATTAATTTTCCTGCTCAGCAATTCACCACAAACATCTGGAACAGCATTATTAGTAGTTTTGAGGCCACATTAATTCTGGATGTTCTTAAGTAGCATTTTTAAAGATACTTCAGAACACTTAAGAAAGGAACACTTTTGAAGGCTCTTGGCACAACATGAGAAGATTAAAACAGACTCACTTACCTAGTTTTAATCTGTGAAGTTTGATGGTTGTGAGGAAGTAATCTGATTCCAAACTTTTTAACAAAATGAAATGTGTCCTATGGAGTTGGTATTTCTGTGGTTTAGATCAAACTTTTGAACATATTGCCTACAGCAGGGGTTGTTTCTCAGGCATTAAATGCACAAGTAGCCTCAGTATTTAAAAGGACATATTTGCTTGTTTTAAAAGACTTGTTTATGTACTTTGACACTTTATTGTTCTTGTGTACAAAGGAAACCAGTGAATTGGATTCTGCCACAGAGCCCATGTATTATACAAAGGTTTAAAATCCTTCATGGTGTTGGTTTGAATTATTTTATCTTTTTTTATGACCAAGCCTTTGTAGAAGATTAATTCACTGTTGGTGCAGTGTGATGAATTTAGGTCTGCAGCTTTTTAAAGATAAAAGTGAGTTTTTGAGTGAAGAAATGTCACATTGTAACAGGCAAAGCCTTGCAAATTACACATTCAACAGCGTGAGGAAACCAGATTTCTTAGGTGAACTGTATTCCAAAAAGGGCTATTACTTTTCTGCTCTAAATGTTAATATGGATGATTTAGTTATGCCCAAGTTAAGTCAGATGGCTTAAAATTGTAAGAATGTGTAGTGTGGGCAAAGCTTCAGAAGTCTCTTAATATAGTCAGTGTGGCATTTATTCTGGTTATTGATTTGTGTCTTCAAAGCTCTGCTTTATTTTAGGATAATGGAGTTTAATTAGACATCTGATTACTGCTGAAAGTAGTAAAAATGAAGCTGTTGATGCTGCATTTGAGCTAAACATTTTGTGGCATTTTTCCCAATCTCCAGAACATGTCTGAACATGTTTTTACTTTCCTACCTGAAGAAGGAGCCACTTGGCATGTCAACATATGTATATTTTGGCTTAAAGAAAAGACAGTAGTTTGGAAATACAAAAGACAGCTTCTGTCTTTTGTAACAAGTCTTGTGTGTTAAGATGTAAAAGAGCTAATACACTAAATTAGAAAGAACTTGGAGTGCATAGTTGGAAGATAGTTGACTGATCACTTGTGCTTTCTCAAAGAAAGCTATTTAAGATTTCAGTTAACAAGCAATTTCCTTTTCAGAATCTGCTTTCATCTATATGTGAACTTAGAATTTTGCTCAAATAGAATAACAAAGCCTAGTGACTCACCACATCCAAATAACTGATTGGAAGAATCTCAGATTTTCCTTAAAGGCGTAATGTAGATTAAGCTGTGGAAGTAATCTTATTTTGTGATGGCTAAAAGAATAGAAGATTTCCATTCATACATTCTCTAGACATCTCTGAAATTCATTGCTTATTGTGATAAACCACACGTATCATAAATATTCTGGATAGAAGAATATTTGGAAGCTTTGTCATATCACAATAAACAGATGGCAGTAGAGGCTGACAACCTTGAAACAGTGGTATGGTACACACATACACAGCAGTTGTCAAACATGTGTAAATGGATTTAGTAGTTCAAAAGTAGTAGTTCACCAAAATATCTAGGCAGAGATCTCTAGTGCTCAGTAGCTTGTGTCACATGCCAGTACATTTACAGCACACGTGTACACACACACACAGAGCCTGTTGTATGCACAAGCCCAGCCAGAACTTGTGTTTGTATATGTATAGTCACATTTTCTTATTTAGAAACAAAAAAAATTAGAAATATATGGATGACAAATTATATGAAAATTCACCAGATTTGGAAATCTGACATCAAAATTATCTCAAGGAAATTTTATGTGTTCACTGCTCATATGAAGGTTGGAAATAACTGAAAATCTCAATACACATTAATAGAACTGTCAGATTTTAATGTAAATGAAAGCTGCGTTCATATGCAAACAGAATCTTAAGATTTATCTAGAGTATTACCTGAGCTCCTATGACTAAGATAGTTCGGAAAAACCCTCTATTTCTCTTCTGCTCAAGTACTTTTGAAGAAGCTTTCCATTTGCTGTGGGTCTTTGAGATTCCGTTCTGTTAAATGGGGAAAAATCTTAGAGGTATAAAATGCCTGACAAAAATCTTAAATGGTTTCATCAGATGCCATTGATTGTCCCAGATCACAGGCAGATCAAAAGAAAAAACTAGATTAAAAAACAAAACAAAAAAACACCCTCCAACAACTTAGAATTCTCCTTTATGATTGACACAGCAGATTTCATTTAGTTTTTATAAAATTAATATAAAGAATTATTTTATGTTGCTTCTCTGAGCAGTGTAGTGAAGATGTGTTTCTGCAAAAGAGTTGTGTTGCCTGAGACCAAAACAGTTTTAAATTTTCTAGACTTCCTTCATCTCATTTCCCACCAAATAGCATTAACGTGTGAACTTCTAGAACATGTAAGTAAGTAATGTGACGTGATTTAGCTTTTTCATGGTAATGCACCTCAATAATCAGACTGTAGAAATGAAAATACATTTAAAACACAGGACTCCCAGCCCATCCAAACACGAAGCATAAAATTTTGTCCATGATCTTTAGAATAAATTTAAACAAGGACCAATCTTTAGACACCTTGTCAAATTTTTCCTTTTAGGATAGTATAAATGTTTCTATATTTCATCCTATCCCAATATATTCCTGTATGAGAAATTAGCTCCAAAAAAAAAAAATCCCGTCCACTGTCTAAGGAGACAAAAGAAAAAGATGCTTTAATCATCTTTTACTTCAACAAGGCTTACACGAAGAGGAAATCTCTTTAAACCTTCATTCTTCTTCCACTATTAGTTACAGCACCTACTACTGTGGAATTAGCACCATCTTCAACTGTGAACTTGCTAGGTATAATGATTTAGACCCCTCTTTTTAAACTGTGACAGCTGTAAAATCTGGGCTGAGTTCTGCAGCCATCTCTCCCCACTCTCCCTGTGGTGAGGTGGCAGATGCCTGCCCCAAGTCAGCACCTCTGCAGGCAGGGCAAGACATGAACATCCTCCCTGCCTGACTAGGGAGACGAGCATATGGCACCAGTCAAGGCAAGAAACTGCCCAAAGCTCATGAGAAAGGATGTTAAACTCACTGTTGAGGTAATCCATTATCATGATGAAACTCGGACATCTGAAAAAGGAATGAGTACATCCCGGCTTTGTTGAAGATAGTAGACAGATTATTGGAGACATGGTTTTGTCTCCCTAATTATTATAGAGTTAGGCAATAATGCTTAGTGAAACAGACATGCATTTATATTACCTAGGCTCACAAATATAAAACAATCTCCACCCTTCCCTCTTTAAATACATTCCTTCCCCCTTTTTTATTACTTACGGTACAATTACTTATTCTTTATAGATAAACACATTCCTAAGGAACTCACTACAACGGCATTTTTCCTTTCTTTTCTGCATATATTCCTCTTTGCACAATTCCTTTTTTGCTCCACCTTTGCAAAGTGCAATCATGTGCCTTAACTGTTAAAAACATACATTTCTCTTAGCTGCCCTCCTAGCTTAGCAGTATTTGTCCATAAAGGTAAAAGGAGCTGCAGAGAGAAAAGCCTGCCAATTACGCAGTCAAAATATACTCAGTCACACCCTGGTAATGGACGGATTCTGGAAGGATTGCACAGATTCCACCCTGATAGGTTTTGGTACCACATACCCTATCGGATCCACTTATTTCAGTGAATCCCACAACCATGAAAAGATAAGTCTGACCTGTTAATGCCTACAGGCATAGTTATCCACTCTACCCTGATCTGAACCAACAGATTAACCCCAAGTTTCTGAAGCACATTTTTTCAACATTATTTATTTAAGACTAAAACCCAGGTCCTGTGAAGTCAGAGGGAGTTTGCCAGTGAATGTCAACGCCTCCGCTATTTTATTCTTTGGCTTCTCAAGCAGGAACTGCCAATCATACCGTATTAGACAGTCGTTTTATTAGGCATCCAATCATGCTTTTGTGAAGTAGAGACAAGTTACTATTTGCCTTTGCCAGCTACCTTCATAATTGGGCGCCTTCAGCAAACCACCACATTCTCTACATGTTTCTTTTCTTGGAAAACACAACTCTAAACTTCAAACTATTCTACCTTATGAACTGAAAAAACCCGAAAACATTATACCATCATGTATGTATAGTATCAAACTCCTATCTGCAAGCCTATTTCCTGGCATTTTTCCCCTTTCAGGACCTAAGTGTTTTCCTATTTCTTTCTGAATAGCAAAGCCTGTAAAATAGACGTTGGAAGATTCAAAGTTATATAGTTTTGCAGAACTAAAATGAAGAGTCAAGGAAACATAAGATAACATAAAGATCTGAATCTCCTTTTTCATCAGAAAATAAACTTGAGCTGTATAAAAATGTGTAATTATGACTTCAGATTCCTTGTCTAGAGGTGTTTATTTTTGACTGAGGCATCTTTTTGTGTGATTATTCTTAAAAACAATGAATCTACACGTAACAAAACATATGCCTAATAATATTAGGCAATCTTCTTAAATTATTGGCATAACAACTCTTGGCAGAACTGAAAGCAGCAGATAGGGCTTAAATTGTCTTCCTCTCCTTGTTTCCTTTTTTCCAGTTCCTTGTTTCCTTTTTTCCAGTTCCAGCTACAGCCAAGGCAAAAAGCCACCTCCAAGCTTCTTTTAACATTCAATAGCCCTTGGGGAGGGAAAGCAGAAAAATGGCAGTCCCCATGCACTACTTAAGGAACACAAAATGGGAGTAACACAAGACTCCTCCACCCAGGGGGTTGCTTTAAAGCCATTTTGCACTGTCAGCATCAGCCGTGGCAGCTCTAAGCACCATGTGCCATTTGACTGCACATTCCCCCTATTTTTACGCTGTTGGCTTGAACAAAGCTGGCTTTCTAAGCACTCTTCAGCTGACCAAACAAAGTGTTGAAATTAATAATAAAAGGCATTATAGATTAGTACAGTCTATTTTTGATACCACTTATTCATAGCAGTACTAACATTTACACAAAGCACCCAGGTCATACAAATACTAAGGACCAAAAGAAGCAGGAACTAAACATGATCTGGCCACTTCTGACAAATTAAACTGCAAACACAATACACAGGCCTTAGAGCTCATTGAACAAAAGAGATTACTTACGCATTGCCAAAAAAAAAAAAGCAACATCTGTTACTGGGGTCTATACAAAGAAAATATTACTATTTAACTGCAATCAAAACCATTCTGCAGCTCTTAAAATTCACAGTTCAATTTAAATGTATTGTTTCGGGGGTTTTTTGAAACTTGATATTTTGTAATGTTTTCTTTATCACTTAAAAAATGCTTTTCTTCAAAATATTTCCCAATCAGTCTTGAAGTTCTTTTCAACAAGTCTAAGTATATTGAGCAATACTGCTTACAAAAGCCTTTTTGTTATATTGTGATAGCTCTTTGGATTGTGAATCAGTATTTAGATATATTTTCTTTGAGACTTTCCATAGCCACATCTTTCAGATCTCAACTCTCAGGCTCTACACTGTACTTTTAAAATGTAATCATAATAAATTAAATACTCACAGTAAAGATAAAGGACTTGGGGAGGTGTGCATATCAATAATTACATTGATTATATATTAGAGGATCAATTATCCATTTTATGAATACACAGAAAGTTTAAAATATTTCAAATCTAAAGTCTTGCTTATAAACAAAGCACTTTAAATATAAACTCCATAAATTCCATCAAATTTACTTTGCACTTACCCATTAAGAGCTTAATTAAAGTTAATTTTGAGAGCTGAGATTCCTATGATGACTAAAGTATATCAGATTATTTCTCTATTATAGCAAAATCATAAAATATTGGCTGGAAAGGTTCTTTCAAGGTCTCTAGACCAACCTCTTATTCAAAGGAGGGTTATTGTTGCAGTTAAATCAGGTTGCCTTTGGCCCTTTTGAACATCTCCAGACAAATTTTGAAAAATCTTCAAGAATGGAGAATATTAACTTCCCTCAACCCACTGATGATCTTTCTTATACCACGCAGGATGCCATTCACCACCACTGCTGTGAGGTCACGCTGCTGCTCAGGTTCAACCTGCTGCTCACCAAAAGGCCCAGTCTTTTTCTGCAAAGCTGGTCTTGTGGCAGTCAGTGCCCAGCTTGCACCAGTGCATGGGGGTTTTCTGCCTCAAGGTCAGGACTTGTTGAACTTGTTTCTGCTTGTTCCATGGTTGCAAGGTTCCATGGGTTTGTATATCTCCAGCTCATTTAAATATATTCTAATTTGATCCTTCTCTGAGCTTTATTACAATAGTGTACAACAGAACAGAATAGAACAGCCTAGTTCTGTTGAAAGGGACCTACAGTGATCATCCAGTCCATCTGCCTGACTGAGGCCAACCAGAAGTCAAAGCATGTTAATTAAGGGCATCGTTCAAATACATCTTAAACACTGTGACAGGCTCAAGGCATTGACCACTTCTCCAGGAAGCCTGTTCCAGTGGTTTTTTGCCCTCTCAGTAAAGAAATGCTTCCTAATGTCCAGTTTGACCCTTCCCTGGCACAGCTTTGCATCATTCCCACGCATTCCATCACTGGATCCTACGGAGAAAAGATGGGCATCTCCACCCACTTCACCTGCTCAGGAAGTTGTAGAGAGCAACGAGGTCACTCCTCAGCCTCATTTTCTCCAAACTAGAGAAGCCCACAGTCCTCAGTGGCTTCTCACAGAACTTGTCTCCCAGAACTCTCACCAGTGTTGTTGCCCTCCTCAGAGCACATTCAAGGACTGTCACATCCTTCTCTGATTCTGTGATTTTTAAATCATGGGGCCCAGAACTGCACTCCACTCTCCAGAAGAGGCTGTACCAATGCTGAATACAGTGATAATCACCTCTCTTGCAATGGCAGTGCAGTGTTTGATGCATCCTGGGATGCTGTTTGCCTGCCGGGCTGTCAGGGCTCACTGCTGACTCACACTGAGCTGCTGCCAACCAGCTGCTGCTGACCAGCACCCCACATCCCTCTCTGCAAGGCTCTCCTGCCACTCCTCTTCCAATTTATACTTGTGTTCAGTCTTATCCTGTCCCAGGTACAGAATCCAGCATTTGTTCTTGAACTTCATGCCCTTGATGATTGTCTAATGCTCTATTTATATCCCTCTATAAGGCCTCTCATCACTCAAGGGAGTCAAAAGCTCCTCCCAGGTTAGTATCATCAACGAATTTACTAATGGTGCATTCATCTCCTGCATCCAGATCACTAATATAATGTCGCTGACCGCTTGACCGCCCGGAGGCCAAGCAGGCGACCTGCTCAAAGTGTCCCAGAAGGGGGATGATCTGCAGCTCAGCAGTCGTGTGTAGGCTGTAGATAGAGCAGTCTGCTCTAGGCCCCTGCGCGGAGCTGGCAGCAGTCAGGTGCTACTGTTGCAACAGGCAGAGGTAAAGGAGGAGAGAGGGACTCTTTGTAGCAGCAATCCAAGTCTTTATTCCCCACGCAGTGCTAGAAGAACAAAAACGCAAGGAGACCAGGCAACAAAAAGCAGTAGATAACACTTACAAAGCCTTTTATATAGTAGGCAAAAGGGGAGGAACAAAAGGATAAACCAATAGGGAAAAGTCATGTGGTAACAGGTACCCAATTACAAGATTTCTAGGGAGGGTCTTGTTTAAACAAGCCAATGGGAACTACAACAAGGCAGAACCTTCTAGAAATTAATTGAATAGGCAATAGGTCATCTGAATAAACATGAGAGCAATGTCCAATGGACAACTGAATAACATAGAAGTTTCTGGAATGGGGGAGGAGTTGTCATTGAAAGTGACACCCAAGGGGATGTGGTCTTCACATTTGTGCCACCCTCAGAACCACCTTCAGACCCGCCCTCAGATTCACTGTCCTGGGTGGGGAAATCCACCCACTGGATGTCCTGATTGACATGCAGCCCAAAAGTGGGCTGAGCCACTGCAACAATAAAAAGATCGAACAGAACTGCCAGAATCTGGAAGGCTTAGCAGGAGATTCTGCTAGTAAAGACTGAAAGAAGTAAAGCATTAGGTACCTCAGCATCTTTCATGCCCTTCACTAGTGGATCACCTACCTGATTCACCATCAGGTCTGTGATTTCACTGGACTTCTTTTTGCTGCCAATATACATGCAGAAGCCCTTCTTAATGCTCTTCACATGCCTTGTATGTTTCAATACCAGCCAAACTTTGGTATTGCTAATTTCATCCTTGCATCCCCATATGGTGTTTCTATTCTTGGTAGTATATCCCATCTTCTGCTTTCCATACACTCCTTTCTTGTGTCTGAGCTCAGTCAGATGGTCTCTGTTTGACCACACTGTGGTGCCTGTTGTATGTCTTGAATATTGAGGTGATGTCAGTGGCCAATAAAGATTGAGTCAAAGCAGGTTGAGTCTACAGGGATGGACAAATTTTTTAAAAATTGTTCCAGTTTGGACTTCAGGAGCATTCTAATATTTTGGCTTAGAATTACTTTTTCCTGATGAAATCACTTCTTGTCCCTCATATCTGAATTATACATGAAGGTTGAGACATGCTGTCCTTCTCTGTTAGGGCTACAGATTATTGATAAATCCATACATGACAGTTTATTTATTACTGTAATGAAAGGGTTGACAGGAACATTGGCTCTTGAACTTGAATGTCAGGCCTTTTTCTCTATACCATGGTTTCTTTTGCCTTCATCAATCTTGTTACTGAATGAAGCATGTATACCCACTCTGTTCATCAGACTCAAAACTGGAAAATGAAATACAAATCCAGTGAGAATTCCAAAAAGCAGGAGTTTGATGTTGAACCTGAATTCAAAGATGCCTGACTGGATGGATAGATGGAGAATATACATGAAAAAGTAATCTAAGCACAGAATTCTGTGTCTCCTGAAGCTTAAAAGTATAGGGATTTAGAAGAACTCTAAAAGAAAGAGCTGAAAAAGTTGAGACGGGAAATTATTCAAGAATGAATAAAAATTTCAGTATCAAGGAAGAAATTCAGAATCAAGGAAGAAGCCTGGCAGTGCTATAGGGATTGGGAAAGGTCAGTGACACACAAGCAAACTGTAAGGAGGAAAGCAGGTTCAAAAATCAGGTCAGACTCAGGCTTCAAGATTTTTGGTCTTCACTACTGCAGAAGATAATTAAGCAAATTATTGCAATAGTTTGAGTTCTCTTACAAAGTTTAAAAAAACAAAACATATTTCATAGCTGCCAAACCAGCATCCCTGCAGGCTTTTGCTCCCTTTCAATAAAAGTTAATGGAAGGAGGGATGCACTAATGGTATTCTGGTACTGACACCTGCCAAGGCTGGCCTCAATGCACTTGCATTAAAACAACCTGTAACATATTTGGAAATACACATGTAGATGATTTATTTGTTTGAGGAGATATTGAAGAGTAAAAAGAAAAAAAAAATTAAAGAAACTGTAAGAGATTGACATTGACAGCTCCTGTACAGATAATAATCATGTAAAAAGACACGGAACAAAGGATTATAGCAAATGCAGAAAGTCCTGTAAACAAAGCTTAATGTGCTCAACAGAAATGGTAATGGTAAATGACAGAAAGTTCCAAGTGCCATTTTTGAAAAAGAAGTGATGTTTCAGGATAAAAATAGTAAAAATAGTAAAAATCTTAGACAAAGAAAAGGTGGAGAGAACAGCTCAGTTACCTGCTTTTCAGAGTTGTTTGGAAATTAACAAAGGCAAAAGCAAGGTGAGCATGATTCAGTGGAATCCCTTTTCTACTCGATAGAAGTTCAGTTCACCTCACTTGAAAATGTCATGCAAGACTGTAAAAATGGAGACTTTGCAGCTGGCTTTTATGCAAAGCTGTTGTCCTAATGAGAAAATGTGAAAGGCTGAAGAATAGATGTAGAAGAACAATAATTTCATAGACCTGTAAATCTAACAGAACACAGTCCTAGAGAAGAAATAAACAACTCTTAGATCAAAGGCTTCATAGATCACCTTCACTGGAAGAATAAGTAGAAATTTATTAGTCGCTTTTTCTTTTTTCTTTTTTTTGTTTTTTTTTGAAGCCAGCTCACAATAAGTATACAGTTTAATGTCAACTTAAATTACATCTCCAGTTTTCTGACAGATTCATTTGCTTTTTCAGGTTTATGTCTAAGACACTGACAGTTTCTAATCAATAGAAGACAATTCCCTTTGAGAGTTATTAAAATATACCTTGCATTTAAATGCAATAAAAAGCATGACTGAACATGCCTCTGTTCCTCATAACACATAAATACCACATCTGGCCCATAAAAAACATGCATTATACAAAGGTTGTATGAATGCCAGATACGTATTATTACATGGAACTGTTTTATCCATCTAGCCTAATTTCCAGATGTTTTATTACTTGTAGACAAGAGTATTGTCAAAACTGTTGCTGGAAGTCCATTTATTTCAAGAGGGCAAGGGACAGGAATAGCAAGTTAAGCTACAGGAAATGTTTGTGATACAGTTAATGGCAAATCATGTGACTGAATCATCAGTGCTATCATGTTTAAAGAGATGCACTTAAAAATTCAATTTCAGACTAAAATTTCACTTGACTGCATTTAAAATATGCACTTACTTATTCTTCCAGCAGTAAATGGCACATAATTGTAGGTAATATTTACAAAAAACAGAGCAAGCAACTAATGAAAATTAAATGGAAACCATTAGTACAAAAATTGCTGGTAACTGTAACCATATCCAAAAACATATCAAGCAGTTAGCTAAAAATTCTGAAGACACTGAAAACTAATATCCTTTAATTCCTCCAATTTGGAACTGGGCTGTGGGA
>VZTE01003205.1:314211-328034 GCA_013397775.1 Eulacestoma nigropectus
TTGGGGGGGGGGGGGGGGGTGTTGTCTTTTTTTTTTTAATCTGTAAGGAACAGAAATATATTTTCAAATATTATTTGAAATTAGTGTGACAGTTCTCAAAGAACCATATGGCATCTAAAAAGCTTGTTTGGGTCCCTCACAAAAGCCGGGTTTCTAGTGCAATAGTAAAAGTATGAGGTAGAGGAGATGATGAAAAGGCATGTAGGTGAGCACATAAAGGAAGGGAAAAGCAGCAGACACTATGTCATAAAAATGGTGTTTCACCAAGATGTCTGAAGAGACAGGACACAGAAGAGTTTAAGAAGAACAAAGCAGAAATGAAGAATTGTAAGAATGCCACTAAAAAGAGGTACTAACAGGGGTTGGGCAGTAACCACTGGTTTTCCTTGTAATGAAAGTACATTTTATTAAATGCAGAGTTTGGTTTAATGAAATACAAGATATAAAGGTGTGAAGGTTACCAAGTGAAAACACATATTTTTTTAATAACTGGTCTGTCAGTGTGACATATCTGATTTTATCCCTGAAAACAAACTAACAAAAAAGCAACAATCTTAGAATGACTATAGTAAATATACTTCACAATCCTATTCAAAATGGCATAACATGATCCCATCACTTTTGTTTTTAAAAAGTAACATTAACCCCAGGCTCTTTTCTGTCCTGTAATATTTCCTATACTGGCACTGAAAACCTAAAAGTTCCTCTGCTCAATTCATTTTGAGTCCTGTTTCAAATTACATACTACTTCTCACACCATGCCTTCTTTTTTAGTAAGTCCCAAGCAGGAGCACAGCCCTTTAAAAAAAACCCAGATATTTCAGGTGAAGGGAGGTAGACCTAATAGGGTCTCAGAGAAACCTGGAGGCTACAGTCCAGGGTTGACTTCATAGTTAAATGATTAATTTGTTTACCTCTCTTCAAATTTGCTAAACACCAACATTTAAAACAGGTTTACACTATATCCACAAAAAACTTACAAAACATTTCCAAGTTTTTTGAGATACATAATGGCTAGGAGGGTATAATTAATTTCAGTCCTATGAATACCCTGACCCCATAATTTGTATTTACCTGAAATCCAACATAGACTACAAAAATGTCCCAAGGTTTTAGACAGGACTCAAAAAATCGGAAAACATTCACCATTCTGTCCATGAAAAATATGATGGCTGATCCACCATCATTGATAATTCCTCAGAAGTCGAGCTAAGATGATGATCAATAACTTACCCTACAGTTAAGACCTGTCCTGTTGCAGCCATCAGTTCTCTTCTCTAAAGACAACCCCAATGACTGTCTTACTGATTAGCATTTCAGCAGGCCCTCTAAACCAGTCAGAAAACTTGAGGCTTAGTGTACTGCCAACTACAAGACAAGGACATTTAGAGTTACAGATTGAGTAGCACAGCATAGCAGATTTTCCTTGGCAAACGCAAAGCTGGCTATTCACTTGCCTTCCTGTGAATAGCCAGTTGAATGGCTTTTCAGTGTGGTTTGTGACCAAAGCCAGAAGACTTCTCACATCCTATGTCTAAAGGTTTGTGTATAATGACTGAGATAGCTGTGACAAGACTAAGGAGGTAATTAATGTTTCTCACTGTATGTATCAGCCTAATTGCCAGTGCATTTCTCTTAGAAACTCTTTGTTCTTTTATTGTAAACAGAAAGCAATGCTTGTAGAATGGATTCCTCAAGGAGGACAGAGTACACAGAAATACTCTGTGTATGAACACTAGGAAGAAGAGAGAGACAATGCACTTGTGCAATGCTGGAAGGAAAATATCCTGTACATTCCCTGCAATGTTTCGGGGTTGGAAACATAAGTGAATTTTTCCTTTTTGGATCCCACAAAGAAAGCCTGGTCAAATCAATCTTGAGACTCTGAATGACTCCTGCTATTAAAAATAAAAACTACTCAGACTCTCTGCACTGCTAAACATCCTGACACCTCTAGGGATCAAATCTGTCACTTAGAATATGTCTATAATGTATCCAACAGAATGAAATAAAAATCAACTGATTACAGCAGTATAAACACATCAAAAAAAAATTAAAAACAAGCAGCTTGTTACATACATCACAAGACTTACATATTTATGTTCAAATTATTTTTTTCCAAAGCTAAGAAACAAAGATAATAAATAGTACTAGTAGTGTTTATGTTAGGAGATCTCCAAACACTTTGCAAAGGAGACACAGCTCTCTAAATGCAACATGCTAGCCAAAACCATGCTAACCAAGTCAGAGACAGAACAATCATAAGTCAAATCAGAACAGATGCAAATTATATGGCAGATAGAACTGGCCTCATCCTCAGCCTTTAGAGTAATGCATTCACCTGTGTCCCACTATCAATTTTTATTGAAAGCATCTGCAAGCTCTCACTGCAACACTCTATTGTCCAAGAGAAAGACAAGTGTTGTTAAAAACAAAACAGTATCCTCAAAGTTTTCCTCTCTGGAGATTTTTTTAATATACTGTTACCTATATTATTGTCTAAAACATAGGGTATTCCTTTTGCAGTTCTCCTGAAGTCCAAGATATAGATTTATCTTTGATTTTCTGGTCTAGAAAATGCATCTGCCTTGTATGTACTCTGGGTCCTGTTTGCATACATGCTGTAATCCTAACACATGTTCTTGTTTCATTTTTTATAAGGACCAGTGGAAGAGTTTGTATGCACTGGCTTCTTTACTGCTCCATAAAGCATGACTCTTCTGTAATCAAAGTTTGTGTTAAAAATGAAATGAGCCTAAGGAGGATAATTTATATCTCCTTCCTCCATATTCTGCCATCCATGCCATCCTGCATCAAGAAGACTGTACTTGACACTGCAACAGAAAAGAGGCTAGATTATTTTCTTCTTAACAGACTGCATGCAGCTTGCTGCTTTTGGGGATCATAATCGTGTATTAAAATAATAAAAAATCAGTAACAAGTTGCCAGCAGTGAACAATGCACCAGATCTAGTCTGGTAATATACTAGAACACATTACTGGTCAGCAACACAATCTGACCTTTTGGACCTAAAGATACCAAATAGATCACAGAATCATAGAATGGTTTGGGCTGGAAGGGGCCTCAAAGATCATCTAGTTCCATCCTCCCTGCCACAGGCAGGGACACCTCCCACTAGACCAGGTTGCCCAGAGCTCCATCCAACCTGGCCTTGAACACTTCCATGGATGGAGCATCCACAACTTGTCCGGATAACCTGTTCCAGTGCCTCACCACCCTCACAGTGAAGGATTTATTTCTAATGTCTAATCTAAACCTAGCCTCTGTCATCTTACAGCTATTCCCTCTTGTCCTTTCACTACATGTCCTTGTAAAAAGTCCCTCTCCATCTCTCTTGTAGGCCTCCTTTATGTACTGGATGGTGTTCTAAGGTCTCCCAAGAGCCTTCTCTTTTCCAGGCTGAACAACCCCTACTCTCTCAGTTTGTCTTCACAGGAGAGGTGTTCCTGCCCTGTGATCATCCCCACGGCCCTTATCTGGACTAACGCCAACAAGCCCATGCCTTTTTTATGCTGGAGGCCCCAGTGCTCCAGGTGGGGTCTCACCAGAGCAGAGCAGAGGGGCAGAATCCCCTCCCTGGCCCTGCTGGCCGCGCTGCTTTGGATGCAGCCCAGGACAGGTTTGGCTTTCTGGGCCGTGAGTGCCCATGGCTGGGTCATGTCCAGCCTCTCACCCACCAGCATCCACAAGTCTTTTGACTCAAATCTATTATCAATCCATTCTCTACCCGGCCTGTACTTGTGCTTGGGATTACCAGATGTAGGACCTTGCATTTGACCTTGTTGAACTTCATGAGGTTTTCTTTGACCCAGCTCTCAAGATTATCAAAGTTCCCCTGGATGGCATCCCTGCCCTCCAGTATATCAACTGCACCACACAGCTTGGTGTTGTTGGCAGCCTTGCTGAGATTGCACACACACATGCACTCATTTTGTTCTTCTCTTTTGCTCTCCTACAAAACTTACTTCTCTTCCAGGACCACATAACTGCAGTCAGAGCTTTGTTCCATGTCCAAATCAGCTTTAGTAAACCACACCTACTCCAGCACACAACAGTGAAGCTGTAGGGTCTCTCTGTTCAGCTGCAGCAGAGAGAGGCACAACATGGCCAGGTGACATAAAGCAGATGAACCTGGTTTAGGGTATCCAAGGTGAGCAGAAGACAATATCATTAGGTTACTGTTCCTAGTAACTTTTACGTCATACAAATTTCCCACTAATCAGTGCATATTCTTAATTTAAGTATAGTGTGTAATACAGATCTACTGCAGCTGGCACTAAGCCAAAGTAACATTTATGAAGGAGCACTAGCAGGAAAGGACTTCTGCACAAAATGTGTTAACAGCAACACCAGATGAGGTCAGCTTCAGCCTTACCTGGCCAAGCTCAAAGGCCTTATGGATGAAACACCACAGCCTCTCCAGAGAGCTTGTTTCAGTGCTGCACTGAAGAAGTTACCAATCAGCCTGTTCTGATGTGCAGGGCACTGAAGTTCATGAGCTTTCTAACCAATCCTTAAGTTTCCCAAGTCTCTCTGAAGTTGTACCTGTAGGCATGTCACCCTCTCTGACTAAATTGTACTGTCCATAAATTGGATATTTCATCACAACAGACCAGTGGGTCTCCACTTGAAACCACTGTGTGTTTGTTTAGTGAGGACTTAGTTCAGAGTAAAATTAGAAGAAAGAGAAGAAAATTTTCCAAGGCCCCAACAATTTAATTCATCCTAAATTTAAGATTTTCAGTGACAGCAAGGAAAGAGGCAGAAACAAAACAAGATCTACTCAGGTCCTGAGAAATAATAATTTTATTTCTTGCCTCTCTAAACATAGCTGGTTTAGCTTTTTTTTTTTTTTTGCCACGGGAAAATTGTTTTAGTGTCCCTAAAGAGGACATAGACTTACCCCTGTAACACTAGCGTTCCTATTAGCCTGTAATCTGTAATCAGTAAATTTGAATGTTAACTACACAGAATACAAATAATCATTAAGTAGGCATCTGATTTGCATGGATTTCTTCACTGACAAAATGCAGTAATATTTATTTTGCCATATAAGCACAGCATGGAGAAACTCAGCAAAAAAATATGTGCATGGAATCCTGGGATGGTTTGTAATTAGCTAACAAAATGTGCAGACGAGAATAATTGTTGCCATCGCGCCTGTAATTCCACTTTCACGGTGATGGCCCCAAGAATGAGAGACACAGATTCAGTGAGAGCATAGCACCAGTGAGAGCATAGCACCACCTGCTGGTGAAGACATGGCTTCAGAAAGGAGGAAAAAAATTTGTCATCTTTCCCCGTAATAGATTTAATTAAACCAAAAAAAACCCCAAACAGACAAACAAAAAAAAAACCCACAAAAAAACCCACAAAAAAACCAACAATAACAACAAAAACAACAACAAAAACCCACCACCAAACCCAAAACTTTCTGTATAGACTTTGTCCTCTTTGATTATTAAAGAAATCTCCAACATATAAAACTTGCGAGGGCTCTGCACCTCAGACACTGTGTGGGCACTCCTACTAGATATTTCCAGGCCATTTCAATTATTCCATCACATTCATAGTCAGTGCTGACAAGGTGCTTCTCTAGAAAACACCCCTTTCTGAACTCGTACACATGGGTAGGTCAGTCTAGTGGAAACAAAGGGATATAATAAAAGGATCTGTGGGTTCAATGTGTAATCTATTACAATGATGCAACAGATGACTGAGATACTATAACAGTAATATAACCTAAAACAAATGTACATTTTATCTATATGGGGCTGCCTTTGGATCATAATACATTACCATATGCCTTTCTGTACCTCTCCTCTTCCTGATTTACCAGTCTGCTCATGTGGATGTGTTCTGCTCTCTTGAGATCTTAAAAGTCTAACATCATCTCCAAAAAAACAAACAAAAAAAAGCTGCTGTACAGTCAGGCATATTGGGGTTCGTGGCAGGGTTTTGTTAGGGGAGGGGTTACAGGGGTGGCCTCAGGAGTTTCCCCAATGTCCAAAAGAGCCAGTGCCAGCCAGCTCCAAGATGGACCCATGACTGATCCCACCAGTGACAGTGGTAGCACCTCTGAGGTAATCTATTTAAGAAGGGGTAAAAATCCCTTGTGCAGCCTGAGAAAGAAGTGAGAATATGTGTGAGAAAAAACTCTGCAGACACCAAGGTCAGTGAAGGAGAGGAAAGAGGAGCCCCAGGTGCCCCTGTGGTGCAGACCATGGTGAGGCAGCTGTGCAGCTTTAGCTGAGGCAGCCCAAGTTGGTTCATGGTGGACCAGATGTACCGCTACAGCCCATTGAGGACCCCATGCTGGAGCAGGTAGATGCCCAAAGGAGGCTGTGATCCCTGTGGGAAGCCCAAGATCGAGCAGGCTCCTGGCAGGATCTGCCTGTGGAGAGGAGCCTACATTGGAAGAGGTTTGCTGGCAGGACTTGTGATCCCATGAGGACCCATGCTGGGGCAGTCTGTTCCTGAAGGACTGCACCCCCTGGGAGGGACCCATGCTGGAGTGGTTTGTGAAGAACTGCAGCCTGTGGGAGGGGCTCACATTGAAGAAGTTAATGGAGGACTTCCTGCTGTGGGAGGGAACTAAACTGGAGCAGTGGAAGAGTGTGAGGAGCATTCTTCTGAGGAGGAAGGAGTAGCAGAGACAGTGTATGTTGAACTGACCACAACCCCCTTTCCCTGACCCCCTGTGCGGCTTAGAGGTAGAGGAAATTGTAAGTGAAGCTGAATCCGGGAAGAAGGGAGTAGTGGAGGAAAATGTTTCTAAGATTTGGTTTTATGTCTCGTTATCCTACTCTGAATGGATTGGTATGAAATTAATTTTTCCCCAAATCCAGTCTGTTTTCCCCATGACAGTAATTGATTATTTCTCCCTGTCCTTACCTTGACCCACGAGTCTTTGATAATAGATTCATCATCCAGCCTTTCATCCATCTTCTAGGTGTCCTTGGCTGTGGCAGGGGCATTGGAACCAGATGATCTTTAAGGTCCACTCCAATCCAAACCATTCTATGATTCTGTGTCCTGTCCAGCTAAGGAGAAGAGTGACAGAACAGTTTTGGTGGGCATCTGGCAGCCAGCCAGGGTCAACCCACGACACTGAGTTTGGTCCACTTTCCAGAAGACAGAACATGTAACCAGTAAGCTCAGTACCCGGTCTATGTGCTATGTTGCCTTGTCATGTTATCATCTGGAGCTATGCTGGGATCCTGGATTTTATTTCCCCTGGGAAGCAGCAAAGACATAGGATGCCCTGAATATTTAACATCAGAAAACTTTTGAGGAAATTACTGTCTTGCACTGCTATCATAGTTATCTTGCACAGACAAATTAGTGGTCCTGTCTAAGTCCCCTCTCCCCATATGAGTTTTACCCTCTATCTATAGGTACAATGAAGCCCTAACATGATCAGAAGTTTTGCACTAAAACACCTTTTAGTAGCACACGCTCCCAGGACTGAGGGAATGCAGTTGCAGAAAGTGAGACATGTAAGAACGGAGACTACAGTGTGTAATTCTGAAGGAGCCAGCCCAGAAGAAAGTCAAGAACAACCAGAGCTATTTTTAAGGACAACTGTATTTAGGCAGAACTACTTGAATATTTGGACTGTAGTGGTAAAAGATCTGGAGATCTTCAGGGAAGTAGTCCTTGAAGTAAGAAATTCTCCTTCTGCTTGAATAGTCCTTCTTTCTCTGTGCTCAAAATTGTTACCCTTTTGCTGACTACCTTGCTTCTGAAAGGAATAACATGAACGTGTCTATACCAACAGACCATAAGAGCTTGGAGATAGGGCCAGGAATTTAAAGTTAGGCAAGCAGTGGAAGAAACTATCAGTTCTAGAAAATGTTACTACTTGACACAGACTGCTGCTCAGCCAAGGTGGTGTTAAATTCCTGAACTTAGAGAAAAAGAACAAAGACTTAACAGAATTATGAACAGTGTTTTATCACAAAAGAAAAAAAAAAAGGGCGCATATTTAGAGAGGGGCATAGAGTAGGCAATTCGGGAAGTCTGTACCTTCTGAGTACCTCAGCCAATGGGGAAAGGAAGAGGGTGATGTGGCCAGGAACTCAGGATAAGAAGGGGGGTGTGTTCCCCAACAGTTTGAGAGACCCCAGGGGAATTGCCTCATTGCCTCCCCCTTTATGTGAATAAAGACTCCTCTGTTTCCTTTTCGGACATAAACTTCTGGTGTTGTGAATTTTTCCACACACTTCTAATCCACAACAGCTCTACTATGTCCTACTTGACAAACTCTGTCTGCAGTGATGGCCAAATCGCTTTGAGAAATCAGCAGGTAATGAAGAGGCACAAATCATTACTCAAAACAGACTGTACAACAGGCCTAACTCAGCCTTTTTCTCCCTCTGATATCCCATTGCATTTGCTGCAGACTAAAGAACCACTGCTGATGAAACCAAAGACTCCAGAGCAATCTATTTGGGAGCAGTATATCTCTATCAGAATAGGAGGCTCCATGAGTCTGAAGTCCCCAAGCCCAGAGGCAGCACTGCTCCAGACCTCACTTTCACAGAATTCCCAGACAGCTGTGAAACAAAAAAAACAAATCAACAAAAGATCATGAGGAGTTTTATAGCCACCCAGTAGCCTAGAACCTTTCTCCATCTGGCATATGCTAGCACTTTGTCCCAGCATGTTTTTCACACCTTCTAGGGGCTTAAGCACTGAAGCCACAGACCTGACTCAGTCCTAGAATCATTCAGATTTCTTTCTATCCAAACAACATAACAAATACTAAAACACTTGTCAGACAGTTACACACAATGAGGCTGGCAGCCTAAACCACAATTCCCTTTACAAAAGAATATGTGTGTATTATATATGCTGTGTCCACAGTTTGCTTTCTAGCTGGTTCACCTACTTACACTAATCATGCATCTGGCATGTGCATCCATTCACAAACTGTCCTTGCTATTGTTTGAAACATTTTTAGGCTGTGAGTTTCCTTGAAGTTACATCAGTTGAACATCCTGTTTTCATTAGTTCTTATCCCTAATTATGTATGTCAACATCAGTACCAACATTCTCAGCGTCTAGCTCACACACAGCTCATGTATGATCTTCCATTTGGAAATTCTCTTCAGCCAACAAACATACTTAAAGTCAGACAGTTCTAAACCCATAATTCAAGCATTTTTTGGTCACACACAGGATTTCTAGGCTGTCAGGTTTCCAGCCTTCTAGATGTACAAGGTACCTGCATCCTCCTGATATATAAAAGACATCCATAAAAATATATCTATACAAAGTGGCCAGGACGAAAAACAACATCTATCTGGGAAAATGTGGACATACAACACCCATACAGAAGACTGTGTACAAGCTAGATTAGGAACTTACAGTGCAGGAAGTGACTCCCTTCTAGAAGTTTATTACATTTCCAAACTGCAGCCCCCATTAGAAGTTGATTTTGTTTCCAAACTTCAGAATCTTCACAATATTTCCCTATACAAAATTATTGTAGCGGCTATATGTAGTATGAAATTATCATCCTAACTTATTCAGTCACAGCACCCCCTTGTAGGCAAGACCTGTCTCTGAGGTACCCTATGCTATTCACCTAGCAAGTAAGCAAGTGCGTGGAAAGATTCAGTCCCATCTGCAAAGGATATGTACTACTCATAGGATATGTTCCACTATTCAGATAGTGGAACAGCAGAACTTTTTACAACCATGGTAAAAAACATTTACTTCTGATCTGTCAGTTTCAGGTAACTTGGGAATTTAGCTTAGCTTGGAAATGCAGCAAATAAAGTATCACCTGGTTTCCAAATAATGGGGAAGTCATACTTGTTACTAACAGTGCTGGTTTTCAAATAATGGGGAAGTCATACTTTTTACTAACAGTGATACATTTCTTTCAAAATTTAATGGATGAACCTTTAACATACTCCAAAAATGTCTTCATGAGACACTGATGTGCAATTCCCAGTCTGGTCTGAATTCACACCCTAGTCTACTGGGTAGCAACATTCCCATAAGCTGACCAGACTACAGTGGCCACAAAATATTACTCAGTGGTAGTAAGTCACTGTTGCCTCTATGCTGCTTTGTTATTTCTCAAATAAGAAGTGGAGTCAATTGCAGAGACTATATGGAACATTTCTTTGCACACCTGGAAACACTCCTGAGAGATCTCCTATCACTTTGAAGTGACTGCTATAGCCACAGAACAACTGCAAGAACTGAGAGCTACACAAATGGAAGAACTTCCTCCTGTAAATGTTACTGGTGTGCAGCCCAATTCCACCATTTGGGTTAGCAAGGTGAACTTTTCAGATTTCTAATGTCCAAAACAGCTTTTTTTATCCCTATTTAATACAGGAATGTGTGTGAAGGAATCTGTACAATTCTGTTGTAAGAGTCAAGCTTGGCTTCATTTACCACTTTTTTTACTGTAGGAATTTTCTTCCCGTTTTCAGAAAGGGTTAGTCTGCAACTAAACGACACATACCTTTTACCTTAGGGAATGGAAGAGCCATCTCTGGTAGAACCAGGGGATCCGAGTTCCTTATCTGAGTAACTCATGATTGCACTTTTCAATTTTTCCACAAAAATGCAAAATAGTACTTTAGTATTCATTCAATAGGTATGTATAACCTATAAAACCATGTAAGCCTTTACTAGCCGAGATAAGAGTACACTCCCATTTTAACACAGTTTACAATCCAGGCAAAAAGTCAACAATAAAGAAAGATCAAAATCCATTCCTCTCAGAAGCACAACATCAAACTTACAGAATAGGCCGCCATAAAGTATGGTGGCTTTCCACATTCAAGATTTTGAGTTGATACTGGAGCTTTTTTTTTTAAGAGCATGAAGCACACTGATGTCTTCTTTCATTGTGCATATGCTGTAAACAATTACAGTCCTAGCTCTGCAGTTTCATCATTCTGCTGAATAATGATGGGTGGAAATCCCACTGAAATCACCTGGCCCCTGAAGAGAACAACTTCAAGACTGCAGCCTGCAGTCCAACACTCTTCAATTCTATGAGTCCTGCTTATCCTCTACTGTGAGCTTAAACCAGTCCTCACATGCAACATAAAACTAGGTTACATCATAGCACTTCAAACCTAAGTGTCTAAAAACGCCAATGCAAACTCAGATTGTTCGTGGTAATCAAAGACACTACAGTCAGGTTTCCTTAGAAAATGAGGATAGCACATTTATGTCTGACTACTCCACCCAGTAATTTTTAAATCCCAGAGGCCAAATTCAAGCAAAACTGGCAGATACATAAATATCTCAAAGATACCAAGTTTCTACAATTTTGTCCAGTGTACCAATGGGTAAAAGAAAGAAACTATATTCTTGGACTTACACAAGGAAAAGCTACTTGATCTCTTTATTGGTCATCAGAAAATCTACCCAAAGAAGAAAGAAAAAGCAAAATTCATTTAATTAGTATTCTGTGCACAGAATAAGTATTTTAAAGAGTGATAATAAATGATTAGGCAAATATTTATTAGGTGACTAATGAATAGGTGTGCTTCATTAGTATAAAACAGCCTTGCTCTACAGAAGATACAGCCACTGAAAACAACTGAAAGCAAAAATTTTCAGTGTGTCTTTAGTAACCAGCCCTTAGGGATAGACAGGCTGCTTAACACTTACCTGTAAACAGAAGATTTAGTTTAGTATTTTACAGTTCCCTCTGCAACTGCAGCTACTTATCCTTACCCTCTCCTTCCCTGAGAGCTTACTGATCTCTCAGATATCTCAAAGAGACCTATGAAATAATCCATAATTTCTAAGTATGTCTAAAAGGTAGGCAGCATGAACAGTTGTATCAGCACAGTTGAGGAGACAATCACACCAGGCAAAGGAAAGATAAATAAGGCATATGTAACAGGCAACTGGAAACCTCTGCCACCGCTGAAGAGTAGAGTGTAACAATTGCCTCTGAGAGAGCCAGAAAAGCCAGTGCTGCCATTTCCATGTATCTCCTGGCATGCAGCGGGCAGGAGGGTAGGTTTGTAGGTGTAATGTCCTGTGTAACCTCTTCAATATAATAACAAATTGCTTTTACTTACAGCATTACAAGATTAAATAACATTCTGCTATGGATAGCCTGCATCAAACATTTTCCATCAAGCCTTTGCACTCCAATTGCATGGTTGGGAACAGCAAATGGCAAAACCAGGATGTTTTGTGATTCATTCCCTTCAGATGTCTGACCAGCTCCTCAGTCACTCTGCAGAAGCAGCATGCAGGTGTCAGCTCCCTGCATCATTGCTGTGGGTTTAACTGGTGCATCAGCTGAAGCAACAACGATGACAGTTCAGTGTTCGCATTAACCATTCAATTAGAGGCGGCATGAAGCCTGAATTCCTCCCAACTGTGACTTCCAGTCTTGGAAAGCTTGATTAGCCTTCTACACAAACACTTCAGAACAACTTTCCCAAGCTTGCATTGAGATTGGCCAAAACGCCAGGTTTGTTTGGTTAAAGGTTGAAACACTTCACTGCAACTCAGAATCTGGCTCATTCACCATATAGCTTGTAACACATTCTGTAGAAAGCCTATGAAAACATAGTTTCTGCTGAGACTAAAATTGTTTTGTAGCACTACAAGAGATGCAGTCTTTCCTTCATAAAAGTGTGACCTCCATCACACCCTCTCCATACAGAAATTAAGCTGGCCCAGCCATGCTCCCTTATTCTGTAGAGTGGTTCCATGTGCAGGACCTCATGGTGCCAGCTGATTAATGGAATATGCCGAGCTGGTCGGGACACATCAGGATCATTGAAGTCCAGCTCCTAGCTCTGAACAGGATAGTCCCAAGAATCACACCACGTGCCTGAGAGTGTTGTCCAAACGCTTCTTGAACTCTGTCAGGCTGGTGCTTGCGACTGCTTCCCTGGGAAGCCTCTTCCATTGTTCAACGACCCTCTGGGTGAAGAACCTCTTCCTGATAATAACCTCAACTTCTCCTGACTCAGCTTCATGCTTTTACCTCAAGTCCTGCCACTAGTTACCAGAGTGAAGAGATCGGGACCTGCCCCTCTGCTTCCCCTCACGAGGATGTTGGAAGACCACAATGAGGTCTCCCCTCAGTCTCCTCTGCTCCAGGCTGAACAGACCAAGTGACCTCAGCCGCTCTTCATACGGCTTCCCCTCCAGACCCTTCACCATCCTCGTGGCTCTCCTTTGGACGCTAATAGTTAATGTTTTTTATGTGAGAAAACCCCTCAGAGAAGAGCGAAGGACCCACTCGCTCCAGCATAGCCTTACTTGAGGCCCTCACCCTGCCGCACTCCCGCCCACGGGGCCACCGGCCGGGCGCTGCCGCAGGCGGGTTTTGAGGCTCCCGGGCCCGCCCCGACCGACCCCGTGGCGACGGAGGCGGAGTCGGGCTGCCCTGTGAGTGAAACAGGCGGGCTGAGGCAGCCGCTGCAGCCGCTGCACTATGGGCAGAGCCATGGGGCTGGCTGGGTTGCTGCTCGGGCTCGTCGTCGTGCCCGCCGTGCTGGTGAGCACCAGCCTCCGCCACGGCGCCCCGCGGACCGAGGCCGAGCCGGAGCCGTCCGGCTGGGAGCTGGCGGCGGCGGACGCCGTCCCCGAGGACTCGCTGTGGCCGCTGCCTCAGTGGGTCCGCATGTACTCTCGCCAGCTGCAGCTGGCGCCCAGCCGCTTCCAGCTGGTACACGGCGCCGGCTCCTCGGCGGGCCCGGGCTGCGGGCTGCTGCAGGACGCCTTCCGCAGGTGAGCGGCGGCGGGGCTGGGGGGGGGCTGCAGAGGCGGGCCGGGGGCGGCAGCAGCCGCCC
>VZTE01003205.1:328045-400690 GCA_013397775.1 Eulacestoma nigropectus
GGTGGGGGGGGGCTGCAGGGGGGGCCCGGGGACGGCAGCAGCCGCCTTAGGGCCCCGCCGGCGCCTGTGCTTCCCCGGCAGGTACTACGAGTACATGTTCGGGCATTCCCGGCGGCGGACGCGGGGCCGCAGGCCGCTGGCTGCCCGAGCGGAGCCCGAGCTGTTCCAGCTGCAGGTGGTGATCGAGGCGGGGGACCCTGGCTGTGACAGGCACCCGCAGCTCACCTCCAGCGAGGCCTGTGAGTACCCGCACGGCCGCTCATCGCGCTCCTCCTTCCCCGGCTTAGGCGGCACCGTTAAGCGCTTGTTTTCCTATCACGTGTCCGGTGTAGAAGTCAGCAGGGTTTTGGGGTTTTTTAAGGAACTGGAAAGCAAGGGCTCTCGGAAGCCCTCAAAAACGTTTCACAGAAGTGGCGACCAGAAGATAATTCTTGCTCTTTATGCTGTGGGAAGTCTCAGTGAATCACGAAGCTCATCATGTGTCGCCTATTTTTGCAGTTCAGCTATTAATACAGCTCACTTACCTGCTACTATCCTTTCTAGCAGCTAGCATTAGGAATCAGAGATACCATGCTGTGCAATTGCCAGTTATCTTTGGTCCTATCTATGCATAGTCAGGAGATGATCCCTTTCAGTACAAGGTATTTGTTGAGTGAAGGCTGTCTCTGCTTACCTGTCTCCTTAGAAATGACTGCATTTGATTTGAAGCTACTTAGACTGAGATATGTACATCGTATTACCTGTTTTTCCAGGAAAACCAGAAAGTGCTCGTTGAACTTGTTATTCATCTTGCAGTCCTATAAATGTACTTCCTTTCTATCTGTAGATACAAGAAAGGATTTAAAAACATGCTTATATTGGATTCATTTTTCTATGCTTCTTTAGTTCTGTGACTGAAGTCCAGAGTGGAGAAGTATTCTAAATAAAGTACTAATCACCAGAGAATTTTCTTAACAAAATTAAGAATGAGCAGTAGTATTGCTTTTTGTCCAGGCAGGCTAACACAAAAATCAATATATTCAATTAATCTAGTTCTGTTTTGAGAGAATCTTCTGTTGTTTGGTATCCAGGATACAGATCCTTAGAAAAAAGATCCTTTTAATCTTAAGTCATACATATGCAGCAGGATTAATTCCACGTGACTTGTAATAGAATGTACTGATATTAAATTTACTAAATCCTTTTGGGACATACAGCCAAAGAGTTCAGTTTTATGTGCAAGTTTATAATACTTCTCAATGAAAATGAAATACAGTAGCAAACATGCTAATGCTCTTAACATTGTTCTGCCAGTCAGGTTATTGTGCTGCTTTATTATTATTTGAACTTTGAACTGGTTTTTGAACTTCAGATTTTAACCAAAGCTGGTTCTTGTTTTCTGTCACGGAATCTGTCAGACCATGTGATTTTTAGGGTGCATTCTTTAGAACAGGCAGTTTTTTCCCTCTGCTCTACGTTTCCTGTTAAAAGTAACATATTTTCTTTATGTGATAAGCTGAGCTTTCCAGACTTCAGTCTGGAATGAAGTTTTAATTTTCTGGTTTTTAATGGGCTATCTTTTTAAGGGTACAAATTCTGAAAAATACTGTTATTGGTGACTTCCTGGTTTGGGTGGTCTGGCTCCTTAATAAAGATAGTATGGACAGTCAGTGACTATCCTGTAGCAAGAGTATTGGATATGTAATCAAAGTACAGGTTACCTGCCCTCTTACCTGCTTGTGTAAAATGTAGCTTATTGTAAAATTATCCAAGTTGATTTAAGGTATGATATCTGTTCAGAAAAAAAAAAAACCTGCTGTGTTGGAAAGAAATCCTTAACAATTTATCACATTTTCCCTACAATATACCTGTGGAGGTTGCAGTACTCTTCTAAGTTCTCTTTCTTACCACAAACTTCCAATATGTGCAATCAGTGCATAGGTTAACATGGAAGCTTGAGGTACTTTCTTCATGTCACTGAATGGCTTTTCTCTGGTAGTTTAGATAAATGTTTGAACTGTGTAGATTATAGCCAACCATTCTTTCATACTGACACAGATCAAATAAGTCACTGTACAGCAATTCAACCCTTTGATTTTTTTCTCTGCTGTTTCAGATGTGCAATTATTACTTTGATGTTTGAATAATAATATAAATCTATAGATTTTTAGATGTAGTGTATTTTTATGCACATATATGCACATGATTAAAAAATATATTTAAAATATATTTGTTTGTTCTCTAATACTTACTGAATCACCTTAAATTCAAAACCAAAATTATTTTTGCTTTTTTTTTTTCACTAGTACTTTGTACTGTACTTCAGTACTCAAACTTAAGGGAGGATTGTTATGGATTCCTTGAGATACCATTCTTCATTTTACTTACCATACTTCATCTCACTGCCCCCATACTGGTGCTCAGGTCAAGAGGGTGACCTGGCACCCTGTTGGTGCATCAGGCACAGCATCGCCAGCCGGGCAAGGAAGGGGATTGTCCCGCTCTGCTCTGCACTGGGGCGGCCTCACCTTGAGTGCTGGGGGCAGTTTTGGGTGCCACAATATAAGAGAGATATAAAGCTGCTGGAGAGTGTCCAAAGGAGGGCTGTGAGGATGATGAAGGGCCTTGAGTGGAAGCCGTATGAGGAGCAGCTGAGGTCACTTGGCTGTTCAGCCTGGAGCAGAGGAGACTGAGGGGAGACCTCATTGCGGTCTTCAATATCCTCATGAGGGGAAGCAAAGGGGCAGGTCCTGATATCTTCACTCTCATGACCAGTGGCAGGACTTGAGGTAAAAGCATGAAGCTGAGTCAGGGGAGATTTAGGTTGGATATCAGGAAGAAGGTTCTTCACCCAGACTGCGGTTGAGCAGTGAAACAGGCTCCCCAGGGAAGTGGTCACAGCACCAGCCTGACAGAGTTCAAGAGGCATTTGAACAATGCTTTCAGGCACACGGTGTGATTCTTGGGGGTGTCCTGTGCAGGGCCAGAAGTTGGACTCGATGATCCTAATGCATCCCTTCCAACTCAGAATATTCTCTGATTCTATGTTTTGATTATTAATTTTTTTCTTTGTAATAAGACCTTAATAGTAAGCACTTGACAATATTATATGACAAGGTATATATCTAAAAAAATATGTAACCATGAACTATATAAAAGGAGAAGTAAACTTTCCGTGATTACGTTTGGCTTAGCTACCCAACCCTTACCACATATGTCTTAAATGCAAAAATATAGTCTGTTATATTTTATATCAGCTGGGTTAAACTTTGCTGGAATTTTGGCTTATGTACAATATTTTAACGTTGCCATTACTAAGCATCTTACTTGTTTTATCTTCTTTCTGATTAGCTGTTGACTCTCTGAACAGTAGCTTGCTTTATGTCAGGAAAACATAGGTGAAAAATAATTGCATGCTATCACCATTAAAAACAGGATTGGTTGGAATTTAAAACACAAGGGAGATATGGCACTTGAAGAATCTTTTTAATGCCTTTTGGCATTGTCCTGTCAATCCATGCTTTCTTGAGGAGTAAGCTTTTTTTTCTTTTCTTTAGATCATTTAACTGTAACTGAGCCTGTGGCTATACTGAAAGCTTATGAGGTATGGGGTGCTTTAAGAGGTAAGCTTATACTTTTCACATTGAGCTATTTGTTTACGGCTTATACAAACTGCATGGCAGACCAAGAACCAGCTGACCACTTAGCCTTGCCCTTATTCAGTACCTCACTGGAAGTAAGCTTAGTCAGGCCAGAAGGATACTCAGATGTGTATCAGTTAGACTCTTGGTCCAGATGCTCAGCATCTCAGATCCAGTGGCACACTGTGAGTACATTCTTGCTGTGCCTGAAATCAGCCAGGCCAAGCAAAAAGCTGTCTTAACTACAGTGTGAACAGATTATTTTCTGACTGCACCTAACTGAACATGCTGAAGGCATTACGAAGAATAATAATCCTGACATTTCAGTCTGCTGTTCTTATGGGAATGTTAAGTCTATATATTAGTTACCTAGAAATCAACAGATTTTTCATGCTGAATTAGAAACTTCACCAGTTCCAGAAATTACAGGAATAGGTGCGCAAGAAGACCAGAAATTCCTACCTCACTCTCAGTAACTTTCTTACTATTTGGGGATTAATCCGCTACATCTGAGCGGTAGCACAAGTATTCGGTATCTGTGCATAATGGAGAATTTGAATGGTTCTCTCCAGAATTTTTGGAACAGTGGTGCTTGAGCAATTAAGGAAACTGTACTAAAGAGAAAGAAACTAAACTACAAAGCATTCTTTCTAGCTATATGAATGCCTGTAAATAATTATAGTGCTATTTGTAACTAAAACTTTAAGGGCAAGTACTGGTTTGTAATCGAGATCCCTTTCTTGGATATTTTTCCAGGTTTGGAAACCTTCAGCCAGTTGGTTCATGAAGATGACTATGGAAGCGTAAGTATGGCTGTTAACTAAATCCTCTGTCCTGGTAACTGGGTGCTTTTCTAGAAACAGCAGATCTACCAGTTTCATTCAGCAAAATTTCAGTCTGTTACAGATTTCCAAGAATCACTTTCTGAAAAAAAAGTATTTCCTGTTTGAAATTATGAATGTGAAAATAAAATAAAATTCTAATTTTTAAATTTTGTTCTCGTAGTTTCTTGTCAATGAATCTGAAATCAATGACTTCCCAAGATTTGCTCATAGAGGAGTCTTATTAGACACTTCAAGGCATTATTTACCATTGAAATCAATTCTTACAAACCTGGTAAGTAGGCGATTTTGTGTCATTAATAATGAAGGCTTTTTGTTGTTGTGTTCTGTCCCCTGAAGTAGGTAGCAGCTGGAGCTGGTATGAAAGAAGAATCCATCTCCTCTGTCTGACCTTAAAAGGATGGAGTGAACTTTGCTAAGCAAAGGTCTGAACATAGACTGGAGAGGCATTGAGTGTGCAGACACAATGATTATTGAATCTGTAAAGGGGACTGGTGTTTGTGGTACCTCAGGTTCTCTGTATTTTCTGTTGCCTAAACCAGCTTATGTATTATTTCTTAGAAGCATGTTTTGAGACATCTGACTGTCATCAAGCAATACAAGGGATACCTTGCAAATTCTACCTTCAGTACCAGTGACTTCAGGAAAACTCCAGTCTTTGGAGCAGACTTTGGTAGTCCAGCAGCAAGCTTTGATAGTCTTTTCTTAGGCTACTAAGTGCAAGCCAGTAATTAAGTATTACAGAGCAAGGGAGGAAATGCAAAATGTTCACTGGAAGCTACTGAAAAATAATCCCAAACAAAAAAAAACAAACAAAACTTTCTCCAAAAAGCTTAAGTAAGCACATTAAGAATTAATGTACCCCAGCCTTGATGGAAAGGTGATGTATTTGTATAAGCTTAGCAGCCAAAGCTGTTGGGTTTTCTGTTTTGCACTCCCCGTTTTTTTTGTTGAAGTCCTTGTAGGAGGGATTATTTAGTTAGTTGAAGTGGAGGAATAGGCAGTTTCCTGTCTTGTCTCTGTCTTGCTTCTCCAAGATGAAATAATATTCTAAATTTCTCCTCCATGTTGCAGAACTTTGCAAAACATAGATAAAAGATAGAAAGAGAGCAGGTAAAAACAGTCTTAATTTCTGAGATCATCCTTGAACTATGCTCAGAACTTGTCCTTTGGGTATTTAACACTAGTATTCAACTTCAAGGTCAGTGCCTGTTCAGCAAGTAATGCTTGTGTAGTGTTGCATTTGCAACAGAAGGTGCTTCAAAGTCTCAAGTAAATATTTGTGTCAATATTTTTTGTTTTGTCTAAAAGAGATGTCCACAGAGACTTGATTTCTAACCATTTTTGTATTTCTGTAACTGCTGCTGTTCTGCTTTCTTTCCTTAAATTGCATGTCTGTCTCTAATACTTTATCAGAGCTACATTTTACACTCTTTTGGTGGTTTTAAGAACAAGTCTGGTTTTCCTCCCTCCTCTCTACCTGCTTGAATCCAGACTAATAAAACGCATCAGTAATCTCTTCTCTGACGTGTGGTGATTAGATGATTAGGGCAGCAGTTCAAGTACATTTCTAGTTCATGTTGAACTGCTGCACTGTATTTCCAAGAAGGGCATTGTCCTTGAGGAAGGAGAAGGTGAACTGAAGGTCCAGAGATGTAATTTTCTATGTAGAAGGATGGCATTTGTTAGAAATGCATGAAGACATGGCAATTAAAACTTCTGCAGTGCCATTCCATTTGGGGAACGGACAAAATGTAAATCTTCCTTTGGATTTGGTGGGAGTTCCTGTAGAGATTTTATCACCTCTTTAAATACACGTAGGTCAAAAAAGGATGGGGGGAGTGGGTGGTGAAAACAATTGTATTGTGGCAAGGGATTGGGAGCAGCTGTGTTGCAATCAGTCATGAATGATATAAACACTTACTTGGCATGCTCACAGCACACACTTACAGTGACTAACAAGCCAGCATAACTCAAGGTATGTGTGTAACTGTCCAGCTGGAGTCATAATTCTAAAATAAGTGTGTCAACATTGATCTTGATTTTCTTCAAGATCAAAAAAAGGGAAGTACTGACACTGTTATGAATGAAAACATAAAAGAAACACTGTCTTTTGCAGGGAAAATGCATAGTTTATTTTGCATGCATTTGAAATGGATTCTGCAGAAGTCACTAGTGAGAAGGGATGTGGTATGTAGTAGTAAACTCATGCTGTTCTGTTTTTGAGTCCAAGGTATTTAGTTAGAAAAGTATAAGCTTTTCTGTAAGCTGAAATAGGTGATGGTGCATAGAGAATTACCCACAGAACCATCTGAGTTGGAAGGGACCCAGAAAGATCATCGAGTCCGACTCTTAAGTGAAAGACCCATATGGGGGTGAAACTGTGACCTTGGTGTTAGTATCACCATGCTGTAACCATGAGCTAATCTCAGGGTATGTGTTCTGAAGTGGAAGAAATTTGTACGTGTTCACAGCAGTTGACTATGCTATGACTATATATGACATATATATATATATATATATATATGACTATACCAGCACAGGCTAGTACAATGGGGGTCAGATCAAGAGCTTGTTGACAGCAGTGGTGAGAATAGATTGCAGAGGGATGGAGCAGTAAAGCTGTGTGCTTCTAGTATTTAGTGAAACACAGAATGGTTTTTTGGTTTGTTGGTGGGGGGATTGGGTGGGTTTTGGTTGGTTTTTTGGGTGGTTTGGTTTGTTAGAGGTTTTTTCTTTTTTAGGTGTTGCGCTAGGCATGCGGGATATGCTGGGACAAGACCACTTTTTTGCATAGGTTTTCTATGAGAATGAAGTGTTTAACTAGACTCTGTTGCATTATTTGTTACAGGATGCCATGGCTTTTAATAAGTTCAATGTCCTCCACTGGCATATAGTAGATGATCAGTCCTTCCCTTACCAGAGCATTTATTTCCCTGCATTAAGTGATAAGGTGAGTGAACATCATTGGAGCAGGGTGGAGGGGCAGAAATCTGGCACATATTTCATGAAAATAAAATGCAGAGTTTACCAATGCTTGCGTACATCTGCTTTGGCTTATTGTAAAACAGTACCATGGGACCAGTAACCAGCAAGTCCACATTTAGGAGCCTACCTGAGTGTCTGTGTGGACCATTTTTAAGTCTTCCTTGGTGGATACATGGTAAATGACCTTTTTAACTCTTCTCTGCAAATTTTCTGCATGATCTTCAGTGTTCGCAGGCCTTCAAACACTAATGGTGTGCAAATAAGTAGTGAACACTGCTTGGATTTCTGTTGATGGGTTTCTTTAACTGGTTGACTTCTGCCACTCAAACAAATGTAAGAGATTTTTCTGTCAGCTCCTGGTCTGGAACCACTGCACTAGTACTTCTGCCCTGTCTCATACCTAGTTAGCTTTACAAAACGCACCATGTCTGTAAGAGGTCCAAAAGTGCAAGGTTGTTTCCTAAAACAAATACAGTGCAAGTGTGTCTCTTATTTCTAGATGCGTAGTAGGCTTTGTTACATTAGTGAGAGCCATCGTGAGGTTCTTGCTCAGTCACGGTAGGATAGGAGCCAAATCAAATGTAGTTAAGTAGTTAAGAATAGTTAAGTAGACTAAGCCTAAGTACAAGATTTGTGATTCTGTTTTAAAATGCTTGCTAGAATCTGACTCTCATGAAAATTATGTTGGCAGTGCTTGAGCAGATGGCTGTGAAGAATTTTATAATTCAAAAATTGTAGATGTTGCATAGTGCAGTCAGATTATTTTGTCAAGTAAAGGCTATGGAGTTCTGTGTATTTCCCACTGACAGCTAGAGAGAGGGAGATGGCCTTTTTCTCAACAAGTTTCTCTTTGAAAGGCTTGTTTACTGTTTCCTTTTTTGAGTAACTCAGCTGTGGAAACCATTTCCAGATAAACAGAAGCTTAAGGTGCTATTAATCATGAAGAGTCATGATGTATTCTTACGTAGTTTGGCTCTTTGGCAAGCATCTGTTTCACCAAACTGTAGTAATCAGGGTCATTGTCACTTTTGTTGGCTGTGTGGGAGTGGAATTACGCTCAAATTTAGTGTCACAAACCAAACATGTCCTGATGCTAAATTGGTCACTGTATCAAAACTGAGAAGCAGGGATGTTGGAAGTTCTTCTGACTTGGCAGAATTTTTCCATTAGTCTTGTATGTTATGTTGCAAGGGCCTGATGTTTCAGAGCTAATGGGGAAAAATAACTTGCCTCTATACAGAAGAATTGAAAAGCCTATCTTTAAAAATTCTGAAGGAATAGAAAGAAGCTTTTCTGTGTTCTTCAGTAACTGTGAGCTAAGGAGGAAAGGAAGGTCTCATCAGGGAGGTCTGTCTCAGTGTTGTGAGTTTGTCATTTTGGTGGTTTTTTTTTTCTCTCCACAAGTTAACTGAGAAGTTCTGTCTGTGCAGTTGATAAACCACAGCCAACCTGTTAAACTGATCTCCAGTCTAAGTTAAAATACTTCCGTCCAAATTTTGTGATCTGCTGCTATAGTGTGTTGTAAACTGTCTCTAAATGTGAGTATTTTACAGGGGGCATACTCCTCTAATCTCATCTATACTCCTACTGACGTCCGTCTGGTGATAGAGTATGCCCGGTTAAGAGGCATCAGAGTTATCCCGGAGTTTGATACCCCAGGACACACGCAGTCCTGGGGAAAAGGTATGCCCAAGAAAGTATTAATTGTTAAGAGATTGTGGTGAGTAGTAGCAAGCAAATGAATTTTTTAAGTAGTAACCAATAAAGTGCTTTGGAAGGCCCTTGATAAGGAAGAGGCACTAAGTAATGTCATGACCTTTACAGGTTAGAGGAAGTAAAATGAATGAAGAAAGTTGACATGTTCTATGCTAGATGTCTGTGTGAGGGTACAGATATATTCTGCCTTAGACTTTGTTGTTGATACCCCCTCACTCAGAACTTTCGAGTTTAGAGTAATAAGGCAGTGGCTAGAAATGATGAGTTGCTTGCTCTGGAATTACTTTGGGAAGGTTCTTTGGAAGTGACTGATGCTTCTGTCTGTTGGTGAAGTGGTAATCTGCCAGTGTATAAAACACAGTGAACTTGGATGCTTCTTCACTGACTTATCTTCTGGGTCTCAGAGTAACACTTCTCATGATAGACAATGCTGGTATTTACATGTACTCAGGGACCAGGAAACCGTGTGCCTTAATTCCATGTGCACTGAATGCAATGTCACTGCAATTTACTTAGGATGGCTTTGGCCAAAAGTAAAGATTTTTCTAGTGTTTCATAGCTTTAGCTTTAGCCATGGGATGAGTCTTTTACTCATCCTGTGGGGATGTGGTCATAATGTTCGAAGATGTTTCAGGCTCTTTCTCAGTATTTAAAATGAGGAGGAAAGGAACCAAGCAAAACCTAAATTGGCTAAACACTCTTTTGGAATCTTCATCTGAAGTGGTCTTCACTCTTACAGAGAACTATTAAAACCATTGGCTTGCCTGGTGATATGTGAGGTGGTCTACATTCACTCGAAGAGCAAGTTGATCTCCCTGTCTTAAAATCAATTGTTCTTGATAGCTTCCTGCATAGTTTTTTTTAATGTGATGCACAGGAGCCAGACCTGGCTTTGCTTATGAACTTGGGTAGCTATGCTTTGTTTGCATTCAAATTCAAGATACTGGATAGAAGTCTTAAGGTTTGTGAGTTGAGTAGTAGAAGCAATCTAGCCCTAAGGCCTGTTTGGGGGAAATGTGCTCAGAGCAGGAAACACAGAGCCAGGAAGGTGCTGCTGCTGCAACTAGAGTGTACCGACTAAACTGGACTTAAAAATCTCCAACCCACATAAAATAACTTTTTCCTGTTAAGTTATCCTGGCTTATGTTGCTTCAGGTATCTTGACTAGAGAACCATTGCGTCATCTCTATTTAGCCTTCATTTCTTGTGTAAAGGTGCATTCTGAGCAGAGTGAGATAGGACATCTACCTTGAGCTATGTACTTCACACCTACTTACGTGTTAAAAAAGCAGCTGTAATAAAAAAAGAGGTGTCTGAAGCACACTCATTATGTTTAGCTTTCTTCTAATTGGCTTCCTTCTGATATTCATTGAAGCTTTTTTTTTTGTTCAAGTAGTTAGTTATCCAAATGCTGTTTTCCAGGTATTGTGACATGTTACATGTATTAGTGTGTGTTAAATCACAAATCTGGAAGTCAGAGTCCTGATTGCCAGTTAGAGGGTTTTTCAATAATTTACAAGTTATTTTATTTCATCCTGCCTCTATTTGATTATACTTAAACTAGGTGAGCACTTAGGTAATGAATATTTACCTTTTTAATATGGATAACTGCTTCTTCCTGCTAGCAAAGTTAGCATAGCAACATGAAACTGAATATCATCTATTAATTGCTTTTATTAGGTCAAAAAGATCTTCTCACTCCTTGTTACAATGGAGGACAGCCAACTGGGTCCTTTGGACCTGTAAATCCCGTTTGGAATACAACTTACGACTTCATGACTAAGTTCTTCAAAGAGATCAGCAGTGTATTTCCAGATGAATTCATTCATTTGGGAGGAGATGAAGTGGACTTCAGTTGTTGGTATGATGACAATTCAAAGAACAAATATCTTGTGCCTCCTAAACCTGTCCACCTCCATCAATTATGGAACTCAGTTGCATGAGACAGTTTTCAGTGCATAGCCAAAAGATCTCCACTCCTACCTCTCTAACTGTTTATAGGCAGATCATCTGTGATCCTCCACAAGCAACTGATGTGCAGAATTTTGTTTTGACTCGTAGTTGCATAAATATTCAGGTATTCTAAAGGATTTCTTTATGAAAATTACCCTGGCAGGAAAGAGAACTAGTATGTTAGAAAAGTACTAGATAAGAAAATTAACATTTAAATGCTTTGTGTTAAAGTAATCTGCTAACAGTAAGAATTACCAAACAGATTCATGTGTGTTTGTATTAGAAGTATAGCTTGTATTGATAGTGTTCTTAATTCGGTTGTGGATTTTGAATATTTTGGAGTCTCTTTGCTGGAGACACTTAACTAATAATAAAGAATTTGGAGCATTTTGATGAGTATTCAAATTGATCTAGTTAGTATTTCTGCATTCTCTTTAAAGATCAAATCCAAACACTCAGGATATGATTTAATTTTTATAGAGAAGGAAAACTACTGGCATATGCTTTAACACAAGTGTTGGTTTGTGTTTGTGGTAGAAACACAAAATTGTTGAGTTCTCAGACTGGTGACAAACTTTCCACAAAGTGGCTGAGATGCCAGGAACCCCAGAGCTCTCAGGAGTTTGAGGCAGCCTGCCAGAGGCCACTTCAGAACAGAGACTCCAGCAGTTTTACCAGAGAATTAGGTCTATTGGCTTTATTTCAAATCAGGATGAAATTGTTTCAAAGTATCCAAGTCATGTTAACCTGCTGCTTTTGCCCTGCTGTGCATTCCAGGCTGTGACATGCCTAAGGCATCAGTTAGTGTGCTGTGCATAGGTAGAAATGGTTGGAAAATCTAGTTTAAAACAACAAGAATAATCTTTTTTTTAAACTTGTTTTCTTGTTACTATTTAAGGAAATCTAACCCTGAAGTGAAAGAGTTCATGAAGAAGCAAGGTTTTGGCACTGACTATGCTAAACTGGAATCATACTATGTTCAGAAGTATGTTGTTTTTTTAATTCTTGTTCAGTTTTTCACAGTTATTATTTGAAGGTGGCATTGAGGTGCAGATATGGAAGCTGATTTAGTATCTACATTATTTTGAAAAATTGCCACATATTTGGGACTATCCACTTTATTTTAAAACAGCAGGTCTGAAGTTCATAGCTTTAAAATGTGGGACACAGCACAAATATGTAGGCTGGTTTTACACACACTGTGAATGTATTTGGTATCTTAAAACTATGTATCTGCAGTAGTGTCAGCACACAGGGCGGGGAGGAAGTTTTTGCAGACATTTCTTTCTCTCCTTAAATAACACAGGTTTAGTCACCCTGTATGAGTTGCTGGTAGTTCTGAACATCAGTTTGTGTTAATGCATGTGCACATTGTTCTGCGTGGTAGAACATGCTCTGCAAGATGGAGCACTGAAGGCCAAAACCAGAACAACCTGCTTTTTCTTCGTCCCCTATGCAGTGGTGGGAAAGGTCTGATGTGCCTTGGGGTAGAAAATGTTGCTACTTTGAGTGCTTATACTTATCTCATTGAAGTTCACAAACCTGATCTTATTTCTAAATTCTAGCATTTTGGACATTGTTTCCTCCTACAACAAAGGACAAATGGTCTGGCAAGAAGTGTTTGATCACAAAGCACAGGTAAGATGAGAAAATTAGTAAGGTACTCTTGCGTAACAGCACAATATTGTGTGAGGCTTCCAAAGTAGACTATTAAATAGGTCTGACTTTGTCTCCTAAGAGTTAAAGCAAGTCTGCTGACATCAGTAAGCCTCCCCAGCTGTGGGGCCTCCCTTGAAATTATCAATTTGTTGAACATGTAATAGGCAAAACAGGAACACCAGCACTGAAGTGCTTTTTAAAGGTGAACACAGTTAGTATAATACGCTTTAAAACATCAGAGTAAAGGGTAAATAAGTTTCTACGAGTTTTCTTTCTTTTTTTTTTTCTCATGTAACTATGTGTCTGTCTGGTCTAGTAACATCGAATGCTTGGCTTTTAAGAGCTGGTCAGATAGGTGGTGCATGTAGGAATCCCCTTAGAGCATTAACTGTCTATAGTATAACCTCGGCTTCACTCTAGTATGAGTTGTGTTTAAAATCAGTAAAGAGCTAATCAGCTTTAGACTTCAGGCGGGGGGGAGGCGCGGATGACAAAAGGTAGTTTCTAAAGCATTCCAAAAAACCAAAACAAAATAGAGAGTGTTGAAATTCGTGATCCTTTTCCTTGATAACAGCAATTAGGATTGCCATTAATGTTTTTGTGTTAAGTTGGTTAGTTTCTTTTGTCTTTTCCTCTTTTAGCTGAAACCAGACACTGTAGTTCAAGTGTGGATGGCAAATAACTATGCTCATGAACTGAGCAGTGTCACTGGAGCTGGGTTCACCACTGTCCTGTCAGCACCCTGGTACTTAGACTACATTAGTTATGGGCAAGACTGGAAGAAATACTACAGTGTTGAACCACTTAACTTCCTTGGTTTGTTACTTTTTTTAATACGTATGTTCTGTGCATGAAACTCCTTGGTTTATAGTACAGTGTAAATGGAAAGAATAGGGCTCTTTAGAGTGGTCATTCCATCACTGTGATTATAGCATAATCAAAGGAATTATGGTCAGCTAGAACTCTGGAAAACTCTTAAATTAAAAAAAGAAACCTTGCACTTCTCAGAGGGAAAGGTGTTACCTTCCTCAAGCATCTGATACTGGTGTTTGCATAAGACAGAACGCTGGACTAGGTGGGCAGATGCTTTAGGAGCAGAGTTGTGCAAAATGGCTGTTGGTAGACAGATGCTGAATTTATGTTATCAAGCTTCTTGAGTGCTAAGCTATTCTAGAAAAAGACATGTCCTCTCCTGTCGCAGTGTCGGACACGAACACGCAGATTCAGACAGCAGGTCAGGACCACTCAGCAGAGCAAAGGACCTCTGCCCACCTTTATTCTCACCTTTTTATACCTCTCTTAAAACAACCACACATTGGTAGATGAGGTTAACACCTCTGCAATTTTACAGGATAGGAACATAGTCTATCATCTTTCTCCGCCTTGGAGAAAGGAATGAACAACAATCCAGAAGTTCAGAAAACATTCTAGGCCGGTTAGAAAAACAAGAGCTATGTTTATAGAAAATGCATGAGAACTTCTACTACAAAAGTAAAAACACAGAACAGTAGAAAAACCAGGGCGACACTCTCCCGCTGTCTAAAGTTGATACAAACATCCTACGCTTTCCATGGGTCTTTCATTTTGTGCAAGGGACCTCTCAGAGCTCGTTAAGGAGAACACCTAACTAATTTTTTCAAGGAATGTTCTGCATGTGATAGAATGAACCATTTCCATCAGGATTTAAATTTCTAGGAATGTTACAAAGCTGAGGAATGTCTTCAGAGCATAAAAAGTAAAATCCTTTCTGACAGAGCAGAGAAATGTCTTCTCTGGGCAAATGGCTTGGTGGTTCTCACAGTCAGTAACAAGACTACCAAAATGTTAAAGTAATGGTCAGGATAGGTATTTTATATGAAAACAACTGAACATCAGTCCTATCTAATTGTTGATATATGCCCATCTTCTGGACAGAGAGAAATTCTGACTTTCTGCTTTAAATTCAGGATCTGAAAAACAGAAGAAACTTGTAATAGGTGGAGAAGCCTGCCTGTGGGGGGAATTCGTGGATGCAACTAACCTGACACCAAGATTATGGTATGAACTGCTTTATCTTTAGATTTTAGAAAGCCAGCTACAAGAAGCATTAATTAATCCAACAGGACTGTATGATAGTGGTAACAGTGCTCTATGCTGAACCTAAGCAGCTATGAAAATTAATGCTTCTGGGTATTAAAGTATTATATCAGACCTGGTATTAAAAAAAAAATTATCCATTCTTGGTTACAGACAATACCTACTCTAAAACTTAATATACCTTTACAGGCCTCGAGCAAGTGCTGTTGGGGAAAGACTCTGGAGCAGCAGCAATGTGACCAACTTGCAGGATGCTTACAAAAGGCTGACTAATCATCGATGCCGCATGCTCCGGTAAGATTTAGTAGCTACAGTGCATCTTGGTTCTCAAGTTATAACCACTGGAACAAAGGTACAGGCATGAACTGCTGGCCTGGAAATGAAAGGAAGAGAGCTAGCAGTTTAACCTGACGGAAAATGAAATTGCATATGGTTTTGTATCCACAGAAGAGGAAGACTGATACATTAAGAAATGAGCTCTGGACAGTTTTGCAACTAAAATTTTCAGAACTCACTTTTTTCAGTGAAATACTAGGACTCATCTGTGTTTCTCTTTCCTGTAAAGGAAAAATGAACACCATGATTGACTCATTTCAGACAAAAACTACATTAAAGGGTATGTGGGAGGAGTACACTGACAGAAGGAAAAGCAGACTTCTAAAAAAAAGGTGGTGTTACTTATTTATTATTAATAATAATTAAAGACCTGCAGCAGGTAATCAAGTGGAGCTGTCTGCATGAGAATTGAGCTTGGGCAAGCTATTCTTTCAGGTATTGCCTTACTTTAGGGGCTGAAAGGGGTGGATAAGCAGTCCATGACAAATTTTAATTTATTTATGAACTGACTTTGTTTACAGTAGTCATAACACATTCTTGTCCCAGTTATTTCCTAAAAAGTACCTACACAACTTACTGGTTATTTACTGCTAGTGTTGTCTTTGTACATTCACAGTTGCAGATATGAGTGATTTCTAGGTGTTAACTCCAAGTTTGACTTCACTTTCAAAGTATACAGTCAGAGAGCTGATCAGTTGAACTGCAGCAAGTGTGAAACATACCATTTTGTTTCTCTACAGAAGTTTATGACAAGTCATTGAAAATCTCAACTCTGTGTGGTAGTAGGTCAAGGTAGATACAAATCAGTGTTTTAAAGATCAGGCTACAACAGCAGTTATAGTCAGCACTTAAGCCCTCTGCTCATGTTCCTAAAGATGTCTTAGCACAATTATCTGTTGGAATTACTTATGTTTAGTTTAGAGTATATAGTATATGTTTAGCTTACAGTCACTCTTTAATCAAGAATCACTGAAGGACTTCTAAGTTTTGACCTGGTTGAGTTATTTCAAGCTGGCTTAAAATAATAATGAAGGAAAATAGCTATATGTAGCTATTGTCTCCCTTAGTCATGAGAAAAATACATACATGAAGAGAGAGTTGACAAATACATGTTAAAAACAAGGTTGAAGGGCTTTAAAAACTTCTAACCTATTACTTAGTGGAATGGTGCATTTCTTGGGGGGCTCAGGGAAACACTGCTACAACTGAACAATGAAGTGTACATTACTTTACCACTAGGATTAGGGTTTTACAGTGAACTAAGCCATTCTGTTCTGGACCTGGTTAACTCCACTGCTGCACCTGCATCTTCTTCCTTAACACTGATACTTGTATTGTTGTGCAGGGAGCTGGTCCAGATGACAGCAGCTGCTCTGGTAGTGCTGGCATGAGCGATGCAGAATGCAGGGGCAGACTAAGGACTACTCCCTGTACTTGCTGCACATATTTAGCAAAAAAAAGTAGTCTAAGGAAAAACTGTTTTGCTGGCTTAGGATGAACAATTCCTGTTAGAAACTAACTACCTTAATAAAAAGGTAAGTTGTCCTGAAAATGATTCTTTTTAGACAGGCTTTGAACCAGAAAAACACTAGAGAAACCATTCCCTTTCCACTGATGAAATGAACATTCCATGGAGCTGCAGTTGTTGCCTTTCATGTATATGGGGCTTCCCCAAAGAGCTGACTTAGTATCAGGCTGTTGTAGTCTTATCATGTACGCAAGGACTATGTTCCTACTAATGTTTTTATTCATCACGTATACACAGATTGTGGCAGTTGTAGCAGGGCAAGGGGCCTTTCCAAGGCAATAAACAGCTCTGGCTTGCTCTGCCAGGGAGCAAGGGAATGGGTAGGTAGCACATTGTAACAGCTAGATCCTGGTCACTGGAAGAACAGTAACCCTGCCACTTGATGATTGAGGCCACTGCTCTTGAAATACTACAGTGAACACAGTAGGTACTATTCAGATCTAAACTCAGCTTCCTCTAGGACACAGCAGCCCAGATTGCAGAGAAATGGTGATGGGAGGAAGGAAACAAGAAGTTGGGCATATATTCTAGAGACCTAGATACCAACCCTTATCTTTACCCAAGAGTATGTTTTGCTTACGGCAGCAATCGTTCAGCTGAGCTATTTGATTATTCAGTTTCTTCCACTGCACCACTTTTAAACATTAGTAGCACGAGTATCTAGATTTTAAACATTTAAGAAGTAGAATTTTGTTTTCAACTACTTTAAGTCTGAAACATGTTTTTATACTATTTTACTGCACCATCATAAGCCACAGGGGTTGGTTTGTTTTTAAAGCCATGTGAGAGCCATGTGAGAGCAGAATAATTTATGTCTAAGTCTAATAATTTTAGTCTAAGCTGAAAAAAACCCTAACTCCCCCCCCCCAAAATAATGAAGATTATGGAATTAGAGCTGCATATTAAGGAAACATTGAGGTTGGGTGAGGGGAGATTGTGCAAATGTCAGTTGATTCATATTTGCCTTCATTATGACTTCTCTTCAATAAAAGCAATAGATTTTGCGGAACATTAAAAGAACTAGCCCCTGATTTAAGTTTTCAACATGTTTGCTAATACCTTGGTGCCTCTGATTGAAACAGAGGTTCAATCAGAAGTAGAATAGGGCCCTTTTTCAGTCCCTAAATAGGCCATCTGTTATTTCTTGGAAGTAGTTTTGTTTATATAACAACTAAAATAGATTGCCAGTATCTCTCTTCCTGCCTACACAAGCAGCCAGTTGTTTGATTACAATCATACCCATTCCGCTTTATTTTAACAGCCGTGGCATAGCGGCCGAACCGGTGTTTGTTGGATACTGCGCCCATGAAGCTAGAGGGCCATAATTGCTGCAAAGACTTCTTGTCAACAGCCTGAAGTGCCTCTGGGGGATAAATATGTACATGCGGTTTCGTACCTGAATCAAGACTTAAAATTTTCACTTTTAAAATAAAATTATCTGACAGCCTTGGTGGAGTAAAAATGATCATTTTTAACCTTTCAAAAACTGGGATTCTTCACTGTAAAATCATGAAACTTGATATCACAGAGTTACTAATTCAAGTTTACTTACACTTTAGGGTTGAAGAAAAATAAAGCTAGGACACTAAATAAGGAGCAAACCATCTTCTTTATTTCAAAGTATCACTTGCCACTTTTCTAGGTAACCAGATAATTGCAACCCATAGCAAATCAGAACCCTTACAGCTTAATTCACTCATTCCTAAAGTTACACAAACAAATCCTTTCTCAACATATTGCAGGGTGGTAGGTAGGAATTACTGTCCTGGAAAACTGCCTTTCTTGTATTTTTTTTTTGCATGGATCTTACTTGATTTGCAGAAGTATCCATTTCACTTATTTGCTAATGGAAACTCAGGTAGAAATTACACCCAGTCCTGAACTCTTGTTCATAACTGGTTTCTACCAGTAAAAGTAATACCTGTAAGTTGTACAGTGTAAAGTGCTTATTAACCATATCCTTTCATACAGCCGAAAACAAATCAAGATATAGAGTGCCAAAATGATAAAGTTATTTCAGTGACAGACAAAAACTTCACAGACTTTATTTACTCTATTAAGAAAACAGTCCCAGTAGCACATTAAGGTGGACTTAGAAATGAGCACTATGAAGAGGATTTGCATCACTTCTTATTACAGATGTCCGCAAGGTAAGAATTTGCAAAGCAACAACTTGTAGTTGCATCCCTGCTTTGCAATCACGAGGTTGTGCCAGCAGAGCAGAGTCTCTTGAACCTTCCTCCCTGGACAGTTAAATGAGTCTGTTTATACAACTGCTAACTCATTATTTGCCATCACCAGTTGGTCCCAGACGAACACACTGGTGGTACATATGAAAATATTTAACAGGAGTATAGAAAATACCTTTCCTACAGAGTAAAGATCACACCAACCCCATCCTCCTCTGAAGAAGTGCACTTTGCTCCTGACTGCTCAGGGCTTGATAACTGGCAAGCTCCAATGTGAAAGTTGCTGAGCCTGATGTTAGAGAACGCAAAACAGTGGAGTAGCCCTGGACAGAATGGAGAACACACATGACTCAATTTAGGATAAGGGACAGATAAGTTAGCATAGAAGGCTGCTTAGACCACAGAGAGAAAAAAGTGTCAGAAGTATACTGCAGTGTACTAGTAAGTTAACTTTTCAGTATTACTGTATTAAAATTGCAATACATGCATGAGTCAATAATAATCTTTTTTAAAAACTGTTCTCCGTAAAATCTATTTTAGTAGTACTTACTACTTCTCTAACTTACAGCTGAATATATGCTGAATTCAGCAATCTGAATTGGGCATAAAAAAGCTACTCAATTTGTGGACACTTCCTTCTGACCTTCAATAACTAAAATACAATTTTAAAAATCCATTCTAAATTTACTTATCCATAACAAAAAGAAAAGTAAACTGAAGCCAATTTTTTTTAAAGCATATAAAAAAGATCAGTTTTACCATTGGTAAGGTAATCACATACCATCATTTCTGCTAGTGGAACAGCAGCAACCACAACTCTGTTATCTTGACGAGACTGGATTTCCTGAATATTACCTCTCCTCTGTGCAAGATCAGCAAGTGCTGCACTCAGATGATCTTCACTTACTGTGATTTCTAGGTTCATCAGGGGCTCCAGTATTTGTATACCAGCTTTTTTCAAAGCCTACATGGAAAGGAAGGAATTTACGCTGATTTATTCTTATGGGTTTTTTTAAATAAAATTGATGTAAGTACTTATATCACTGAAGCTGTCTCAAACTCTCTACTTTCAAAAGCAATAATGTTCCCAGCAAGGGCATTACAAGAGCATGCAGAGACGAACATTTGATACACCTGTATTTTCCCAGCAGTACATCATGCTACTGTGTTCCACAGCAGCTTACAGTTTCACTGTACCTTTTGCATGCAACGGGAGACACAGGCAGATACCATTGTGTGCGAGGTGTCCGGATGCACTGTCAGTGATTGCACTGTCACATCTATATCTTGAACTGGGAATCCAAGCAGAGGTCCTGGGCAGGGCCAGGGAGAAGAGATAAAATGAAAAAGAAGAAAAGCTCATTTGTTTTTCAGAAAATTAAGACACATGCAAAAATTTTTCTGAATTAATTTGAAGCTTCTCACTTTCCTCTTTACTCTGTCCTTCCCTGTCCTCCCCCCAGGGGTGTGACTAATGGTCATATCCCTCATTTTGAGGTTTTGTCACTACCTAACTTTGCCGAAAGAGACAAAGGAATGCAAACTCATACTTGCTTACTCTCTATCAAAAGCACAGATAATTTTCAAAACCGAAGCTCCTGAATATATTCATCCAAACAACCATCACCAGAAAGTTATTTTTAAATACATTATATTACCTAAAACTAGTCTGCTGAACAAGACATCATTTGAAAAAGTAGGGAGAACTGTTGTTAATCAGAAGCCAGAATATTTTCTATATTTTCCTTTTGAACACAATATAATCAGAGCAACGCCTGATAGTAACACATGACCAAAACTCCAGGGGTAACTCAATTTCATAAAGGATAAACTAGTGTCCTAGGCAGATTACGTCCCTCCAAACCAGGACTCAACCAGACCAAACTGTCTTAGACTAGATGTGAGGCCTGAACCACATCTGAGAAAAAAAAATCACTTTTTTTTTTACAGAGAGCATGGCCAGGTATTCCTATTTTTTTAAAGCACTTAATGGCATCAATTTTAGGCTGGAGACAGCACAGTTCTGAAGTGTCTTCAAGGAGCATAAAGAAAGCACATGGTAAAGAGTCATTCTACAGCCAAAGATGGGAGATGCTTTCCAATTACACAAAACAACATTAAAAAATCACTTCATGCTGCTTCTTACAGAGAAATTCTTTGTCAATCCACTACCTATTGATTTTACTGTACGGCAGTTTTTCATCCACAAGTTACTTAAGACTTCCTATTTTTAATCAGAAGTCAAGGACACTTTTAGTCCTTTAGAAAATGCAGACTTTTCAATTAGATAAGGCTTTTTACTGAAAACTCACGGATTTAACATATTTGAAAATCCAAAAAATGCATTAGTAACAGTCGTAGAAGTGTAATGCATGCTGGCCTATGAAACCATTTCTGTTACATCACTATGGTTTCTGTGGTGTCATCAAGTAAATGCCTTCTCTTATACCAGATTAAAAAATAAACCAAAACAACTCAAAGCTCACTGTTGACTGACTGAGATGACATCAACCTTAAAAGCAAACCAAAGGCATGCTGACTTCCATTCCTGCCATAGAGAAAAAGGTGTTTGGCCATTTTTGTAGTTGAAGACATTTTGTAATTTTCCTTTGTACCCTACATACACATTAGTATGTACTATCTTTTAGTTTTCAAGCTACCAAGCAGTTTTTCCTTCTAGAAAATTGCTTCTTACAAAAATATTACACCAGTATAGCTGTCATAGGACTTCCTTTACCTTGAATGCATGAATTTGTGATTCCATTTTCTATAGCTCCTTGGAGTTCTTTGGGTAGTACTTCACTGACACTCTCAGAATAGCTGATGACGGGTTTTGTTGTCGCTCCTTCTCCTGACCTGGGCCTCACCTCTACTTCTGCAGTTACAAAGTGTCGTTTCTCTCCTACTGTTTTGTCCAATATATCTGCAGGGGAAGAAAAAAAAATACATAAAATTCATCTGAAAGTTACTCATTTATCATTTAAAGTAAATCAAGCTACAAAACCAAAAACAAGATGTTCCTTCCATTCACTCATTTTACCTGAAGCTTGGGCAGCGTTTAAGATGGTTTCTCGGTATGCTATTTGAAGAGGTCCCAAATAAGTCTCAATTCCATATTCACGTTTGATTCGGTCATGAATGATTTCTATGTGTAGTTCTCCCATGCCACAGAGGATAGTCTGGTGAGGAGATAATTAAGAGAGAAGTGGAAAAACATGCAAAACTCAGGTTTTAATACAAATTCTTTAAGCAAGGACTTGCATGCTTTTAATTGTCTCTTATAAATGCTTCTAATTCTAAGGACCATAATACTTCAAATTCTAAAGACCCTGGAGAAATACATTGCTTTAAGTCATCTGACATAAACACCATTTAAGTGAGAGGGTTGTTACCAGTACTGTGACCACCATAAAAAAGATAATCTTACCTAACCTTAAAGACTATGTAATTCAAACCTTTTTAAATACAGAATTGTCAAAAACATGTAGAGCATAGGGTGACTTCCTCTGTTCTGTAAAGCACAAGTGTCCAAGACTCCATTTTAGTTTCATACACAGAACCTTGTACATGTATCACAGGAACATTTAGAGAGTCCCTTTTATTGAAGAAAATCTCAATATGCAAATGAACTAACTCAAGTGTGGTTTTGATGTTCTAAAATAATGTTATAAGATGAGCAATAGAAGATTCATCTTACTTGTCCTGTGTCAGGATCTGGCTTCACTTTTAAACTTGGATCTTCACGCTGAAGGCAGCTCAATGCATTATCCAAGTCTGTACAGAAATATCAAACATTGTATCTGCAGTGAATTCAGTAATTTGATAACCACAGTAAGTGCCTAAATATCACTTTATTTCCTCAAAACAATCAAAAGGATCCTAGAGGAGCATAGATTTTGGCAAAAAAGTCAGGTCAAATTGCAAGTAATCTGCAAATTCTGATTTTATTCCACAAATTAATTGTGCTACAGAGTGATATTTTCACTATTTTAACTATTTTCAGAGTGATATTTTGTGCTTCTATGAAGACAGACTGCAACCTACATATTATTCATGAAGTCAGTAAAAAGTATGATCCTTTTGTACAGATAAAAAAAAAGTCAGCTGTTATGTGAATTACTTAAGTATTTCAAGATGAGTTTGACGTGAAATCATTCAAATGAAAATGTACATAGATTTTGTACAGGGTTATTTTTTTTTTCTAATTCCCCATTATCTTAACTGCTGAGGAAAGCAGCAAAATGATGAACCAAGAGCAGAGACTGCATTTATCTACGTGACAGTCCTTGGGGGAAAAAAGCAACAAAAGCAAACAAACAAACAAAAGCAAACTAAAACATCCAAACACCACAAAATCAGTAACACCCTACAACCCAGTGGCTCAGCCTGCAGACATGTTTCTCCAAATCTGTTTTCTACCTTACTCCATTCCATCACAGTACACTGGTACTTATCCCTCCTCTTCACCCCCAAACAAGCTCAGCTTTGTTAGAATGAAGACAGAGAATTTAAAGGGTATTTCCAAACAGAGTCAAATAACCAAGCCCTCTGGTACAGACTGTTGGGAAAGACAGTAAGATTACAAGTCTTAAGTAAGGATACAAGGATGAACCCTAACGAGACACACAGAAGTCTTGGTATATGAAGACTTTATAGAGTAAAACCATGAGTGCCAACTGAAAAAACCCCCCACATTTCAAGGTTGTTTGTACTCGGGACAGTATGTACAGCCCACCAGTGTGACTACAGCAAAACTCAAAATTCTGAGTGCCTCCATCTCTCCATTTCTAAATGATGAACTACTACTTTTCTAGACACAAAAACTAGAAAAGTAGTAGTACTAGTACTGCTTGACATAGTAATAGCAAAGGATATGGACAACCATGATCTAAAGTATACCATCAGTGCCAAACACCAGAAAGAACCATAGTAGATCACTGGCTGCTAAGTTTGTGCAACTCACTCATCCAACTAGGTGGCTGCATTGTACCTTGTTGTCTGGCCATTGAAGGAGGTTCAATGGTACAGAAGAAGACAGGCTCAGGGATCTCAACACCTGCCAGCAGAAGACTGTCTACGCCACTCACAGACCTCCTCTTCTCCCCAGCATCCTTTCCAGCTCGGCGTGCTGCAGCAACAGCTGAAGCCTTTGATGACACTATGGTATCTCCAGTGGCACTCTACAGATCAACAGAGAAAGTGATGTGAAATAAAAAACCAAAAACCCCAAATCCAAAATGTATGCCAAAGCTGGTTACATTTTAGAAAATCTGTGCAAATGAGATTCATGTAGCCTATTCAGACAGTACGAAATTAATCATTAAACAAATAGAAGCAAGCATGAAACAAACTCCTGTAACTTAAAACTGTTTCTTTTGGGTAACTGATTCGGAACATTATTCTCCATCCCCACAGGAGGTCTCTTTGTGGCATTACACTGTATTTTAAGAGTTACAGTATTAATACAAGCTCAAACCCTAACAAAATACACCTTCAGCTTTCAGTCCTTTCCAATCAGCACTGCAGTTTCCAGGTCAATTACTGATATTTGTACACCGTGGTGTTTAATTTTAGGAGGAAGTATATCTGAACGTACTTCAAATAAAGCAAGTTTACATATGTCACCATAATCAAGAACAGATCTGAGATACAGAATCGTAGAAGTAGAATGCACACTAGAGAAACAAGCTCCCTTAAAGTATCAGTATTTTTCATTACCTGTTTTAACCCAACAGTCAGGGCAATGTTGCCAGGCATTAGTGATGGTATTTCAATTTGCTGATCAGCAAAAGGCAAGAGCAGCCGGCTCATTCTCTCTCTGAAAATTAAATTATCTGTTACTGAGGACTTTAACAGACATTCCGATGCTACACTGAACCACATCTCTATCTTACTCACGTGCAACTTTTGTTAATATTATATACAGCTGACTGAGGTTTCAATGAACCTGAGTAAACACGAACAAAAACTAGTGGTCCACGACATTTATCATGAAGAACTTTGAATGCCAGGGCACACAGGTCATCCTTGTACCACTGTCTGCAAAATGAAAAGCACAACAAAAAGCATACTTGTAGGATTAATCCACTCAAACCCACATTTACCTAGATTTCCACTCATTTAAGAGGTGATACGTTCCTTACTGTAATCTTAATGGAGGCAGATTTTCAAAAATCATAATTTGTACCAATAAATAATAATCTAAGCAGTTCCACCTCTAATAGGACATGTAAGATGCCTTGTGATTCAGTCAATACTAAATAAGATCTCTAGACCACATTTATAAAATGAGAATGTCCTCAGACTAAAAAAATACTTAAGAACACCGAAGTGCAAGTTTGACAACTGGAGAAAAATGCATCCAATTCCAGTAGAACTGACCAAAGCAGGTTCAGTACTCAAGTGTATTTTTCTGTCCACACATCTCCACTGTTAGTTAGTAACTAAAGAGGGTAAACTTCTTTAAAGAATATGAATGCTTTGTTAATATATTTAATCTTCTCCTTTCATGTTTGCCTACTTCTGAATCTCTTCTTCTACCTGTACTTACAGAAACTCGTATGAACGCTCATTAGGTGCAGGCAAGTACAGAGTAATAGCATCCAGTAATGGCTGCACCCCTTTGTTCTTCAGCGCACTGCCACAGAGGACAGGGACAGCCTTCTGAGCTAGTGTGATTCTGCGGATAGCCGACTGCAACTGCAAAAAAAAAGAATTATTTTCTGTTAACACATGAACTACAATTTAGTCTTAAGTTGCTCCAGCTATCAGATACTGCTAACAAATCCCCAAAAAGCTAAAAAGTACATTTGTAAATACAACATCACTCATCCTAACTCCTTTCACTGCTTTTAACAAGCTCCAAACCATAAACCTGAACATTTAGATGCTATAACAGAAGACACTGGTTTTAAGATTTCTAAACGTTTCATACGTATCTGCTGCTGTCCTTGTTCTAACAGTCATTTTAATTCAGTATGTTGTACCTCACTGCTTGCAACATGCAGTGTCTAAAGATCCAACCATTTCAAAATAGCTGAGATGCTACTTTCGTTAGTGAGAATCAGCAGCTCAGTCACCAACTGCACTGAGTCTACCTGAAAGTTCCATTTACCTTTCCCTAAACTCTTTTGCAGCAGTTTAACTTCCAAAAAAAAAAAAAACAACCCGACCTTCCTGAACAAATGTACCCAACTTTTAAAATTATGCCTAGCATGCCGAAGAATCATAGCGCACTTTTATAAAATTCACACTAAGCCAAAATACATTCTATTCTAAATTCACACAACTGTTAATTCACTATAGAAGCTGGTGTGATCATTTTTTTTGTTGATAAATCTGTAAAATCATAATTTGCATGTACCAAAGGAAGAATAACCCAAAACCTCAGAATAAGAGCTAGTAAACACTTGTAAAAAGTACCTTGTCAGCTGATATTAAGTCAAAATTTTCACTATGTTCTCCTAGAACCAGTTCAGCAAATTCATCATCCAGATCTGCAACCTTCAACAGAATAGTTCTTTATTATTTGGCATATAGCAGTTTCACATATAAGACACAGATCTTACTTAGGATATATACCTAAACAGAGTGGCAAAAAGGCCTTTAAAGACATCAACGATTATAAACTCAAATCACATAAAATTATAGAAATGAAGGCTTCAAGAAAGGATGGGGGGGGGGAACATTAAAATCCACTTATAAAGTTACTGTCAAGCAAAACATCAGTGGGAGAGAGAATGCTTTTACTTGTCCTTGAAATCAAAAAAAACCTCCAGCCATACAGTGACAGCCATGAAGGGTTTAACTGATGTACTTCAGTCCTGCAAACACAGTGAAGTAACCAGCAAGTAACCTTTGCAGGTTAACAGATATTCAGCTGGAAAAAACAGACAAGCATCAGGGCATTTTGACCTTCTTCATTTCAAGGGTTTGTAGGTCCAAGACATGTCTCTGTTTTCAAATTGTACCAGTTAGCTTAACATGTAACTTAACTCCTTGTCTCACTCCTGCAGTGTCACAGACTCAGGACACCCAAGCACAGGAAGGCACTTTGCCCTCTCGATTGGCTACAACACCAAGTGGCCAAATTCTGAAATAAACCCTTGATAAGCAATTAGAAGTCTTAGCAAGTTGATAGTTAAACCTTGAGAGATAAAGGAAATAGTTCATTTAATTAAGTGAAAGTAAAGTGTGCAAAAGAGCCAGTATTCAAAATGCTACATTTTACAGTGTTTCTGATAAGGAGTATTAACAGCATAGAAAGTATTTTAGGAACACAAGGTTATCTCAATTATCACACTACTGGTCCACCCCTTCCTTCTTCAGGAAGGGCCCAGAAAATAAAGGGGAAAAAACTAACACTGTTGTTACAAACCTTTCTATCTGACAATATATTTCTTAAGATAAAAGGCTGAGTGTTAATACCACCATTTAAAACATAGTAAGTTTGAAAAACAGATTGTGCGTATGTTCTACTGAACTCAGAGCAATATAAACCAGATCTCTCCAACTTCAAAGGAAACGGAAAGCTAGCATCATCTGTTTACGCACTTGCACAATGTTATTCAAAGCTGTGTGGAAGGCAGCCCTTCCAACAAAAAGGATCTATTTATGATTGGATTGAGCTGCCTCTAACATAGCATTTAGTGCCATTTTGAGCAGCCTGCTGTTGCCCTGGTTTTTCTACTGTTCTGTGTTTTTACTTTTGTAGTAGAAGTTCTCATGCATTTTCTATAAACATAGCTCTTGTTTTTCTAACCAGCCTAGAATGTTTTCTGAACTTCTGGATTGTTGTTCATTCCTTTCTCCAAGGCGGAGAAAGATGATAGACTATGTTCCTATCCTGTAAAATTGCAGAGGTGTTAACCTCATCTACCAATGTGTGGTTGTTTTAAGAAAGGTATAAAAAGGTGAGAATAAAGGTGGGCAGAGGTCCTTCGCTCTGCTGAGTGGTCCTGACCTGCTGTCTGAATCTGCGTGTTCGTGTCCGACACTGCGACATCTGGTGGCCCGTACGGGCACCTGCAGGTTTGGGTAAAAACAGAACAGTAGAAAAACCAGGGCAACAGCCTGCAACATCCCATCCAGCTTCTAGCTGTCACTTCAGAAGAGTAGGGATACCCTGCAGGTTCTAAGTCACATCTGTCAGGCTTTGTGTACCAAATACCTTTTGGCATCTAAGACAGTACAAGCACTGTCTCTTTTTAGCTTCCCCAGCACAAAAGAGACTGACAAATTGTATGAACTCCATTGGAAAACTGCTAATGGGGCTGGAGAGCAGCTAGAGGCCCACTAGATGGGACTGTCTGGCTTGGAGAGGCTAAAGCAGGATGCAAATACTGTCTCTTACAATTTGAAATAGTGGTAGCGGGCCCGCTTCAGGGAAAACAGAACCAGATTCTCCTCAGAGGTACACAAGGAAAGCACCAGCATGGCTGTCTCAGCTTGCGACACAGTAAATTCCCATTGGACATAAAGAAATGAGAACTGGGACGGGCTGCCTACAGAGAACCATCATCCTTTGACTTGAAAACTCAACAAGCCTGAACAAGTCGATCTAATGCTGAAGTCAGCCCTGCTTTGAGCAGGTCACTTAACCAGACACCTCCAGAGGTCCCTCTCAGCCTATTTTTCCTACTGCTCTAAGTAATGGTTTTAAATATATTATGTATTTACTTTAGAACTTTACTTGTTCTATTAAGGTATTTCTTGCATCCTGGACTTCTTGAAACAGGTTTGGATCATCAGTCTCCAACAGCGGCTTTCGCTCAAATTTTTTTCCATCATCCAAATCAGAAGTAGGTTTCCAAATTATTTGCTCCTTAGTCACAACATCAACCAGTCCTCTAAAGGTCTTGGCTTCCCCAATGGGCAACTGCAAACAGAACAAAAACTTCAGACAGCTGCAAAAAATTAAGAAAGGAGTTCCATTCAAAGAAAGGAAACAAGCATTTCATTTCTAAGCTTACCTGTAATAGTAAAGGTTTTGTCTTCAACTTTTTTTTGATGCTCTCAACAGCATATGTAAAACTACAGAAAAAAAACCAGATACTAAGTTACACAAAAGGTTATGACATTAGTAAAATAGGCTCACCATTCCCTATTTACTGCAAAAATTACTCCTATAATTACACTAAAATATGCATTTGCATAATCAAAGAAGTGTATAGTAAGTATTAACATAATTGAGTTGCTCTGTGCTTAACAGGAAAATGCTAGACATTCTCTTATAAGATTACTAGCAATGATTAAAATAACTGCCCAAATACCTTGCCCTGGTTTTGTCCATCTTGTTTAAAAAGCAAATTCGTGGTATCTGGTGTTTGTCTGCTTGTCTCCAGACTGTCAGAGTTTGTGCCTAAAGCAAAAGACAAAATGGAAACGTTAGTGTCAACAGCTGAACTATATGCTCCCCAACACCACTGAAGGTCTGAGTTCGGAGTAGAGAAGGGAACCGTGCTCTGTCTTGTGACAATCCCGTATCTAGCAACACAGATGAACTTCACAAGCAGCTTTGTCTCATCTTGTCTCTCAGCTGTTATCATTCCCTTTCCTGCATTAAGGGCATGCAGGCATAGTGGCAAGGGAATATGGAGAGAAACTAAGCATTACAGGGGGCATATATGGGAAAAACTCAGTAATGTAGTGACTTTATGCTTTATTGCCAAATTACTTAGGCACACACAGGCAAGCATGTCTGTGGCTACACATACAACACTAAAAACTACTGTGGTTTTGACAGTAATTTGTGCACTGCTGAGACATTTATTTTTAGTTCAAAGTAAAAGCAGGTATATAGAAAAATGAGTTCAGATTCAGACATAGTCTCTTACCACTACATGGAATAATGCAAGAATTTGCTACTAAGTTTTAGAAAAAAACAAGCAGATCTAATTTTGTTGTTGGGGGTGGAGACTATTACTCAGTTCAGGTTCGTATTTAATGGCACCTAAATGTTTTCCAGTAGCAAGTCAAACAATGTGACTTACAGTGATTAAGAGTTCTCTCATCCCTCATCCAGGAAAAAGGTATGTCCCATGCAAGAGGGACTTCACATGTAACATTTTCTACAGGACTGAAATGTCTCATGCTATAAAAAGTCCAGTTCTAGCCTGCCTCCACCTTTTCTGCACCATGTTAAAAAGGCCATTGAGGAGGAAGAAAACCTGGCTGAAAATTACCTATTTTCTACATGAAACCTGAAAATGAGATACTGACAGATATTAATTTCTTTCCATTTATGGAGCTAGTCAGAAGCATTCACCTCAATCAACATTTTTAAAAGATAACAACAAAAACATCCCAAACTTCTAATGGTAATCCCACTTATTTGCTGCTTATTACCATGGAAATTCCTGTGCACTACAGGATTTAAAATTAAATGCTCAGCTTCCTGAAGCTGAATTTTGATAAAAGCATCAAGAGAGCTAATACAGAGCAAAATCTCTGTACATTATTTCAGTCTGATTTTAGTTATTAGACACTGTGGGAAAATGACTGGGAGTGACTGGAGGCAAAATCAGAGAAAACTGGGAAGGTACATTCACGCTCTAACAGAATTTATGACAGTGTGGAAATTACAGGGCAAAACGCAGTTGCTACTCCCCATATAGGACGGGGTCAGCATGCCCGACTTCCCACACACAATGCATGCTGAGGAGGAGCAGAGCAGAGACACCGTGCCCAGGCTCTGTTGAAATCCTTGCAAGAGGGGGAACTCAGTGGTACTTTGTAGCTGATAAGCCACATAGCAGCTGTTAAGCAAGGGAGAATAAAAAAGATTTCTTGCTGCTGAACCAGGAACCGTGGCAAGATACAGACATACACCTCCATCTTAAAGGTCACCTCAGATGTAACCCTGACATTACCCACCTACAAGGTATGACCACCCCCACTGAACTGATTCATGACTACAGTCACTCAAGCTCCACCTAAACACAAAAATACTATAAAAGTAAATTTAAAATGGGGACAAGTTAACAGTCTTCTGAGAACTTCTGCGATCAGTCCACGGGCTGAACTTGTCTTCTCTCCCACAGCGACACCTATTGGGTAAGAACTGTACTCTACACATGGTGAATGATTACATCAAACTAGCTTTGGTTAGGGATTAGAGCTGCTTAGTATATTGCATTGAATACATTTTTGCAGCCAGATACTATCACCAGAAGTCTTCAAACCTTAATCTGTCACAGTTTTCGATTCTATTAATGAGGAGTGTTATTCCATAAACTGTTAAGTCCAAGTCCTTTGAGGGTGCTAACAGTTGGTGGCAGCAGGTAATGTGCTCAGCTGTGGAGGCCCGGGAAGGGGTTTCTCTTATGCCGCTGGCATGTGTCCCTGGGCCTTTCCTGAGGCACCAACAGACCAATTAAGGACCCCCCAGGAGCGTGTCCTTCTGTTTGCATATGACCCTGAACAAGGTAGTTGAACCACACTCTGATTCAGTGGCCTGTTCAGTGAAGGGTCCCTGGGTCCCCATAATGGGAAACTGTATGACAGACTGATCGGGCACAAGGGTCTCATCTTTCCTGGGGAACTGACAGACTAATCAAACACAAAGGGTTTGAGAAAATGTCTCCCCTTTCCCATGACAGACTGCACACATGCACAAAAAAAATCTAACAGTTGATTTTACCTCAACACCAGCTGAAGCATCAAACACTGCTACTGCTCCATCCAGGACTCTCAAACAACGCTCAACTTCCACTGTAAAGTCCACATGACCTAAAAAACCATCTTCCCTTTACACCATCATAATTCAAACAGGCAACATCAACAGGTCATTACATATTTAAACAATTTTTTTCTTTCAAATTACATCAAAACAACTTTTTCTTTACTTGCAGGGAAATACACCTGTCAGTCTTTGAAATAAGATTATTACAATGAGAACAATTTAATGTGGAAACATCTGAGCTTACTTCATGTAAGCTAGATTTGGAATCAGCAAACAATAACTATCCAAAGCTGAACAAAGCTTAGCATAGGCATTTTTACTGATGCAATTAAACCAAATAAATTCTGCACCATATTTAGGATACTCTGTGACACTCCACCTCACCCACTCTCCCTTAATAATATGAGTACAGCTAAAGAGCAGTACCTGGGGTGTCAATCAGATTGATTCTGTAGTCCTTCCAGTCAAATGTAACAGCAGCAGACTGAATGGTAATACCACGTTCTCGCTCCTGTGCCATAAAATCTGTCACCGTGTCTCCATCATCAACATCTGTAAACAGAAAGTAGGATTGCATAGGTAATCAATTCAAAACCTGAAATTGTCATTGAATACAGATGTCAAGAGAGAGCTGGAAATACAGTCCCTTTTACATATACATACATGTATAAGCTATGAAAATTAGCCTTTTTAAAAACATTATAGTGTCAGGTAATTTACCCAGGCTCCCTTTCCAAGGAATAAGTGCTCTGCAAGTGAAAGACAAGCAATCCCAACAACCTTTTTGTTCTTCTTAATTCTAGTAACATCATGAGCATCTTAAACAAAGTCCAAAATCATGAACAAACTACAGCTTTTAAAAACCTGGCTGCACTCGCTGTGTGGAATGTGACTGACATTTTATAATTTGGTAATCACAAGGTAACTAAGTCAAAAGCAAAGTACAAACAAACAAACCACCAAGTAAGAGGCTGGGTTTTCCTTAATTTTTAGTAACAAGAGGAGCAGTTCCATATTTTTAAATTAGCAGGATCACAAGTTCAACTGCTTCACAAGTCTAACACATTCTATCAGTCATACACAGTAGAGAACAGGGTATAAAATTTAAAAGGTCAAAAAGAAACACAAACAGAGGCTGCTGTGACCATTTCAATCTTGAAGAATTCTATTAAAGTTGGTGTAGCAAGGAGTTCTTCCTGTGCTATGGCTTTCAAAAGAAATGGATACTTTTCCTTACTCTGGTTTCTTCACAGTTCAAAAGAGAACTCAACAAACTGCTCTACCAGAATGGCCAATGAGCAACCAGTAAAATAAGGGGATTCTCTAATTAAATATTAAACAAAACATAATGTGCTAAAAGTAAAAGAAAAATACAAATCTACGATATCTCAAAGCAAAACTGCCTTAGAATACAAAGGAACATGCATTAAAATTCAATTAAAATGCAGCACAACTTTGGAACAACTGCCTTCTACATGAGGTATTCCACCAGCAACTGTACTGCAAGTAATTGTACTCTATTAAATTTCTTAAAGCTACTGAAATTCAAAAAGTATTTCTAACCTCCAAGTGTTCTTATATATCCAGAATAATACAGCATTCTCTCTGTTGTCGTAGTTTTGCCTGCATCAATGTGGGCCATAATGCCAATGTTTCGGATTCTGCATAAAGTGAAAACATTGTGGTTAGTGCAGTAATTTTTTTATGCTGTGATAATTCTTATTTGCATAAATAGTTAATATTCCCCGAGAATAGCACACCAGATTTATAGCATCATTCCTCTGCTGCATATCTGATACGGTGTACATTCTAACACTGAAGGATGTCAGCATCCTGGCATATAGTGGATTTTCTTCAAACCAATAGTACTGAACACTGTTGCAACAGGTTTCCAAGCTCCACTTCAGGGAAGGCCACTTCTTGGGCTCATCCTCACCCATCTGCCCTCCCGACAAACAGAAGCAGCCCCTCCCCTCTCTTGTCCATCCCAATCTCTGACCTGGTGCCCAAAACAATCTGTTGCATAAATACCCTTTATGCCCCAAATACAGCACCCAAATTCTTGTCCTTGATCTGGTTCAGCCTACCCTTCCTTTCTGAAGTAGCTCACCAGTAGCTTTCAGAACTGCTTCACTTGCTCTGCGCAGCACAGGTTTGCGGTCAGCCCCCATGTTCACCATCAATGCCGGCTTGACCTCACCCTCAGGCACACCCTACCCTCAGTGGCCTTCCAAGGGAACTTCAGCCCAAAGACATTTCTTTGGCAGCTTAGCCCCCAGTTGCCTTGCCCTCATCTAACGTGGCAGAGTGCTCCCATGAACACAAAGCACACAGCCCTGTCCATAGTAGCGGTCTAGTTGCCAAGACATCCTTCCCCCTTCTTCAGCTCCCAGCAACACCATGGACTTGGAGCTTTCCTAAAAGCCCAGTTTTGGTTATGATGGTGCAAGCGAGAGACAACCCAAGACCCCTGTGCCACCAGCAAGCACTATATATTGAAATGTCACAAGGGTAAAGGCAAGCAAGTACTAACTTTAAATTAAACAAGCACATGTAACAGGCACGGCAACAACCTACAATTCTTTATCACATCAACTGCTCTGACTGAAGTTACATCCGACCAATAAATTAGCTTGATGTACCTGGATATATGAGGATTAATGACAGAATGCAGAGACTTAACATCTCCTGGAAACAAACAAAATGAAACAACAACTTTTCAGACAGAACCCCAAAACGTATTTAAGAAAACTTCTAAAAACCTTATTTAAAACAAAGAGACTCAGAGCCACAAGTCAGGACAACCTGTAATCTCCACCACCTCAAATTTCTAAAGATATGTACTTAATTTTAAGTAAACCTCTCCCCCCCTCAAAAAAAAAGAGAAACACTTCAAAAAACAGCTGTAATTTAGAAAAAACAGGAAAATCCAACACAGAAAAGTATCATCAGCACAGTAATATCTTACTCTGCAGAAGCATATCTCAGTTCAAGACAACTGTAATGCTGACATTCATCTGAACTGGTGATTAGATAATAAACTTGAAAAGTTATTTCTCCTTTAAGCCTTGAAGGTATACAGCATAATTCTCAGTGATAAAAGGCAAGCTGTTGAGAAAATATGGGACTGGGAAGTTTTAAATGCTATCTTCTTGCAAGATATATTCTTTCTCACACAATTTAGCTGGAAAATAAGTTGTCAAGGTAATTTTTTTTGAAACTAACCCAAATTCAGTCATTCAAGCTATTGAAGTTGTGTTTCAGGAACTCTCACAGTACTTCAGTTCATCTTTGATAGGGCAAACAGAATTCAACAATATTTAAGCTAACATTCCCTAACCATCTACAGATCATCTGTCTCACCAGAGAGACATTAAAGAAGCATCTTACAGGAACCCTTAACGAGGGGTTCCAGCACACTTCACAACTGACCTGACTTCTTATAACATGTACCTTTTCTTATTAGTGCTTTCTAAAGGCTTTATACCGTGAATCTACTGAGAAAAGAGCAGCAACACAAAACTCTTCAGTCCCTGAGCTGCTAAAGTGCTCTATTTGTTTCATGCACTAAATTCTAATAAACAATGACCAAAAGAATAGAATGAAACAGAAAGTATACAGAAATAGAAGGTATTTTTTATTCTTACTCACTTTTAAATTATTCCTTACTGTTAAGGAAACAACATAAACGTATACCTGGTGGAGAACTGTAGTTTCTCAGACTGCAGTTTTGCTGTGTCACACTCACGACTCTCATTTTTGTCTTTCTGAAATACATGTACTTGAAAGAAAAAGAATCATACAGAATGTTTATTGTTACAACTAGTTACTTTGTAGCTACATTTTTGGTAGTTGTAGAAAAATAAACTAAAAAAGGTATCTACAAGAACAGATACTGTTGTCAGGTATTTATATTAGGTCAAAGCACCAACTATTTAGAAGCAGATGCTTGAAGATGATGCCCACACTGAGGTTTAAACCAGATTCAATCCAAATAATATTTGGAATGTTCAGTAAAAATCTATGGCGGCATCAAAGTATTTTGCCAATAGCCAAATTTTTTTAAATACATCTAATTATTTGTGTAAATAATTTAACAATGACAAGAGTTAAGTAGTCAAAAAATTTACACAAAAGTTACAAATTCAACTTCCCAATTCTGAAGTCTCATTCCAACATGAAAGTATGCACTGCCCAGAGGCCAACTGTTAAAGACAAAAAAAACCCACACAGAAACCAACACCCCAATTAAAAAAGTTTACTCAGAATAACTCAACTGCTTCCTTTGCTCACACAGGAAGTATCAAAACTGGGGGAAAGTTTACCTTATTGCACAAACTTGATGACTTCAATACAGTCACTGAAAATTTCCCCATAATTCTCAACATTCTGGCTCCCGTCTCTAAAGCTGTTCCCTGGCAAGGTAAGCAAACATTGTACAAAGTGTTTATGACAGGAAACACGTTAATTATGTTCCTTTGACATAACTCAATCACAAAACTTCATTCTTTTTGATGGGAAATCAGGTTCATATTTTTCAGATTATTGTTTTGCAGGTTAAATCAGTATCAGATCTGTAATAATAATGTTACTAAGCCTTAACAATGCAGCATAAACGCATGCCCACAAACACTAAATATATTTCTCATGGAAATTATATATTTCTCAAGGAAACAGTAAAGCAGAATAATGAAAATCAAGAGTTTACACTTACTCTCAGATAAGCTCCAGAGCATCGATTACCGGTCAGCAAAGTGCAAGCAGCTTTTCTAGTCTTGAAGGAGGAAGGATTGCAGGGCAAAGTACCTATTTAGAACAGAAATAACAGAAAATAATTAAGTATTATGACCTTTCAAGCATAGCCAAAAAACACTGCAAGACAATGCCCAAGTGCAGCAGCTTCAAAAACATTCCTAGCTGAATACTGGTTATCTGAGGAGACGTCACTGTCCAGCTCCCGTGACTTTATGCTTCGAAGTAGTTTCACAATGAGGGATAAGAGGCTCAGCGCACACGCTCATCTCCACTCCCTCATCTTGCAAGCCGCACACGTCTCCTGGTGGTGCCGGCGCACTGTGCTGACCGGGGGAGCGGGACGAGCGCGGTGCCTTCGCGCTGCCCGTGACGAGCCCCCAAGCCGAGCCCAGCCGAGTCCCGTCAAGGGCCGATCCCCGGTGGCGGTCCGCAAAGCGACAGCGCCTTCCCCGCCGCGTTACGAACCTCTGGGGCGTTTCCGCGCCGGCTCCGGGTCACCTTCTGCCCCCCGGGCCTCCCCCACGGCCCAGCCCGGGACCGCGCGGGCCCTGCCCCTGTTGGCACAGCCGCCGGAAGGCCAACTGCTTCTCCCTTCCCCCGCTGCCTCACCTCCCTCCCGCGTTCCGCTTTCCCACCACAGCTTGACAGACCAGGCAGCAAAAAGCGCCTTCGGCCTCTCCCGCTCCGTTTCTCCCCCTCTTCCCCGCCTCGCCAAGCCAGGCGCGAAGCCGTCGCGGGGTGCGGACCGCCGCCTCTCCGCCGGCAGGAACCAAGCGACGCGAGGAAGAGTTTCCAGCCGGGGCCGCTTCCCAAGAGGCCCGCCCTTTCAGCCGCGGAGGAGGCCGCGGGACTGCCGACATGGTGGGAGCCGGGGCTGCGGGACACGGGAGCCAGGGACACGGGACACGGGCCAGGGCGGCGGGATGCAAACGGCGGGGAGGGGGAGGGACGGGGAGGCCACAGGAGGCCCCGCAATGAGGGTACCGCCGTCAGGCCGCCGCCTCCCCGCGTGTGGCGGAGGCGCCGTCTCCGCCCCGCGGGCGCCCGTGCCTGCTGACCGCGCTGCCTTTGTGCCCACAGCCGCAGAACGAGCACATCGAGCTCCACCGCAAGCGCTATGGCTACCGGCTGGACTACCACGAGAAGAGGAGGAAGAAGGAGGGCCGGGAGGCGCACGAGCGGTCCCGCAAGGCCAAGAAGATGATCGGGTTGAAGGCGAAACTCTACCATAAGCAGCGGCATGCCGAGAAGATACAGATGAAAAAGACGTGAGTGTCCTCCTCCTTTCTGATGCTGTTCTGTCATCCTGACGCTTGAAGGATGAGACGAGACGTTGATATTGTTACAAAGAGCTTGTTATTACTTGGGTCACATGTTATGGTCTTAAATAGCGGTCAGGCTGTAGGAGGATGGGGACTTACGAATGTTAGCAATTTCACTGATAGAACTACTCCCCGAGAGAAGTGTTGATAACCGCAGTAACCGTGACAAATGTAATCATGACAAAAAAAGTGAATGCGTTTCCTTAGAGCTTTTATATCAGCTGCTGTGTTACTGTAGCAAGAGGCAGCACGCATTTTTTGACGGTTAATAGAAAATACACAGTAGCATCCACAGTATTTGAGCAGAAGGTGAGGCCTCTCTTCAAGGACAAATAACTGTGTTAAGCATACAAATAAAAGCATTTTCTGTAAATTTTACCTGTTGTCCTGAACTTAAAATCAAAGCTGTTGACTTAGCTGCTTTTACAAACACATATTCCTCCCATATGTAAGCATTGGCATCAAGTCTCAGAAGAGGAGTAGAATGTTATTTTTTGTTAGCAGAGAGCTGCCATCTCTCAAAGTGCTTGGTTGTTTGCTTTAGGTCATTCAGAAGTTCCTTAAAGAGGTGCATGTCTTTCTTAAGTTCCTGTCCTGGTAGGAAATGACAAGATTAAGTGAAGTTAGTAGTTTACCTTGAAAATTATTTTGTATTATTCCTTAAATACAAATACGTCATTCTTTACAAATATCTCTTAAAGAAAAATTTGATCAGGCACAGCCTAAGTTAAAAGGGTATATCTAAAAATAAATATTTTTTTCTTGTGCTGTTAATTTTGGTTTTCTTTCTTTGCAGCATTAAAATGCATGAGAAGAGAAACACAAAGCAGAAGAGTGATGAAAAAACACCCAAAGGAGCTGTACCAGCATACTTGCTGGACAGAGAGGGCCAGTCCCGGGCCAAGGTCCTCTCTAACATGATCAAACAAAAAAGAAAAGAAAAAGCTGTAAGTAAATGTATCAAACTTCAGATACCTACAATTACGTGTAACAATGACCGCTTTGTGTTGCTGATGCTCTGGTTACCTAACAGCCTTCAAACAAAGGCTAATTAAAACATGAAGCTTTGAGTAACTGAACAGTTTAGGACAATGTGAGCATATGCAGTACCTTGATTTTTGTACTTTTAAGTGCTAATTAAAATAAGTGGCTGTGAATTGCATAACAAGTATAGTCTACCCCTGTACTTTAGAGAAATGTAATTTTATGCTTTGGTTTTTCCCCTTTCATTTAACTATGTGACATGTAAGAATATTGAATTTTGAAATTTTTTTTGTTTTACCCTCCTTCCAGGGGAAATGGGAGGTTCCTGTGCCAAAGGTTCGCGCACAAGGAGAAACAGAAGTTTTAAAGGTGATTCGTACAGGAAAGAGAAAGAAGAAGGCATGGAAGAGGATGGTTACAAAAGTCTGTTTTGTTGGAGATGGCTTTACTAGGAAGCCTCCTAAGTATGAGCGATTCATTCGACCAATGGTAATGTTTTAGAGCCTTGAAAAACATTTAAGTAATAATTCTTATGATCTACTGCTTTGATTTCTGTGGTGAGGAAACTTTCTTGTATGATAATGCACTTGATCACTGCTTATGTAGAACATTCCTATTAGTTTCCTTGCAAAAATATAAACTTCTAGTAGCATGGGGGTGGGGAGATGCCTCTATAGTCACAGTCTGTGTTGAAATACCTGCTTTTGATTCCTGTAACTCAGATGATGCCAGTAAGTTAAAGCTATAAGCTCTCAAATTAGCATGGGAAAATCTTTATCAAAAGTACTTTGCTTAGCTTTTAAAGTTGGAGGTGTCTTTTTCAAGCTGCTATGATTCTCTGAACTGCAGAAACCCACTATGTTCTAGGACTTCGGAATTCCCTCCTTTTGGCTTAAGTAAGCTTGAAGCACAGTCATGACTGTATGCAGGGGAAAAGCTGTGCCTCCAGCCCTGTACTTACACAGCTGCAGGAACAGTGTCTGGGCTCTATCAGCCTGGCAGTGCATAGGCAGAAGAGCTGGATTCAGTGATATAGTGTTGTTTTTATATGAATACCCATTCCTGTTCCCTCACAGGAATCAACACTCACTGTGCAGGCTGCCTGTTGGATTGTACTTCACTACTAGTTTGATGGTCTTACACAGCAGCCTTGGAAAGATTTTTATTGAAACAGAAAAATTTATGCTACATAATGGTGATGTACCCTCTATAAAGTGCAGGTCACTAGATAAAAAGTGCTATAGGAGATGGGTATTTCGTATTTTGCCATACTTTCTTCATGGAACAGAAATTGTCCAAGATAACAAGTATTATTGTTGGGCTACTACTAAAAATTGACATCCTGAAAACATACATGGAAAGTTTTGTCTTGTCATTAATCAGGTTTTAAAATAGTTTGGCAATCTACAGTAGGCAGATGGCATTCTGTATCCTAAGTTGTTTCATTCTTCCCAGTCTCTCTAAACATACAAAGATGAGGACATAATTCTCACAGTGTTTAAGTAGATCAGTTGTGAGAGCTTAAAGCAAATACTAATTTATTCTAACACTCTTTATGCAACAGGGCTTGCGTTTCAAGAAGGCACATGTGACACATCCTGAACTTAAAGCTACTTTTTGCCTACCTATCCTTGGTGTAAAAAAGAATCCATCATCTCCTTTGTATACACAACTGGGAGTAATTACTAAGGGTACCGTCATTGAGGTGAATGTGAGTGAGCTTGGCCTTGTGACACAAGGGGGCAAAGTTATCTGGGGTAAGTAAATTTAACTAGTTATACTGCAGAACTACTTTTTAAAGTTTTTAGTCTTCATTGCATCATGTATTGTTAAGACCTCATTCTCTAGTCATAATTGATCCATTGTTAAAAGTTAGGTTTGGGCTGTAGGAGAAGCAACTAACAGCAACTCTAAAAATACAAGCTTCGAGTGTTAATCTTAGGCTTTTCATTCGCACTTCCAAAATCAAATTATATGAAGTTCAGAACAAAGACTCAGCTTGTTTGCCTGTGTATCACACTGAACAATGCCACAAATCTATAAAAACTAACCATGTGAACCATGAACAATTGTTCATGGAATTGTGGAAGTTCTATGTAGAAGCATCATAGACAGATTCTGCACCTGGGATGGGGCAGCCATGGTTGTGTGTATGGACTGGGGAACAACAGGCTGGAAAGCAGTGCCAGGGAAAGGGACCAGTTGGTCCTGGTTGATGGCAAGTTGAACATGACTCAGCAGTGCCCTGGCAGTCAGGAGGGCCAACCTGGGGCATCAGGCACAGCATCGCCAGCCGCGCAAGGCAGGGGATTGTCCCGCTCTGCTCTGCACTGGGGCGGCCTCACCTCGAGTGCTGGGGGCAGTTTTGGGTGCCACAATATAAGAGAGATATAAAGCTGCTGGAGAGTGTCCAAAGGAGGGCTGTGAGGATGATGAAGGGCCTTGAGTGGAAGCCGTATGAGGAGCAGCTGAGGTCACTTGGCTGTTCAGCCTGGAGCAGAGGAGACTGAGGGGAGACCTCATTGCGGTCTTTAATATCCTCATGAGGGGAAGCAAAGGGGCAGGTCCTGATATCTTCACTCTCATGACCAGTGGCAGGACTTGAGGTAAAAGCATGAAGCTGAGTCAGGGGAGATTTAGGTTGGATATCAGGAAGAAGGTTCTTCACCCAGACTGCGGTTGAGCAGTGAAACAGGCTCCCCAGGGAAGTGGTCACAGCACCAGCCTGACAAGAGTTCAAGAGGCATTTGAACAATGCTTTCAGGCACACGGTGTGATTCTTGGGGGTGTCCTGTGCAGGGCCAGAAGTTGGACTCGATGATCCTAATGCATCCCTTCCAACTCAGCGTATTTTTTGATTCTGTGATCTTCATAGGATCAGACGGATTGCGTTTTAACAGAGGGGTTCACTTGGACAGTAGGAAACCTAAGAATTTTTTTTTTAATCTATTCAGAACTCTAAATGATCCATTTATAAAAAAGAGCTTGAATATAATGTTTTGAGAACATAAGTTTACAGTTCAGTAGAAGGTAGATTTAGATTTCAAAATGCATTTGAGTCCCTATACGTTAGAGACTTGTTGATTGGATTTGCAAATATAGAAATATCTAATCCATATGAACTACTTCAAGGTTTTCTATACATTTAATTCCCTTTTCTCCCTAGGGAAATACGCCCAAGTAACTAACAATCCGGAAAATGATGGCTGTATTAATGCAATTCTACTTGTTTAAATTGGATACCAAGCATTGGATATGGGCACCTACAAAGTAAGTGGACTTCACACAAATTTACAAGATCTTTGGAACCTTCAGCCATTCCAGAACAGTGACCCCCACAAGCTGATGAGGAACTTCAGCCAGAAACAACTGCTCACATGTTTTTTATTATGTTTGCTCAGCTGAACATTGTCCAAATAAAGAGATTTAATTTTTATGCTTTGCTCATGTGCTATGGATTGGATCTAAACCTTCTTGGTGGTTTTACAGTAGCAGTTTTCTTGCTTAGGTATGTCATACCTAATTCAGCTCACATTCCCCCTGATGGGAAATACAGCTACTGTCTTACACAATGTCCTGCTGTAATAACTAAAGGTACAGAAGAGCATGCTAATTTGTATTCGACTTCTGGGAAAGCAGAAGAGCTGGAAGGCTGCAGCTGGAATCTTACTGCAGACTGACATTAGAAATTAAACACCAAGTTTGATACTTGCCCCAGCAGAATCATGGGCTTGGGAACACGTGAGCAGCAATGGGGGTGTGTGTTACAAACGAGTGTTTGAGATTGCTGTGCTGTTGCCTAATATTAAATCTCTTTCTTTCTGGTGCCCTTGCCAGTGATTTTTTAAGCAAAGTTCATTAGCAAGATTCACTCTACTACTTACTAGGCAGTTAAGGCATGATAAGGAATAAGCAAGGCAACAAACCAAAATCCAGTGAATCAAAATAGAGATGAACCAAGTACTATCAGGGGTGAGGGTGGGTGTGGCTATGTTTAGGTGTGTGTGACAAAAGGATAGAAAGGGCAAGGATAAAAAGGAAAACAGCCTAAAAGCCCAACAGCACTCAAACTTAACCATGCTTAACTTACACCTTGAACTTCACTTACAACTTAACAATTTAACAGAGGAATAATGCTTAACGGGACTTAACCTAACTTAACAACTTAACGACTTAGCAAAAGAACAACACTTGACAACATTAGACTTAGCTTATGTCTTTACCTTACAGACCTAACTTAGATGCCTAATGTACTTAAACAACAAAGAAAGCAGCATTTCTCCCAGATTTACTGTAGCATATGTGTGTGCATGCACACAGACAAAGAATCAGTGCAAGGTACCTGTGAAACATTCCCCTCAATGGTAGTGAAATACCGTGGATGATTTTGCATCTCCTCAGCGGACTAAGAGTTGGGCCTCAAGGAGTGAGGGTATCAGCCCAGGACTCCTTGTCGTTCGGCAGTCCTGCTGTTCGACTACAGCAAACAAGATTTAGCAGGCTCTGAGAGGCCCCACGCAGAGAGAGGTTGCCGGTTGCAGGCTGCTGCAGTTCAGGAGAGCTCAAGGGGTCTCATTTTGGACCTCTTTTTATGGGCCACGGGAGAGTGGACTTTAGTCATAACAATGTTTCATCCTGGCCACAGTTTGGGTCGGCACTTTCTTTGAAAGTGTTAAAACAACAATGTTAGAGCAGTCAGGCAAAAGATACAGTTTCCAAGATTGTTCATTACGAAAACAGGAGCTTGTTAGCAGCTGTTCCTGGAAGCAGACAGTGTTTCTGATAGCTCAAGAGGAGCTGAGCCCCGGTGCTGTTCAGTCACGGCTGAGGCCTAACACGCATTTGTCAGATCGCAGCGTGGCCTGGAAAAGGAGTGGGGGATGCACCACCGCAGTGTGGGGTGAAAGATAACCACAAGGGCAGCTACTCTCCACCTGCCCCCCTTCCTCGTGCCTTTCTCCCCTTTGTTTCCACGACTGTATTAATGGAAAGAACAAATGTAGGAGAGTGTAGCACCTCACTTTCAAGCAAGAGAACAGTTTCGGAAGTTTAAATGTATGAATTTAAAAGTGCCTAAATGTTGCGGCTTGTTGTTATTGCATTGGTATAGCACGCTGCAACCTTCCCGGAGAGCGCGGCGGAGCCATGGCAGGGAGAGCGGCAGCCGCTTCCCGCAGCCTTTAGGCGGCCCCGCGTCCTCGCTCCGGCGAGCTGTCAGCTCTGCAACGCAGCGCTGGTAAAGGAGGCAGAGAAGAGGCTCCCACATGGGGGACATGGGAGCTTTAATCTCACACGGTGCCACACCGGTTCCCCATGCAGAGAGCAAGTCACATGGCCGCAGCTTACCTTTCTATGGGGACGAGGCAGGGCGGAGAGAATGGTCTCCGGGCGTGGGGGCAGTACATGGGCGGAGTTGGGTACCGGAACCAATAGGAAAAACCCGAGGGAGTGGCCAGGGCTAGGGGTGGGGAAGGTAGGACAATATGGGGAGAACAGACATTTAGTAAAGAAAGTGGGGAAGTATATCACACTTAAAGATACGAAATTTGAAAATGGTCTGACAGCCCTGATACTACACTATTGATAGCAATTTTGGTGGCTTTAAGAAATACTGAAGAGACATTAAAGGTCACAAGCGTCAGCTGATCAATATAGCTTGCACTCTTGAAATAAAAGAATCAAAACTGGATTAAAAGATAAAGAATAAAAGATTCTAAACTGGAAGCTTTCAGGAATGCTGTATATAACTGCATTGATAATCTTCCAGTCATGAATTTAGTGGTAAACAGAAGTATTTTATCACTATAAATAACCACACTCACCATTTTATATTCTTATTAAATAGTACTTCATTTATAGCCAAGGAGCTTTTAGTACAAATTACAAGTCAAGTCCTTATAAATTTCCTCCAGTTTATGCAGGCACTAGTCACCTACAGCAGATTTGAGTATATCCAGGATGGAGATTCCACCACCTCTCTGAGCAACCTGATCCAGTATTTGACCACTTCTGGTTTAAACTGGTTTTTGTTTAAATAGAATTTCCTATGTTCCAGTTTGTGCCCAGCTGGGCACCACTGAGTCTTAATCCATCTTTATATCCTGCAGTGATGCATGGCCTCTGCCTCCTCCACAGGCTGCTCTATGATCTCATTAGGTTTTTGCCTTGATTAATGATTCCTGCACAGTTAAGCTCCCCTTGAGCTTACCAGAAATACTACATAAACAGGAACTTCTGATGCCTAGCCGAGGAGGGTCCCAAGAGATGATCAGCCATCCCCAATAGTCTTGGAACATTACTTACCTGAATCATAGCCAGTGGAATTGGCTTATTATTACTGGACTTTTGAAGAATTGCAGTAATTACTTATGGCCAGGATGAAGATTAACTAATGTCTAAAGTCAAAAATCTTGCAATCCTATAAAAAATGTTCCCAAGTGAGGCCCTTTTAACCCTCCTGGGCCACAGCAGGCTCCTCTGAGTGGAACACTTCCCACAGCTCCCCAGCTTCAGAGTTTGCGATACTCAAGAGGACCAGTGCTGAAAGCTGATGATGGGGCCTGGGCTGATAGCTCCCCACATGCTTAAGGCTCAACCCTCACTCCTTCAGAAATGCAAAGGCATTCAGTGTGAATATTTCACTGAACTCAAGGGAAACTTTAGCAGGTATCTTTATCTTTGTGCGTATCTATCTATCTATAGATACACACACACGTCTATGAATTGTTTTAAACACCCTGTAGCAAGTACAGTATAAGTGTTGCCATCTCAGATCTATAATTAAGTAATTGTTGAGTAAATCCTATTGAATCTCTTAATAGATGCTAAACTAGTCAATGATTAAGTGCTGCCAAGTCCTTTACACAAGAACTTTTGTCAGTTCCAGACTGACCAAGTCCAGAACTAAGATTGGACTCAGTCATGCTCTATCAGGAGTTTAGAAAACTGTAGTGCCCCATCTGTAGCTAGAAGGAAGCATCCAAGATTCATAGGTGCTTGTGGTTGAACAGAATGACAAATGTCAGAGGGTCCTCAAAATTCCATACTTACCATAGAAATTAGTATTTTAGTCTCTAATCTCCTAGTATAAGCATACACCAGTGGGGTTTGGAAAAAGGGTAGGGTGAAAAGGAAGAGAGAGAGATGGAGGGAGGATGGACAAGTGTTGATCCAGTTGATGGGGTGTCCAGGGTCTGGGACACATGGGTTCATGGGCTTCATGGAGTCATGGGGGTACCTCAACCCCATTCCTGTGTCTGCTCTGTACTGTGTTGTGCTTTATTTTCAGGAGCCAGAACAAGGATGTTTGTCCTGTGTCGGTGATTGCGACACGGACTTCACTGGGTCCGATGAGGACTGTGCAGTCCTCATGTCCTCTGTGGCTCACCTACAGCTCCAGTCCCCGATGCAGGGCACCATTCGTAGCGATTGCGACACGGACCCAGACCGGCAGGGAATCTGAATCGTTTATTCAAAGAAACGAGCTGGTTTTATACACTTCTTCAAGGCACAGCATTTCCTTACATGGCAATACTCACTACGTGACCTATCCCATGCTCCCACATCAGCAACACGCTTTCTGAATGTCCTTCTATGGGGGGATCATGTGCTGTTCACCCGTCTGTCAGCTTCCGGCAGCTCCTCTCCGTAGGGCTCTGCCGTGTGACACCTCCTCCCCCCAGGGTCTGGCAGAGACAAGCCTCTCTGTGCCTCCATGTGCTCCTTTGTGCTGCCATGTGCTTCTTTGTCCCACAGCCTGTAACTCAACTCCATCCTATCTCTTTCCACGGTGCTGGAAAAGTGCTGCCCTACTTCTGTATGTCCCCATCTCAATCCATGTCCTGCTCTTTCTCAGTGTGTAATTACCAACAAACCCTGTCTTCTATGCTTCTACAAAATTAAGGGGGTCCTCTCTGAACCTCATGACTCATGCTGAGTCATGAGGGGAGGAGGTCTTCCTCACCCTTTTGCATCCTCTATCTCTGTAAATAATTTCAGATTGATCCTAATTCAATTTTCCTTTGTATGCTTCATCTCTCTAGTAATAGAGCAAATCTTGCCATCAAACTTTTTTAAGTCATGCTTTTGCAAATTTATATTAAACCTGCTTTTGCTAATACCTTTGACAGTAATTCTTTAAGCAACCTAAACCACTCATGACATACACTCCCCTTCCACCAGGTATGTGTATGCAAGGTAGGACCCTCCTGAGCTTTCTCTTCTCCAGGGAGAAGAACTGCAGCTCCAGCTGTTCTATCACAGATGCTTCTCCAGTCATGTTTCACATCTGGAACTCTGGCAGGAAGTCAAGCTAGCTGCTTTTTATCATCTCTATAACTTCTCTTAATGATCTGACAGAAGAAGTAACTGTAACTATATCCTCTTACAAACTATTTCATTAACACATTGCCCTAGTCTAGACTTCATAACTTAGCATGAGTTTTACTTTGTGTAAGTGACAAGTGATTTGAAACTAAGAGAGGGTCACAAACCAGTAAGTTATTTGCTTGGAGAGAGGGCATTTTGTCAGAAAAGATAAACCTCGATTTATTCTTATAAAGCAAAATTCTTGTTGCTTTAGTCTTTGCTGGACATTAACAACATGAAGAGAATACTTTAATTTCCTACAGCTGTCTTGAAAATCTTTAATACATTTAGTGCTATAAATACATGACTTGTTGGCTGAATAACACAACTGCACTTAGGACATTTTAATGTACCACACTGTAGGGGACTGTGTTACAGCATTTCTAGTTGGCTTGTCTATAGGAAACTACATTAATAACTCTGAAGTTTACATCATCCTGCATAACTGATATAAACAGCAGAATGCATGCTGTAACATTCAAAAGAGCCTGTTCTGCTGCTTTTTTAAAATAAAATCAGATGCATAAGCTAAAGAAAATTCTTTTCATTGATACGAGATTTTTCAATTAATAATTTTTCATTTTTTAAAAACTTCTTTGTAGAAAATAGGTTGTAAAATGATAGTTCCATTGAACTGAATCTCTTTAAAATGTGCTTCCTATATAGCAGAAAGGACTCAAATACTAAAAACCAAGCAAAAAATAATCACAAAATAAAAGTTTATTACTACTTCAAAACATTTCAAAAGCAGCCAAGACAGTACTTAGAAAAAAGAAAAATTAACACAGTAACAAGACCAATGTACAATACTATGCAATAGCAATACGTCTTTCATAAGATTTATAAACAGGGTATCACTAGTTTAGAAAACATCTAACACCACATTTGTGAAAATAAATTTACAAGTGTATCCCCATAGTAATATTTTAGAACAGTCACTTAGAAGCAAGGAAGCTGAAACTTATGCCTATTTGTTGCTAATAGTGTCAATGACATTGTAAATGATCAATTTGATTACTGACATTTACAAATGAAATGGTACAGAAAAGCAGCAAGGTCGGACATAATTTGAAATAAGTTAAAGCACTTTTGAAATAAGATGTATACACTTTCATGCGAAGGACTATGAAACAGGAGAACAGCAAACAAGAATTCTGGATTAAATTAAAATTGACCAAGAGAGAATGTGGGAGAAGCAGTACAAGACAGACATTCAAACAAATACTGGATTCAAGTACAAAAACATTTACCATTTAAGTGCAAGGCTGAAGTCACAAATTAATGTTCTTTAAACTCTATTCCTAGACTAAATAAAGCTCAAAAATTATTATGATGCTTGCTTTCACTGTTCACACATAGTTTGACAGCATGTTGTAATAACATTTGGTACAAACTTCTATAAAGTTGATGTTTTAATCATTCATTGCTGGTGCAATAGGATCTTAAAAATTATTTAAGAGTTTGATGTTAGTAAGACAGTTAAAAGTCCCCAAGGTAAAACACTCCAGTCAATATAGTTGTCAAGCACGTTCCCTTACCTAAGTGTAACAGAATTAATAAGGTATTAAACTACTGTTCCTGCGAGACAATCAGTACAGCAATAAAAACTATTACCTAAAGTCAGTATTTTGATTTTGCTACTTTGCATTTACTGGAGAAAGACTGATGCCAAAGAAGTTGTTGTGGAAATAAAATGTGTCCTTTGGTTCAAAGTACTGCTGCGATCACTGTTAGAACAGTGTCCATTTTTCAAGACTGTACTGGTTATTGGAATTGCTAATTGCACCACAACTGCCTGCATTCTGTTTGTAAAAGTCTATTCATCAGCTATTATGCCAAGTACCCCAGATTTATAGAGATATTTACTCAAGGGTATACTTTTAACATGAGAATTTAAGTTCAGTATTTAAAACTGGTTCACTGAAATGAGATCAGAAATTTTACTGTTCTCAGTATAAACCAAGACTATCCTAGTATCATAATCTCATAATATTTATGTATTTACTCTGCAAATGTCTCAAAAGAAAGATACTAATTGAAATCGTTCCAACTTAGCCATGAAAAGTAAAAGCCAGGTGAGTGAAATTACCTTCCCATGAACAGTTTTCCAACCTCACAGGGACTGATGCCTTGGGTGGCTACCTAGAAACAGAGACTAGACAAGAGTAAGGGAATAAAGGTGGATATTTATTTGAAAGGCCTTCAAAGGTACACCCTGGGGAGCCAGAGGCTACTTCCAAAAATGGACCCCAAGATGGACGACAAGTCACGAGTTCTTCACACTTTTATAGGTTTGGTCCATTTGCAAATCAGCATAAATTCACCAATTAAAACTTTAGCTAATGATGTAACTTCTTCAATTTCTCCACCTCTCTTGAGGCTCTAGTTTACACCTTTGGACCTAGGACAGTCTGAGTGTCCTTGAATAGCAAGCTCACAGAAGCTTTGTTGTGTCTATCTGGCCTAGGAGAGCAGCTAGCAAGCTACAAGAAACTTCAGAGCTACACACTAAGCGAAACAGAATTTGAAAAATGTAAGAGTTAAAACCTAAGGCATCAGGACTATAAGTAATAAACATATATATCAAAAATCCACCTAGAAGTAATTGAAATTAGTACGGCTCATAAGCAAAAGAATCCTTAACTTTTTCAAAGTGGATACATTTGTATCAATTGAAGGTTCAGAAGATTAATCTTCAGTAAAGCTTGCCCTAAAAAGGGAAGATGATTTGCAGTAAACTGTATACAGCTACTCTATTTTAAGCCACAAGTCCTCAAAAATCCCCACTTCTTAGCAATGCAATAGATGTGTTTTCTAGCCATGTCTTTTTTTTAAACAATTAATCTCATCAGTAAAAGAGAAGCCATACAGAAGATAAGAGAAGTCTTGTCTTATATGCTTTATATAAAAAGCTTTATGAGTTTTAGAAATGCTTAAGGTTCACTTGAATATGTTTATACACAATCAGGAAAGATCTTGAATATTTATCAGTCATGGGGTTCATAAAGCATATCTGTATGTACATTGATAAGATACTATAGCTACATGCAATAGTTCAAGAAACCCAGATTTAACTCAGTGATCTCACGCACCCTGAATCTAAAGTTTAGGTAACATACATTTTTAAAAAACTGTTTGGTTTTTTTCCTATAAGCTGCCCTTAACAGATTAAAAAGGAGCATGGTACTTCATCAGCTGAAAAAAATAGTATGAATGTATCTTATATAGTTAAAATATCTTATAAATAGAGTTAAACTGTATAAGCATAAAAATCCAAACCCAGATTCTTACATTACCTTCATAAAGGGATAAAAGTTAAGACAGCATTGCAACTATTCAAGTGAACCTTGTACCTCTGTTTTTGAGACACTGTGAAAGACTAGTTCACTCATCTTGGAAAAGGCATATGCAGGACAAAAAGTGGTGTGATTTCCTGTTCTTAGAATCATTGTTCTGTTTTTTCTGAGTTTTTAGCCCATTACTAAAGGAGCTGCATTTATTGGAAAGAAACACATAGCAAACTAAGGAGTAACTTAGGTATGTGTGACAAGTTAAATACACAGTTTGCCAAGAGAACCTCAGAAATTAAATAAGCCTGAAAAGTCTGGGTTTATTCCTGTCTGTATACAGCAAAGTTTGGTTGCTGCTTTTAAGAAAAGTCATGAACTGGGAAGCTATCATCCCAAGAATTACACTCAAGTTAGAAAACAAAAGTGGGAATCAGAAGTATTTGCAAGGTATCATCCACTAACTCCTAAAGGCATAGAAGTTTGGCAAACAAGCATTTGCTGAAATACCCACTAATACTCACACTAATGAATATCACAACCACCTGAAATGTCAGTGGTCAGAGGAGTCACACACCTGGAAGACACAACATCTTAATAGTTACCCCACAGCACCAGCCAAGTATTTGGAGAACACAAAGAACCACTTCCGTTCAGACCAAAACAAGATCAAGAGTCATCATATCCTTTTCCTGTAATGCAACAAGTAATCAACTATCCACTCAACACATGCAAGTAGTTAGGAAGGCAGTTCAAATGATTCCATACGGAGGCTACCTTCCATACACTCTGGAAAAACTTGGGCTTACCAAAATGCTTGCTTTGGAAGCTACAGTTTACTGCGTAGGCATCTCTTAATCTTTGCACAAGAAATCAGGAAGCGCAATGGCATATACTGCACTGCATTCTACTGACTTAGCTGTTTCAAGTGATTCTCATGAAAGACAAGTGCTGCTCACTTGTCTTTGACCTACTGAGCTACACCTTCTTGTACACTGTGAGACCTAGAATGAAGAATCTTACATTCTTTTAATCTCTTAAGCCTGTGGGAAGGGAACAAGAAGTAATGAAGGATTTTTCTTGTTCTGCTTTTCTCCACAGTAGAGAACACGAAGTTATTAAAAAAAACTATTATCTAGAGTGATGTCCAGTGACATGGAAGTCTATAGCAATATAAGGGACCTTGACAGGGCCAAGATTTCACACTGCATTTTTCTTCCATGACTGCCACCTCAAATATACAAACTGTTCCCTTTGATAGCACAACTGTATTTATTCAGCATGTATCCTTCATGAAGGGAGGAAATTGGCTATTTACTTTCATACTATGAGTAAGTTCAATTTATAGTGGTTAAATTCAAAAAACAAACAAACCAAAACATGAGGAAAGGTGATGAACCCAAGAGGAAATCTAACCCAGAATTTTAAACACATGTGTCCTGTGCCAGATATGGTGCAGTTACACCCTAATGTTTTACACAAAACAGCCTTCTTATAAATAGATGAATTATCACTATTTCATTTTTAAGCTGGCTTTCCTTTTTTCTTGGGTGGACCTTTGTAGCCTTTCGCCTTTCTTCGCAAGTTCCTCCGATCTACAATGGGTACCTCAATTTCTGCTTCCTCAGAGCTGCTATCAGCAGCCCTCTCTGCCACTGTCTGCGTGTAGTGATCTGTCTGCTCTGGAGACTCTTCTGAGGGCTCTTCCAACTGGTTCCTCTGTGCTTCCTGTCCAGAAGGCTGCTGAAAAGAAACAGCCTCAAGTTCAACCATTACCAAAGAGCTCTGACTCAAGGCAGCAGGGGCCTCCTGCGAGTTCTGCCCTGCTTCCTCATTTTGATTTTCTAATGAGGAAGGTAAGTTTTCAGAAACAGATTCTTCTGCTGCTTCAGTTACTGCAGAGTTGGGCAGGGCGTTTTCAGAAGGCTCTTCCTTTGATGCTGAAGCAGCTGCATTTTCAGGGCTGGTCTTTTCAAGTTCTTGCTGTTCTTCAGTGCCCTCCTTCTCTACTGATGTAACTTCTTCAGTCAGCATTTCTGATTCATTTTCATTGAAAACCTATGGGTGAAGGGTGCCAAGACAATCAAAAGGACAATGAGTGGAAGGTACAAGACACTGAACAACTACTGCTCCTAGCTAGCAACCTCAGAGGATACTTCAGCATTGAGTGGGTTTTCAATCCTACACACATAACTTGACAAAACAGTCCTTTCCTCCTTTTTGCACAAGACTGTTTTGTGGCCTGCATTTGATATCCGGAGCTGCTCTCTGATTTTCAAATTATTCAAAACAGTACTGAGGTACAGAAAAAGCACTCTGATATTAATCCCAAGGAAAAAAATTATTTTAGACAAATACAATTATCATTTTGCTAGCATATAATAATCTGCTTTTGCACTATAAACAAAAAACCAGTAAAACCTGTGTTCTGAAAGCAAAGGTGTTTTAGCAGTAGTTAATTATTTGCACACCTCATCAGGCAAGAATTGCTAGACAAAATAAATATGTGGCTTTTCACTCGAACCAGTATTTTAGTGAGAAACGGCAATTTCATGACTGTTGCAAACTGCTGCAAACGTATCTTTCTTTTGGGTATCACATGCCTGTAGGTCCCGCTTCTGCACATTGAGACAGAAGTGTTAGTGTATTCTCTTTATGGATTTACATCATCTGGCCTAATAATTACTTCTCCCAATAACTTCATGCAATGTTAGGGGCTACTTGCTATCTGTTACTTAACAAAAGAAAAAAAGCCCTGCAAGATACAAACAATTTGAAGTAAAAATGACTTGACATTTTGTTTCAGTTCTCTCACCTTCTCTGATTCAGCGTCTTCTGGAGGTTTTCCTGGAGCCTCAAGGATTAATGGAACAAACAGTGTTACGGGTTCTTTTCCTTGATTCTCAGACAGTAATTTTGATTCGCCACTTGGAACTTCATTTACTGTTTCACCTTCAGCCATTAGTGAGGTCTTACCAGTTTCTTCCGCTACTTCACCATTAAGAGGTTCTGATGGCATTTCCTAAAAAACATAAGTCACATTTGTAAGTCAAGATTATGCCCAGCTATTGTTCTCCGGCACTAATTGGTGTATATGTGATCCACATTTGCAGCTTAATGTGAGAAGCTGATAGCTCAGATATCTAGAATTGAGAAGGCAGAACTGAGAAGGCAGAACTTAACGCAGATTAGCTAACTTAACCAGAGTATTTGTTGTTGTCAACTACACTAAATTTCTGACCATAGCTTACACTGTTAGGAGCCAAGACAAGAGGTTTTAATGCATCTCACATGTATGCATACTGCAGTCATTCCTTGAACCCAACACGTGTACGATCCACTTTCTCATCCATCAGTAGGAACATAAAACCCTGAGGGCATTGCTAGGCACACAGAATATTCAGAAATTTGAATTCAAGTTGTTAACGAGGTGAAGATAAAAGCTGGATTTAAACTTGATGTTTAAATCCAGCAGTCAAGTTTTAAGTGGAGAAGCCAAAAGAGCCAATAGAAGTCACTGAAGCATACCAGCTATTGACTTGGTCAAAGAAACTTTTTTTTTTTTAAATTAGAGATCCCGAGTCAGATCTTGACCTTATTCCAGTTCTCTGGAATTTCTTATTAGGAGAAGTCAACGAAGAAAATTAGGATGGTAGACAAGCTAGAAATTAACCTTATTGAAGATCCTATAAACTCTATTGTTCAAAATATGTACAGTGAAATATTCCCTGAAACTAATTCTATACTAGCCTTAACTTCTCAGATACACTTCTTAATGAAGCGAAAAACCAAAGAGCTGATAGTCGCATGGAGCAAGGTAGCAAGGACCATATTTAACAGAAACTGTATTCCAAACTTATCTGCTATTGCTATCCCATCCAGCTCACCTCCATCTCCATTTGCTTCTCAGAGGGTGATACATGCATCTCCGCTTCTAATACAGACTGGCCCTCGTTTTCAACAATTATTTCCTCATCCTTCTCAACAGCATCCACCTTAGGCACTTCTACTAAGTCTTCAGAGCTTTCAGATGTGTGGGCAAGAAGTTCTGGCCTGTAGCAGGTATTAAGATATATCTTTTAGTCTTTTAGATTAATACATAATTTTAATGATCTCAGCAGAGAAATTCTTTCATGACCAATTATGAAGTGCTGTAGTGCATGCTTGCCATCAGAAATACGAATTAAGAAAACTAAATGCATCTAAAAATGGCTAACTCCTCATTAGGAAAAAAAATATCAACTAGGAAAATTGCTTTGGCAATTATAAAATTATATCTGTCTCACTTCCATTTTATGCGAAAGAAGTCTGAAATTTCTCTAAGTTTGTTATTTTAAATTTAGAAAGTAGTGATGCATTACATGTTTGAAAGCTACAAAGGGGTAAGAAAAGGAGGAACTTCTTTTTCCCCCCCACCCCCACTGTAGAAAGTTTCAAATTACGGAATTATGAAAGCAACTATATTTGTATAATCATTGAAAACACAGATATTGCAAAGACCATGACTGGAAAATAATTAAAGGCAATAAACACATCATGGGTGAAGAAGTTGCCATCAGCTAGAGATTACATTAGCAAATAGCTAAAGATGAAGTGCTAATACACTGCCCCACTACTGCAGGGTAGTAACAGTAACTCAAACATTCAGTTCTCATTTTTGATATAATAAAGTTTAGATGAACTGAAACTATTTCATACAACCAAAAAAAAAAAGTACTTGCAATATATTTCCAGGAGTCTGCTTTGTGATCTCATAGTAAAGGCAGTAGTGGAGGGTTTTGTCCTACATGCCAGACTTGAGATTAAGACATATCATAGGAAAGTCCACAACAGAAGACCCTGTTTCATTTGTTGATGTGCATGGAAGGAAAGAACCAAGCTGATATCCTGTTCTGTTGCCTTCATTTTAGCATACCTCTTAGCTCTGCTTAAAAACACCATGTAACACATCTTATGTAACAGCAACACTTTGTTGACTTAATTTTGCAAGGCCCAAAATTTGACATTCAGTATCAGGTTAGTCCTCTCACATACCAACTAGAAAATTATTAGTAGTAACATCATTTCTCAAGCTGTGGCAGCATCAAACTGTGCCACTTAGCCTGTTTGAACCAGCTTAGGGAAGTACACTCACAGTGTAGCACAGCAATACACTATCTGTAATTCCACAGAGTAATTTAAACACAAAAATTAGGCAGTACCTAGCTGAAGACCTCAACTTCACACAGAAAACCCCACAACTAATTCTGTTTAAAGAAACCTAATGGAACAAGCTTGAGTGATTTCCTAGAAAATAGTCAAGTTATCTTCAGTTTGTCAAAAGAGGCTTTGGGGGTTGAAGTGGGTTTCTTTGGAAAAGAATGAGAGGGAGATATACATATTGGAGCAGGGTGGGGTGGGCACAGTGTGTCTATGAGGGAGGAAGGGGCTATTTATTTACTTAAAATAGGTTTTCTGAATGGAAGCCAGTGCAAATTATTACTCAAAGCCCTGTCCTGTAAGAACTGTTACGGCACACAAGTCATACTACTCTTCACATCCACATCTGGTGACTGTTACACCGGTTAACATTATTTAAACTGGAAATGGTTTTGGGTTTTTTTTTTCAGGATGTTAGATCAGGTATGATGGTTTAAAATATTGTCTGAGCAAAGGGCTTTACTTTGAAGACATATGGCTCCTTATAACACTTGTTATTAGCTGACAAGCAGTAACCAGCTCCCAAACTGAACAGTCAGACCATATTTTACTGCAATGTATCAATTGTAACAAGTCAGGAAGGGATACCTCCTCAAGGACTACACAGAGTATTATGGATACAAATCCAGATATATTATCTCAAGAAACTATGCTGTGAATACAAGTATTTTTACCATTGTACAGATTCAGTTACAACAGGACACTCTCAGCCTTCACTGTTTTCCTATTTCGTCTAGTATCTACTGAGCTGTCACAGGTACTACATTTTGGTGCAATCACTCTTCAGACAATGTCTCACTTTTCTTTCTTTCTTCCTTTCTTGTATCAGACTTTACTTTTAGTAATTTTAAAATCAAGCAAGTACAGTAGGAAGAAAGGAGAAGAAATACCACTTGCACACTCTGAGACACTGATGTAGTTTGTGACTGCCCAAGCAAAAAAATAAGAAATCAGTAAAAATGGGCTCCAGCTACCTGTTTTTGGACACTTGAAGAGTATTCTCCTCATCTCTTTGGGAAGTTTCAGGTCCAGGTTCCTGTCTATTTTTATTTAGCCTCTGACGCTTTAAATGACTGCTTCGTGTCCAGATGGAAACATGAGTTACGTTAGGGTCTTAGGAGAATAACACACACACACACACAAAAAAAAAAAAACCAAACAAAATAAATTCAAGTGAACAAATTCAGTCCAAGATCTACATATAACCTCCCCACCCAAAATAGTTCATGAAAGAAACTGAGTGCCACTAAAACAGCATTTCATTGTGGTACTTTTTTTCTGAATAGTATCTTTACCAAGATTCATAACAATTTTATCTGAATTCCTCTAAAAGTTTTATGACTTGAGTCTCAGCACCTTAGAGGAAAGCCTGTTTTTAGAAACACTTTACAGATTAATGAAGTAAAATGGTAAGCTGTAAAACCGCCTGCAAAACTACTGACCGACAGTAATTGCAATACCGATAATCAAGGTTATTTTTACCTTCAGATGTGCTTGCATGGACATCTGTTGATTCTTTACCTTTTTGAGATTCAGCCTGTGAAGCAAAAGCAAAGCTAATGTTATTCTAAAATTTTCTGAATTGACTAAAATACCTTTATAATCCTACCTATGGTTGCATCTTTCTAAAGCAGTATTTCATAGTAACGATCCTATAAAACCAATGGACACAATAATTCTTAATTTATATTTAAGTCTTCTGTCTCAACAAATTTAATTTTTTTTTAAATTATCTTTATGTAATGGATGACTAGTTTTTTGTGTTTTACTTTTGGCCTCAATGTAGAAGATAAGATTTGAAAGTGACCTGTCACTATAAACAATACTACCAAAGTTTTTTTCCTAACAGTTCTGCTTATAACAAGTGTCCATGTAATTCAATGATAGGAGCCTCTTTTCTGTTTGTTTCCCCTTTCTGGATAAACCCAAGGGACTACATTACAGTGGTTGGCAAAATTTAATTGCCAAGTCTTATTTTTATACTTGTATCCTACTTCATAGGTTTTTTTTTTTATCATGACATGCAACAGGATATGGCAACCCATGTAAAAAATGAGAAAAACCAGAACCTGGTGATTCATCAGTAATGCAGCTTACATGCACAGTCAGCACAAGAGGCTGCTTAGGTCCCTTGCCCTAGAGCTTTTTTTGTCTCCTGTTTCTTCACACCATCACAATATCTTAAATTTTTTCTGCTAGTTAGCTGAGGATTCAGCACTGGATACACTAAAGTGCATACAAGCTGTACACACTAAAATAAAATTATGTATGTTGCTTTTTCTTAGCTGCTAGTAATAATCTGGAACAGCAATTATCAGCATTGTGGTCCACTTTTCCAGTCTCACTTCCAATACTGTGGAAGAAGGCCAGCAGAAAGTGGCCATGTCTACATTCTGCTATTTGAAGTAGTTTCAAGTGAATTTTAAATACATAAGAATTTATAGACTAACAACAAATGATTCTAGAATCAAAACACCCAAAATAGGGACCACTAAATGAAAGATGAAAACTAAAGTTGGGGAATGTTTTTTCATGGTTTGGAGAAAGGTGGGGTATTTTATTTTCTTAGATGGTCCAACAATTTTCAAACCATTGCCAAACTGCTTATAGATACTGCAGATGCCAATTATAGAGCTGCCAGCAGTTTTACCAAGCTATGAGGAGTTGGAGTACTTCAGTATCTACTGTCTTTTCCTCTGGAAAAAGGCAAAAGGCAGGGCTTCACTTCTTAACTCACAGCAACAAAAATCAAAATAACTACTACCAATCTGCTATTTTCTCCAAGTATATCCGTATAGCTCTATAACCAAAACATGTAAGTTTTTAGATAATTTTGGTGATATCATCATTATTGGAATCTATCTAAAACTCAGAGATGAGGCTAAAGACACTGTTACAAATGAAACACAACTAAGAGTTATTGCTTCTGGTCATTTAGAGATTAAAAATATCACAACTTTTCTGTCAATTTTGCTTTGGGAAATACTAATTTTCTCCATCGGGAAAATTTGACTTAAATTCCAAATCTAAAGTTTAAATATTAATTGCTGAGACTATCGATTTAGCCATTATTTCCCATTTTTAATTAAAGCACTGACTTCTATGAAAGCATGGTTGTGTCAGTAATACAGACAAGTCCTAAAGCACACAAATCCATGCTCATAGTATTTGGAGCTACAAATGATCGTCAAGCACATCCTGTGTGGCCTCAGAACACAAATGAAATAAAGGAAGAGCTTCATAATATTCAACGACCCAAGTATATTCATGACCACATGTCCATGCGTAGCTGTAATCTGGTTGCTACATCAAATACGTACAAAGAAAGCTGCAGTCTTTTTGTATGGACAATGTATAACTCTCCATGCAAACCTAACATTTGCCATTGCATTGAACTGTGACATGTATATGTACTTCTAAAAACAGCCTCTCTAAACAGTTTCGTCTCAGAGATAGTTGAAATAATCTCCCTTATGTAATCTGCTAGTAAACAGCTCAAATTGCAGGCCCTGACAGCTGCGGCACAGACACTCTACATGCATGGGGAAACCCCACCTGCCCACAAAAAAAGCCCCCCCAAAAACCAAAACCAAACAAAGCAAACAAATAAACAAAACAAAACCACAAAAAACCCACCAACCCAGCTTAGTCATTGGCATTACATCACTGGGAAGCATTACACCCACACAGAAAGTAACAAAACCATTTGTCTTTTATATACATTATGGTCTTGAGCCAATTCAATTATAATGATATGGGCAAAAATAATTTCTCATAACTTGTTTTTCAGTAACAACGCAATCAAAAAAAAAGGTAACAGACTGTGTACCTACACTTAGCTGTGTTTCTACCTCAGTCCTTGGTCCACTTGCTTCAGATACTGCAGACTGACAGAAATTATCCTCTGCTTGCAAACTCTTATTTTCCTTTTTTGAGGCCTCTGCTGTGAAGATTTAAGAGAGGAAAGAGGGAAGGAGAAAATTAAAGTACCTTTATATAACAGTTAACCATTTGTCCTGGTTTCAGCTGGGATAGTTACTTTTCCTCCCAGTAGCTCATACAGTGCTGTGTCTTGAATTTAGTGTGAGACAACACACTGATGTTTTAATTGTGCCAAATAGTGGTTACCCCAAGTCAAGGACTTTTCACTTTCTTATGCTGAGTGAGCAGGTGCACAAGAAGCTGGGGATGGGACACAGCCAGGACAAGTGGCCAAAGAAATATTCCATACCACAATGTCAAGCCCAGTATATAAAGAGGGAAGGGCTAACACTGCAACTGTATTGTGCATCAGTTTTCTCTCTTGGGTTTTATTTTTATGGTTTTGTTGTGTCCCTTTTCATTACAATTATTGTTATATTGTGCTTCTGTTTAATTTTATTTCAGTTATTAAACTGTTCCTGTCTCAACCTAGAGGTTTTACATTTTTTCAGATTCTTCTCCCCACCCCAATGAGAGAGGAACAAGCAGGTGTGTGGTACTTAGTTCCTTGTCAAGTGTGAAGGAAAGGTCTTCAAGGAAGACATTGCATGTCACCCAGGCAAGTGGACCACTAAGGAGAGAGAGGTGTCTAGTACCTGAGGGACCTAGCTGTGCTAGAGATGATTCATTACGACCCAAAGAATGTGCAGTCAGATACAGATCTAGACAAAGCCCAATGCATATAACTCACATGGTAGATATTTGTATATGTAGTTCACCATCATCATGTGCCAACTCATTGGCATTAATGACCTGGAGAGACGAAGAAGTACCCATAGTGGATGAAGTGGCTTGCTAACTCTGGGAATACAAAGAAAATCTCTCTGCCTACCTATGGACTTGCCTCTCAGTTGTGAAAAAATCAGTTCAAAAAGTATGAAAAACAGCTCCAGGAGTTCCAGCAACAAAAAGAAGTTCTACTCCCCACCTGTACAAACAAGTATCTCAGCTATTAACAGCAAGCATTCTTTTGCTCAAGAAAGAGGATAAAGGGGACACACCATGGTTTTTAAAATCCTGTGCGTTTACCCAGGGGACTACAGAAAGGATATGAAAAAATGAGATGGAAAATCCATCTCCACCCTAGAGGCATGGGCATGTGAACTGCAAGGAAAAACAATCACAAATATGGATTCTTCTGGGAAAATTGCTGCTCCAGTCTCCAGTAGGCAGTTCCCCAGACAGAGTGGAATGGCTAATCTTCTGATTCTATGGTAAAGAATTCTAATCCTTTTTCATAAGAAGTGGGTGGAGAATTCTATATCCAGTACTAGAAGGCCCCTGCCTCCCATCAATGGGAGAAGAGGATCAGTTAAGTTCACTGGACTGTGAGGATCCAGTGGCCCAGAATCTAAAACCCACAGGAGTATAAGGCTCTAATGGCATTAGTGCACAGTGTACCATAATGCCATCAAGCTATAGAGGGGAAGAACCCATTTGTAGTTCTGGGGTGACAGGAGGATCCCAACAGCTGACTGTATTGGAGGCCAAGACTAGCCTGACTAGGAATGAGTGGCAAAAGCACACCACTGTGACTGGCCCAGAGGCCCTGTGTATCTTTGGCACAGACTATCTCAGGAGAGGATATTTCAAGGGCCCAAAAGAGTATCATTGGGCTTTCACTACAGCTGCCTTGGAGACAGAGGAAATTAAGCAGCTGTCTGCCTGGCCTTTTCTCTCGAAGGACCCTTCTGTTGTGGGGCTGTTGAAAAATAACAGGTGCCAGTTACTACCAAAATGGTTCACCAGCAGCAATACTGCACCAACTACATTGTCCAGAAATCTTGAAAGTGATCAAGGACTGGCCTGAAAAAATTTTGGAACATCACCAGAGGAGAAGGTGATCCATACTGAAGAGGACCAGTGTAATAAATTACCAGAAAATGAGAAGTAATATGCCTTATTTACTGATTGTTCTGCCACATTGTAGGAAAGGAGCAGAGATCGAGTCTCCTATGACAAGTCGCTGAAGGAGAAGGTGTATCAACTCAGTTTGCAGAGGTGAAAGCCATCCTGCTGGCTTTAAACATTGCTGAATGAGAAAAATGGCCAATATTTTAGTTCTATACTGACTCATGTGTAGTGGCAAATGCCCTGTGGGGTGGTTGCAGTGATGGAAGGAGAGCGACTAGCAGCACAAAGGTAAGGCCACCTGAGCTGCCACTTTGTGACAAGATACTGCTGTCTAGATGGAGAAGTTGGTTGTGGAAGTACCTTACATAGAGACAGACATACCCAAGAACTGGGCCACAGAGGAACATCAGAACAACCAGAAAGTGCATCAGGCTGCTAAGACTGAAGTGACTCAGGTGGATCAGAACTGGCAATAGAAGAGAAAATTATTTCTAGCTTGGTGCACCCATGACACCTCAGATAATCAAGGATGAGATGCAAATTAAAGATGGACACATGATCCAGGGGTGGACTTGACCACGGACATAATTGCACAGATTAGTCATGAATGTGAAACATGCACTGCAATTAAACAGACCAAGTGGTTAAAGCCTCTCTAGTATGGAGAATGACAGCTGAAATAGAAATGTGGGGAGATTGGGCAGATAGACTGTATCACACTTCCCCATAATTGCCGAGGAAAGTGTCATGCGCTTTTAATGGTGGAAGCAACCACTAGAGGGGAGAGAACGTAGCCTGTACTCCATGTTGCTACTAGGAACAGCGGGCCTTAAGAAGGTGACAGAGTGTCCCAGAAATTCCAGAATGAGTTAGTGGGATTCATTTCACAAACACCATCACAGACAGCTGGGCCAAAGACCATGGCATTGAGTGGGAATATCACGCTCTCTGTCACACACCAGCCTCCAGAAAAATGAAATGATACAACGGACTGTTACCCATTTATCCAGGAGCAGTGGGCAGCAGGACCTTCAAACATTGGGACACACATTTAGCAGAAGCCACCTGTTAAGTAAACACTAGGGAATCTGACAGTCAGTCTGGTGTGGTACAATCCAAACTTACATAAACTGTAGAAAGAGATAAATTTCCTGTAGTGCTCATAAATACACAGGGGAAAATAGTCTGGGTTGTTCCTGCTTCAGGAAAAGGCAAAAAAATTTGTGGAACTGAGCCTGCTCAAGCACTTGAGTCCACTTAGGAGATAATGCAGGAAGATGGGGATCTTCGTTATGCATTCCTTATGGGGATTTGATTTTGGCTGAGAGTAGCCAATAAATTAAACTGCAGGTGGTTTATTGCCATATAACACTGTACCCTGTCTCTTTCATGGTTATATGCCCATCACTGACCTGGGTACCTCACAGTACCTGTTCTCACCTTTCTGAATTTGAGGATCTGAACCTGATTCCCATTCAATTGCCATTTCAAGGGTATTACAGTAAAAATCACCCAGATCAATGAAGAATTAACTTTGTGAAACCAAACAAGTGAAGTGGTGATGGAAGCAGAACTGGCTCCAGCACGTAACAACCCAACTTGATGCAAAATCTTTTCTGCCCTGAAAAACTGTTATGACAGATGGAGCTCAAAGTCATGGACTAAATGAACTCAACAGACAGTTTAGAGGGATGGCTCATAGATTAAAGGAATGATACGTGTGTGTGATGTATGTGTATATATCAGAAGATAGGAAAGGTAATGGTGTATTGTAAAGAATGGAACTGGGGCATGACAGAAAAGATACACAAAATAAGGAGAGGATACTGTCCCACTTCCAGGAGGGATAGAATTAATTTTCTTCCTAGTAGCTGGCACAGTGCTGTATTTTGAATTTAGTATGACAATAATGTTGATAATACACTGTTTTCATTGCTGCTGAGTAGTGTTTACCCTGTGCCAGGGACTTTCCAGTTTCCCATGCTTTGCCAGTGAGCAGGTGCACAAGACTCTGGGAGGGACCATAGCTAGGACAACTGACCTGAACTAGCCAAAGGGATATTCCACACCACAGAACATGCTGTTCAGTATATAAACTGGACAGTTGCCTTGGAGGGGCTGATGGCTGCTTGGGGATTGGCTCAGCATCAGTCAGCAGGTACTGAGCAACTGCATTGTGCATCATTTCTCTCTCTTGGGTTTTATTTCTCTGTTTTTGTTTCTCTTTTCATTGTATTTATTATATTTTATCTTATTTCAATTATTGAACTGTTCTTATCTCAACCCACAGGTTTTACTTTTTTTTCAGACTCTCCTTACCATCCCACTGGGGGAGGACAGGGTGAACAAGCAGTTGCATGGTACTTAGCTGACAGATGCGTTAAACCCCAACACCATTTCAAATAGGATCTCACAGGTCTCAGGACGAATAGGAATATTTCTGCTAGTTTCTACACAGCGCTCACAGAAGTCACTCTTGTAGAGTGCTTGATAAACTTTTACAAAGTGCCAAAAACCAACAAAACAAAGCACCCATACCTGCAATTTTGAGGTTTTCCTTTTGCACTATAGACATAATAGACTTTCTCTGGAACCAATCTCCTCCTCCCTCCACTTGCCACAAGAGGTTTTTATCCTCAGGGTACTTCTCAAGGTACTGCTTACAGGCTGAGCAAACACAAGAAAAACACTATATTATAGATACTATATACTCAGATTTACCTCATTTTTTAAAGTTTATCTGAAATCAATTTATTTTGCAATCTACCAGCATACACAAACAACAACAGAAAGAACTGTTTAACAAAATAGCTGAGTCTGAAATAAACAATATTGCTTTACCTTACACATCCTTCTTAATTAATCCTTTCTTCAGGTTTAAATACTTTCCATTATTATCTTAAACTGCAAACAAAGATGAATGAGATTTTCTTCTTTTCCTAGTATCCACTTGAGAGTTTTGCAACTTCACTAGTCACTGTTCCTGCCAATTACAAGACCCAACTCAAAACAGAAGGGTTTTTTCTTAAGCAGAGGATGTAGTCAAGTGTTTTTTGTCACCCCACACTGTAGTAGGCACCTGTGAAAAGCACTCTCTGGGAGTGTTAACATGTTACCATTGAACGGTTAATCACTGTTCACTTCTAGAATATTTTCTAAGCTGCTATCATTCCATCTCTTTTCTCTCTATACCTGTATCAAACATACAGGTGAAGAGGCATGCTTTGACACTATTTTTTGGCAGTTTCTAGAAAAACTACCATTTTTCACCTGGTTCACTACTGATGCACAGTTTCAGAGCACAAGATCCCCACTGTGTCATTTCTTGACCACAGAAACGAATTAGTCATTAAATTCTGCTCAAGTAATTTTCCTTGAAGCCTAACAAACCAGGTCTTATCAGATCCAGCGACAGACTGTGGTGCTTGGAAAAGCAGAAAATTTCTACTGGTTAAGAAGGCCAGATAAAAATGTTCATAGAAGGAACTTTGGCAAATGGCCTAAGAATATAATATGCCTTGAGAAACAGGGCAAAAGAAATGTGCTTCTTGTCTGAACACAGTCCCAAGAACATAGTTTCCAGAATTCATGTAATTCCCTACATGATATAGTCCTCTTAGGTTGCTAATGGAAGAACAATAAGTGTTTTCCTTGTATTTTAGAACTGTATCTTCTCATACACAAGTTAAAGGAGAGCCTAATATGTCCTCTTAACCAGCAGTTCAGAGAAAGCATGAATTAAACAACCTCATGAGGTTTAGGTGTGAGCAAGAAAAAGGTGCTACAAGGCAGATATACATTAGATCCCACACAGAAACACCTCAGCCCATTCTACAGGCTTGTTGGGGGAAATGGGACAGTGGTAAACTTCACAGTAGCAGAAAGCCAACAGAGTTCAAATAATCTAGTTTTACACAGAGGATTAAAAATCAAATCAGGAACTACTTCATCTTAAACAAATCAGGATTTTTAGCCTTCACCACAGTGCAGAAAATTTAAAGTAGAACCTGAGGATGAGGCCACAAACATGATGCTTGAATGACAGTACTCATTTGGACGTGTAAAGTAAACCACAGAGAAGATCCAAAGAAAAAATTAAAGAGCTTGCCTGTATACATGAAAGATGACAGTGGATATCGCAGGCCAAGAGGCTCTTCAGTAAAGGAATCCACAAAGTCTTCCAATATGATTAGCCCAGAGTCTTTCCCACGATGTTTCTTTCTAACAAACATTGTGTCTAGCACTGGCAACTTATACTTCTGATGAAGAAGAGAGGTACAAACACTTCCTGAAATAATCAGAGGGGAAAAAATATCCATCAGTATGGATGACATAACTGCATGCTGACTGACCTGCTGCAACATGGAGTTTAGCATATTTAAATAAAGACTTTTATAAGTTATAAAAATTCCAAACTATATAACAGCAAGTAAAAGCAAGTAAAGCTATAAAAATAATTTATAACTTTATTAAAAATAAATAATTGCTATTAGTCATTTATTATCTCTTTTGGGCAAGCTTCATAAGGTTGCCAAGATACATCAATAGAATAATGTAACAGAAAAAGTTGGTAGTACCAGAAAAGAATAGGTAAGACAGAGAGGAAAGGCTCACTTTGAAATCTTACTATACAGTTCATATGAAAACTATAGTAAAAATGAAGCTGAAAGATGGAGGAGGAAATACAAGAAAACAAAAGTATTTAATTACACTTTTATGCTGATTACATGACTTTTCACGACAAATACGAAGACTAATTCAGCTCTTGTTTAAAGACTGAAACAATGATTCCAATTTTTTAAATGAAGACACAAAAAAACCCTAGAACATTTTACATTGAAATTCTCCCATAAACAACGTATTATCCTAAATTAAACAAAGACGGAACAGATAGTCACAACGCGTAGGTACCTGCTTATAAAGCCTACTAATACAATATTCTTCAAATAGGCTCTCTACCTCCTCCCCTTTACTGCCCAAATCCCACAATCCTCAAGTGTTCTACCTGTAGGTTTAACAGAATAGAATCCAATAGCCTCTCCTTTTTTCCACATGATCTTAGCATAGTGGCTGCTACCATGACAGAGAAATGGGATCTCATTTCTTTCCATTTCTTGCGTTCGGTAGATAATTCGATTCAGAACATAGAGAACAACCCTCTCTCCAACAGACTTCACCTAAGGGAACACAGAAGAAACATTTTAGAAGATTGGCCAGATCAGTTAATACCCATACATCAGAGACCTTATTTTCTAAAGTTGCCAGTTAACACAGCTGAAGACAGAGTTCAAGGGAAGGCTGTAAGTTTTAAAGCAGGGTGACCCTCTGGGGTTTGTTACAAGGCAAGAAGATGTTCAGAAGCCATTGCAATAGGTTAAGTACAAATCACTACCACAAGAGGATATTCCATGACTTCAATGTCACTCCTAATCCAATGCGTCAAAACTGGGAGAAGGGCAGTGGAGTGGGAATATTATGACTGAACTCGAAACTATTTTTGGACTTAAGACATTCACTAAACACAACAGCAGTACATCAGCCTCAGAATTCCCAGGCTTGCAGGTAACCGAAACCTTACAAAGGAGAAATGATGAGGCTCGGGGTGGCAGGACTCGGCACACTCAATCGCTGCTGATAGAGTGGCAGGCAACAGGACACGATGCAGTGAAAATACTAGTTACAACAGTTTCTGTGGCATGAAATAAGGCATTCAATATCCTTCTCTCTGTCTTGCGGGGCTCCTTTTATATATGAAATTTGAGTTCACCACTACTCTACTTATTGTGAAGGAAGGAAGAACCATGCTCTCTTCCAATGCTTACCTCCCTTGTAAAAGATTAAGCTTTTCTGATTCTCCTACCATTAAGAACTATGTGGAAAGCAAGGCTACATGTCAAACTCTCTATAGAAAATTTTTAAAACTGCAAAAATCAAAGAAAAGTGCCCAGATTCCATAAGCAGATATAAATTAGAGGCCTGGAAAAACACAGATTTCCAGTTTTGGAAAACTCCATGCTACATAGGATTAAATAATGGTAACAGAGGTCAATGATGAACAATAAAGCAGATACCAGACAACTTACTTTTCCAAACTTCATGTATTGCCACTACAAGCCACCAGCTCCAACTTGCTTCTGTCAAACACATTCCTGACAGTATTTTTGGCTTACTAGTCTCCTGATAAGACCAATAGGTACTGCTATGGTACAATACACAATTCTACTAAGATGTTCCAACACAACCAAATAACAATATTCTAAAGAGTAAAGAGAAAAAATGGTAACACGGCTAACATCTAAGCTGTCTACACATGAAGCTGCTGTACAAAAGTCGTTCTTGCTCTAGACACTATCCTCACATCGAGGTGTCTTTTCCCCTAGTACCTATTCCTCTATTCCCTTGCAACAGCCATCTCATTTCTAACTGAAATTAAAACATGTAATATCTTGCACACTATCTATTTGCCATTATCTTGAAATATACGATTAATTGCTAGGTGAATGTTGGAGCGCTTTACCTGATGAAGCCCCTGTCTAGCAGGGACAGATGTTCTCACAATGTCATCAATTGACCACCACTTGTCAGCAAGATAGAGGGCTACAGCTTGAAAGAAACAAGGGAAATAAAAGGTTAGTGATTCTTACCATTCCAAAAGAAACATATTCATTAAAGCTGCTAAATAATCAGGAATAACACCGTAGTAACCAAATCAAGCACCTTCTAGATGGCACTAAATTAATGTAGCTCCTACTACCCTAGCACAACAAATGGGGCACTGTACACCCCACCCACATGAAATGCTCCCTAGTCCAAAACTTCTTCTGGTGACTGCGACTAATAAACACTAATGCTTTTTTTTTGCCGTACGACATACAGGAACTATTTTTCAGACATAAGCACTATCCTTCAATGCAGTGCTGTAACATCTCCTTCTACTAAAAACTCTGCCTTTCAAGATGAGTCTCACTCATAGGTATATTTTACTATTGGGTTGCTAATGGATATTGATATTGAAACTGTGCAAGTTTTAGGGAGTTAGATGAAAGTAAAAAGGCTGATGGCCATGTGAGCAGCAATCAGGAAGAGTGTGATCTATAGGCATTTGTGGCAAACTTGGCAATCATATACCTGGCATTAAATGGAAGAAGGAAACATGGAGGACTGGAAGGGGAGGAAGAAGGAAGGAAGAAAGGGAAGAGAAAACCCACAAAAACCATGTCATTTCAGCCAGAGGTATGCTAGGACTTCAAGCTAAAGACAAATTTACACACGATGCTGATCCATCCCTATTAATAAAGAGCATCTAAATTCATAGGCAAATTAATGGATTCTAAGAATGTTCAATAAATACCTTTTGAAGAGGTGAAGCATACATAAAGAGATCAAGAGATACATGTTGTACTATGATCCAGACAAGCATCACATTATTGTGCTACATATCTTTTGAATTCAATGGGCCCAGTTCTGATCTGATTAGTGTGCTAAGTTCTAGCACTTGTGTACATAAACCCACAACAAAAAATAATAGCATGTGAACAAAAAGACAGGGAATAACAAATGCACAAGTGGTAAAGTTATGAGCTACAGTAGCGTGAAATGAGCAGGGGCCTGGTTACATGTATTTTTCACTAAAAAAATAAAAAATAGCAATAGAGAGACAAAGAACTTAAAATTAAACCTGTGAGCGAGTCCCATGGTGCAAACAGTGCAAGAACTTTGTGTGTCTGCTCTTCACCATAAAGAGGAACGAAGCCCACAGACGTCAAGCTAATAGGAACCTGAAACAAGAATGTACAATAATTCAGTAGACTTTTGCTAAAACAACAGCAGTAAAATAAACAGAGAATGTTTATCAAGGTAAACAAGATGAATATTGAAAATCAAGTCCTTAATGGCTAACTGTAAAAGACAAGCATCAGACCCCAGTCCTTACTTTAGACATTTCTTCTTTGAGACAAACAATATTCTAAAGAGCTCTGACTTTCAAGCTCTGGCAGATTTAGCTACAGTAATTTGCTCTGTTACAGTTCTCTTCTGCCAACAGTTTGCATTTGTGCGCGCAACTCAAGTAAGGTGTGCAAGGAGCCAGCTTTATGTTCACTTCAACAGTCCCAACTGCGCAAGTTGTCAAAGCCAACAGAAGAATGAGGCAGTCAGTCAAGCACTGAAACAAACTGGCACAGCAAAACTGCATTTGTTAGCAAGTTCTAATGTGCTACCATGGGAAGGTGAATTCAAAAGGGTTTAGTTCCCTTAAATTACACGCATGTTAGAAATTCTGAAGTTGTCTACTTGATTTTCCTCCTCTGAAAAAACATGAAAGGGTCACATAATCTTCTTTTACGGAATCGAGTACCTCTGTGGAAATGCATTTTGATATTTAAATTCACGTTTTCATTACTAAATTAATGTATAAAAAACTTCAAAGACATGAATGATGTGGTAGACAGACTTGCTTAACCAATTTAAAAAGATTATGACATGCTATTGTCACAAATGAGGATGTTAATACAAGCAAATATTTAGGCATACAGCACTTGCATAAATAAAGTAGTCAAGACTCTGCTTCTGCCAAGGAATCTGCAGTACTGACCTTTAGATCCCACAGAAAATCCTCTCAGATCACTTACTTTTGATTAAAGCTATACACTGTTGGTTTTATTGGTACTAGTTCTAATAGAAGCATTCATCTGGACAGAACCAACACTGACCAACTTATCACACAAGGGATAAGTGTTTAAACCATAAAAGTGTCACAGCTATTCTCTACTAGAGCTCAATAATAGCACGGAATATTTCAGATAAAGAAAAAAGAAACCACTTTTGAAATTAGTGAAGCTCATTAATCAAAACCTGAACCCAAACATGAAGAATACTGAAGGACCGAGATACAAAAAGAGCCAGCTTGCTTAAGTAAATAATGAACTCCTTAGTGGTGATGATAGGTTTTTGAGAATGCGTACTTGGTTTTTGAGAATGAGGTACTTGGTTTTAGGTAAGAGTTTGATTCATCAGTTGAAGATTTAAGGTTCTAGTCAGGTTGGTGTTTTTTTGGGTTTTTTTAAATTACTTAATATATACAGATCCATTGCCTAGAAGCAGCACACTGTCACTGATACCCAGATTTAAACCCAGTTACAGAGTGAAAAAAGTAGAGAGTTTAACACACAAATTCTGAATTTGGAAAATACAAAAGCCTTGATAAAATAATTCTGAAATTCAATAGGACTGAATATCTTAAATCTTAAATCCACAAGGATGTTAAAAACACCAGTACTACAGAATTTGCTGGTTCTTACCTTGCGGCGGTCTGGCAGAGAAAAGAATTCTGGAGAGTTTGGATTCCCCCAGCGAAGGTCAAAGAGGTAGTCCTCTGCTGAGTTCTCCAAGTCCTCATGACTGTAATTGTTCAATATATCCACAGGGAATGACATGCTCTTGAGAAATAAAGCAACATTGTTAACGTAGGTTGTTTGAAACATACAATGCACACATAAATAAGACTGCTGAACACCCACACTCTGCTGTTCACGACAGAAAGGAGAAATGCTCCAGGCATTTAGGATTAATTAGGATGGTGACCATTAACACCCAGTTGGTAAAAGAATCAAATCCGTGCTCATAAGCAGAAAAGGATGAGATTAGCCTATTTCCCACATACAAGCCCCATGTTTGCAGCACAAGTACATACTGCTTTGAGGTGGAAGACTTAGTTCTACCTCCCTGCCAGATGAGGATTTTGATGTCAAAGATCATGCTATAACTGGGTGATAAACAAAAAGTAAAGCACCCAGATGATAACAAGATGGAGTTAATTTGTGACTTCGCATTCAAATCCATCTCTGAAGAAACCAAAACATTGCTCAGGATTTTTCTCAACAACTGGCCAGTTAGTGTGCCTAACAGATGGTTGTTTCCAAAAGCATTTCAGCTGTGAAAAGAAACTTTCACAAGCTCATTAAAAATAAGAGCCCATAACAGACTAAAGAGAAACTTTAAGGAGGTGATGAGACAAGACTAGAGCACTGAAACCAAACCACAGTGGCAATAACTCCTTGAAAGCTCTTAGATTCAAATTCTCTTTGTCAAGGAGTGCCAAATTAAAATGAGCAAGAGCTCCTGGAATCCACTGTGTGGTCTCCAGGTAAGGTTCTTCCAGCTCTATAAAACTATACACAGAAACAGACTCCTCAGCTCCTTTCAAGCTATGACTCAAACTCTCAGAAGCATGAACTAACACAAGTTCATGAGAACCTACTCTGGCGTCCTGGAGGAACACAAGGATCTTAATCGGTCTTGCTCAGCTCCCATGAACCCATCACACAAGTCTCTAAACACAAAAGTTTTATACAAGTTTTATGATTCCTAGTCTTCACTATGGAGTCTTTTTTCTCTCAGTTTTATTTTAAATCTAAGTGCGTAATGATTTTTTTTTTTCCTCCTTATCTTCAGTCCCCTCTATTTAATCCAACATTCATTATTCTGCTGACACAACTGCATCAAGTGCAAAAGAACATCTTATTCTGACTCAGTAGAAATTAAAAGTCTGCATTTTAAAAGCTTTTAAACAGCAATAATACGCTACTATTAAGTTGATTGAAGAGTAGAGGCTGCTCCTCCTACAGAAGAGATTTCTCCCTCTGTTAAAATTGAACAACAAACTGGGACATGACTTCAATGGCATCTACAACTGCCACCTTTAATGCTGTTGCTGATGAAAACACTAATGTTTTCCATGAATGCTATTGTTCAGATATACACATGAATTCCTCAGAGCCATTTCCTTTCAAATTCAGGTCATTCCTTCCCCTCAGCTATTATGTGCATTTTCTCCTGCCTTCCCTTCTAGTCTCTCACATTTCTCCTTGTCTTGGGGTGATTTTATAATAATACTGTACTCCTCTATCATCTGCTTATTGCCCAGAAATGAGTCCCATAGCTTTAATCTAGGTCCAGGAGAGGGGGAAGAGAAGCCAGGCAAATTCTTCAGCGCTGTTTGCATTCAAGGACTCATACACAAGCCCGCATTCTCACCGCTGCAGAGCGGAGGGAGCTTTTAGCTTCCTGCTTTTAGCCAGCCTGTTAGCTGAAGCAAGAAATTTTTCCCGCGACTGTGGCTTCTTCTTCTTCTGGAACTGTTCAGCTTTGCTCCGGTCCCAAACATCAGAACATCGCCAGGAGTCCCGCGCTGCGGCCCAGAGGGGAAGCCTGGGGTGCCACATCCCAGCTCCGGAGGACCTCAGGAGAAGTCGAGCAGGACTCTAAAAAGTCCACTGTCTTTCTTCACAATGAGAAGGTTTATTATCT
>VZTE01003207.1:0-10938 GCA_013397775.1 Eulacestoma nigropectus
AAACTACAATATTTCAGTCTCTGCCAATGGGGAGCTGTGACTTTTCCACAGATATCAACCAGCTGGCCTTGACGAAAATATCATGGCATGATGCTAGTGCCTGATAGCACAGTTTGTCTGCACTCTGAGTCCAGGTACAAGGGGGTAAAGTCCAGGGCAATGCAACCTCCTGTAGGGAGAAGGGCAAATTCAGAGGCAGCCTGCACAGAGGTTTTATAGCACAGCAGAGCAGTTGAGAGCTCAGAGGTCCCCTGTACCTGTCACTCTTGGGCAGTCTGTGCAGTGCTTGCAAAAGAGCGAGAAGCCAGACAGCAGAGCAGGAAAAGTAGCACTGCCAGTGGTGCCACCTCTCCATTCCCGTGCTGATCCCTTGCTTGGTAAGATGCTTTTGATGCTTTTTGACTGGCAGGCACAGAATATGGGTTGGCAGCTCAGCACCTCTGCCCCAGGCAGAGATCAGCCCTTGTCAACAGTGAGGGACAGAAAGAGCTTTATTAAGCTTACTGCAAACATACTCTGAGTTTTAGAAGATTAAAACAATTTCAGCTGCAGACCTTGGCCCCTCTGCCTTGCTCAGCTCTACGGCAAAGTTCCCTGGACAAGGGAGAGCAAATTTCCTCTGCAGTCCTCAGGGGCTGTCTGGCTGCGAGTGTACCGGAGACAGCAGAGCTCTGGATCCACCTGGTCTGTGCCTCCAGCTGTGAGGGACAACCTTTTCCTTACTGGTCCCACCTTCACACCAGTGACACCCCAACAGTGTGGTGCTCCTCAGAGTGGGGTTCCACTGGCCCCAAGGACTCTGCTAGCCCAGGAGTGAGCCGTGGCTATGGGGACGCTGTGCCGACATGCCCAGCCCAGGGGCACAGGGGATGTGGGCGATACAGTGCCGGTTTCACTGGAGCAGCCAGAGCCGTGTGTGACCCGGGGTACCAGGATAACCGGGTTATCCGGATACCGGCTGATCCTGATAATCCTAGGGCAAAAGTCCAGGGCAGCGTTTGTTTACCAAGCACGCAACCACAAGGATCAGCTGCGTGTCCGTGTCCCCGCGCAGCGCCTGGGATGACTCCTTAGGCCGCCGTCCGAGGCTGCGGCGACACCGCTGCCGGCACAGCCGAACAGGCGGCCGGGAGCCAGCCGAGTTCTGGCTTCCTTTCCCTGGGCCCATGGGAGGAGTGACGGAGGGGGGGGCCCAGCTTCCGGATGCTGCGCACCGTAAAGCCCGGCCGCCGTCCAGCGTCACGGGTCGGGGCAGCCCGGCAGAGACCCTCGCACGGCTCCCTGCCTGCCGCCAGCCTTCCCTGGGCTGCTCATCCCACGGCCGCAGGTCGATTAAGGGTATCCCCCGAGCTGCCGGCACGCAGCGGGCATCGGGACAGCACAACAGGAACCTCCCCGGGGAAGGGAGAGCGCAAAGGGCAGGCAGAGGGGCTGGCACCCACCTGAGAGGGAGCCGTCGGTCCTCACAGAAGGGCACAGCACTCCAGGGCACCTCCATCGCCGGGACTTGGCATGGGCAGGGAAATTTTGAGGCTCCCTGACACTCAGTAGGATTTCTCCTCAGGGCAACACCACCATAAGTGCAAAACCCAGCACTGGCCAGGTCCACACCTGGTGGAAGACAACAGTTGCTTTCTAACCCCAGGCAAACTTTTGAGGGGTTGCCTGTCTTGGGACCTGTTTGGTGCACCAGGGTCAAAGTTTTGCACAGCTGCACCCCTGGTCACTCAGCCCCGCTGTCCGACGCTGTCCCCAGGCAGAGACCCGGTGGTGGAGCGCGGCATGGCAAAGAAGGTGGCCATCATCGGCGGGGGCAGCAGCGGGCTTTGTGCCATCAAAGCCTGCCTGGAGGAGGGGCTGGAGCCTGTCTGCTTCGAGAGCACCGGCGACATCGGAGGCCTCTGGAGGTTTGAGGTAAAGCCTGCTGGCCACGTGTCCTGCTTGGGGTCAGCACGGTGACCCTCAGGGGTCAGTGGTGGCTGGTGGGGTGGCAGCTGGTCACAATGGGGTCCTCTGGGTAAGACTGAGGGCAGGGGCTCCATGAAAAGGAGCACCTCATCAGCCCCAGCCATCCTTCCTCATCATTCCCCTGGCCACCACTGAGCCATATCTCGCTCCCACAGGAGCGCCCCGAGGACGGCCGTGCCAGCATCTACCGCTCTGTCATCATCAACACCTCCAAGGAGATGATGTGCTTCAGCGACTTCCCCATCCCTGAGGACTTCCCCAACTACATGCACAACTCCAAGATCATGGAGTACTTCCACATGTACGCCCAGCACTTCGACCTGCTCCGCCACATCCGCTTCAGGGTGAGAGCTGGGGGGCCGAGGGGGTGGTGGCAGCGGGAACGGGGGGCACAGGGTGCCTGACACCGCTCCCCCTGCGCCCAGACCAGCGTGTGCCGCGTGTCCAAGCGCCCCGACTTCGCCAGCAGCGGGCAGTGGGAAGTGGTGACAGAGAGCGAGGGGAAGCAGGAGGTGGCCGTCTTTGATGCCGTGCTAGTGTGCAGTGGGCACCACACCGACGCACATCTCCCGCTCAGCTCCTTCCCAGGTACAGCCCTGCACACTGGCATGAGGAGACACCCTTGAAAGCTAGTCCATGCCAGTCCCTATTCTCCTTGCTGTTTTCCCTCCTAGCCCCAGCATTTCCCTGCCTTGCTTTGACTGCAGGAGCACTCCTATGCTCCCCAGGAGTGATTTGGTGGGGCAAGGGAGCATCTCCAGTCTTTAGGGGGGTGATCCTCCAACCTAGCACCAGGAAGCCAAGCATCCCTCCTCCTTGCTCACAGGAATTGAGAAGTTCAAGGGCCGCTACCTCCACAGCCGAGACTACAAGGACGCTCAGGCTTTCACAAACAAAAGGGTTGTTGTCATCGGAATCGGGAATTCAGGGTCAGACCTGGCTGTGGAGATCAGCCAAACAGCCCAGCAGGTGAGCAGCAGGAGTGGGGTCCTGGCAGGCAGGTGAGCCCCTGTGGGACACTGTCAGCTCCACAAGGACACGAGGACCAAGGCACTTGTACAGCTGCTGCTCCATGCCAGCACTCGCTGTGTTTGGCAATGCTGGCACCTGCCAATCCCAGCTGCCAGGCAGTTGAGACTTGGTCCCACTCCCCTGCAAGATGCCAGTCACCAGCTCCCTCTGCCCTCTGGGTCTTTACCCAGTGCTTGGGCAGCAAAAAGCAGAGTGAGCCCAGGGCAAGGGCATGTCCCCCACAGGGCAGCTGTCCCAGGACCATCACTGCCTTCAGGAAGTGATCCTTCTTCCTTCTCTAGGTCTTCCTCAGCACCCGCCGGGGTGCGTGGATCCTCAACCGCGTTGGAGATCGGGGCTACCCCATCGACACCATCTTAACCACCCGCATGAAGACATTCCTGCAGGAGGTGATCAGCTTATCCATGGCATGTGACTACATGGAGAAGAAGCTGAACGCCAGGTTTGACCACTCGCACTATGGCCTGAAGCCAAAGCACAGGTATCAGCAAACACTCCCCCTGCCCAGAAGGGACTGTCTGCCTCCCTCTGTGTCCTGCCCAGTTTGGCCATTCCACGCTCCCTGTGCTTGGGCTGGGTTAATAGTTTTGTTGTGCCCAAGCAATGCTTGAGGGAGCCACCACTCCCCCTTCCAAGGACTCTTGGAGACACCAGTGCAGGGGCAGCTGCCAGGCATCCCTGGGGATGAGCATTCCCAGAGCAGGGAGCAGCAACTGGAGCAGGACACGGAGCAAAAACACTTCCTTCCCAGTGCCCTAATGGCTCCTTGCACCTTCCAGGGTCCTTCACCAGCACCCGACCATCAATGATGACCTGCCCAACCGCATCATTTCAGGCAGGGTGCAGGTGAAGCCAAACATCCGGGAGTTCACAGAGATGTCTGCCGTCTTTGAGGATGGCACCAGAGAAGATGTTGATGCTGTAGTTTTTGCCACAGGATACAGCTTCTCCTTCCCATTCCTTGAGGGCTTTGTGAAGGTGGTGGAGAACCAGATCCCGCTCTACAAATACGTGTTCTCCCCTGACCTGGAGAAGCCAACACTGGCTTTCATCGGCCTCATCCAGCCCCTGGGTGCCATCATGCCCATCTCCGAGCTCCAGTGTCGCTGGGCCACCCGTGTCTTCAAGGGTAAGTCAGGCAAACCTGCCCTGTGGATGCAGCCCTGGAGTGAGGGCAGATGGTGCCCAGCCATGTCAAGGAGACAGCAGCTGGTTGTGCCATCCTGGCTATGGTGTTGGCATGGCTGCCTTGCAGCTGTCATGGTGAGATGGCCTCTTGTCTGAGAGGGACAGGGACATCCATACCCTGAGCTCCATAGGCTCAGGGCGCTTGGACATGCCTCAGGTGCCAGACCACACGCCACGGTGGTGCTGGCAGAGGCACAGCACTCAGGCAAGGGCAGCATCACAGTGGCCACTGTGTCTCATCCTCCCCAGGGCTGAACAAGCTGCCCCCACAGCACAACATGGAGGCTGACATTGAGCAGAAGAAAGAAGTGATGGCAAAGCGGTAAAATCCCTGTGGGAGCACCAAGGGGCTGCCTTTGGCATAGCTGCTTATGGGCATCCATCCTGTCCCATGGATGCATCCTGGCACATTTGTGTGTGCCAACAGAGGGCAGGGATGTGGTTGGCCATACTACTCACAGTCCAGTCTGTCCCATACCGCCTTCCTGGTATGCAGGGCATCTCCCAGCTCTGTTTCCAGCACCTACCTGCCCTCCCTCCCTGCCCACAGGTACGTGAAGAGCCAGCGGCACACCATCCAGGTGGATTACATCCCTTACATGGACGAGCTCGCCTGCCAGCTGGGGGTCAAGCCCAGCGTGCTCACCCTATTCCTCACGGACCCCAAGCTGGCACTGGAGGTGGTCTTCGGGCCCTGCACGCCGTACCAGTACCGGCTGCGGGGCCCGGGTGCGTGGGCGGGCGCCAGGGAGGCCATCCTCACCCAGCGGCAGCGCATCCTCAAGCCCCTGCAGACACGGCATGTCAAAGAGAGCACCTCAGCCCCTGCCATGCCCCTCATCTTCAAGCTGGTTGGGGCCGTGGCTATCCTGGCAGCTGTTTTTGCTTACTTGTAGGTGCCCTGCAAGCACAGGCAGGGAGGCTTTGCAATGTGCCACCCCTGCCCCTTGGCAGCCTGTGCACCCCAGTGGTGGCAGAACCCTTCTTCCTGCTTGGAGGCTATGACCACACCATGAGTGTGGGATGCACAGAGCATCCCCAGCTGCCAAAATAATGCTTGGGCTCCTGCTCTGCACCACCCCTGGAGGAGTGCCGTCAGGGACAGAGGAGGAAACCTGCTCACTGCAGGCTAAATTCCAGTCCCTCTGAGCCAGCACTCCAGGCTTTTCTGTAACCCAGCCATGCCAATGTTGACACACTTGCACCAGAGCTAAGCAGCAAAGACACAGCACACTTTCTAACTGGATAAATGCATTAAACAGCCAAGTGTCTGTCCTGTTACTGACACCATCACGACCCTCCGTGTGCTGTGGGAATGCTCACGGGTTTGAGATCGGCCTTGAGGCACCGGCCCACAATAGCACCGGCTGATGCACACATACGTTCCACAGCGCAACAGCCCTTCTCAGGGCGTGTGCTGCCGAAGCAGGTCCCAGCGGTCACAGTGGCACAGCTCAGTGCCACCCTTGTCACCTGCACACAGCCCTTCCAGAAGGTGGCTGGGTGGGCTGGGGACTCAGAGTGGGTAAAGGATGGGGGTCCTGGCCACCACACACCTGGACTGGTCATGCCAGCCCCCCTGATCATCCCCTAGGTTTGTTTTCCACGCCACAACCTGCCTAAATCTGAAGTATAGCCACATCTGTGCCCTGCCCAGCAAGTCCCAGGGCAATGTCGGCATCCTTAAGAGCTTACAAAACTTAATGCTTGTCTTGCGGAGGGCAGGCGCAGGCAGGAGGCGTGGCAGGGCGGTGGGGGAAACCTGTAGATCGTGTCTGGGAGAAACACATCTTGTGACACCCCAGCTGACTTTAGCCGCCCAGAGGAAGCACAGGGACAGTCACCCCCAAACCGAGCAGCACCAGGCAGCCTCCCTGGTGGGATCTGCCTGGCTCTGCAACCCCTCTTCAGTGCGTTTTGCTCCTGGCCACGGCTTCTCCAGCATCCCTGCCACCACCACACCGTGGGACATGGCTGCCCGGAGAGTAGCCATCATTGGTGCTGGTGCCTCTGGCCTGTGCGCCCTGAAATGCTGCCTGGATGAGGGGCTGGATCCTACCTGCTTTGAGAGGAGCAAGGACATTGGAGGGCTCTGGCGCTTCGAGGTAAGCCCTGCGCAGCCAGCCTGCCTTGTGGCAGCAGCACAGATGGGACTGGGATCGCTCCTTGGCAGATAACAATGCACCACTCCCCTGCTTTGCAGGCATGCAGCAGGCAGGTTTCCAAGGAAAACCACAGGAAAGTAAAACTGCTTTGGCAGAATGGTGCCAGCTGATGTGCCAGGCGCATAGGACCCAACTCCTGCTCACCTGCAGCAGGATGAAGCCTCCTCAAGGACTTCACGGCTTGCTCCCCCAGCTCAGACTTCCCTTTCCCATCCCTCCCTTCCCAGTCTCATCTACCCCTTCCTCTGCTGTTTTGCTCTTGGTCGCTCCCAGCCCTTTCCTACCTATCTTGTCCTATCTGATTCCACTGTCTGTCCAGTCTCTGTCCTGCCCAGCCCTTTCCTGGAATCAAGATTGCTCCTCTCCCTGCTTCTGTACCACTCGCCCACACAGAGACACTGAGAGCTGCCTTCTCTGTGCCTAGGCTCTCCCTGCCTTGGGGCAATCCTGGAGCTTGTCTCTGCCCCCACCTAATGAGGCTGCTGACTTTTATTCCATGGACCCACCAACAAGATGATCTGTGTTCCCACCATGCCCAACATGTGTGTGGGAGAGCCCTGGGGAGACACACATGGCACCATGCCAGAGTGGGGTCTGGGGTGGATCAGTCACAGTCTGCTGGTTCTACCTGTGATGGGTCAAGGACAGGGTTGGTGGAGCAGAATCAGAGTAGCAGCATCCAGCTGCCGAGGCACAGACCTGGCAAGCAGGAATAGCCACCCAGCAGGAAGCACTGGAGCTGGCTCCACAACCAGCGAGACCTGATGTGGCAGCCAAGGCAACGGCACCACAGGAGCTTTGGGAATGTGCCACCTCATAGGGGCAAGGAGTGGAAGTGGGGAAACTGAGGAACAAGACCACCATGACCCACTGTCACCACTGCCTGGCTCCTGCCAGTCCAGACCTACCTCTTCCCTGTTTTTTGGGGTGGGGGTCTCACCCATGGGAGAGTGCTGGGTGCAGGGATGGGTGCTATAACCACCTGTGGCTTAATCCTGCACTCACAGGGGAGGTGCCAGGCAGGGCAGGCAGGTGGCCCTGCAGTCCCTGGCCAGCGCTGAGCTGTGCCCTGCTCCCACAGGAGCATCCTGAGGACAGCCGTGCCAGCATCTACCGCTCTGTCATCATCAACACCTCCAAGGAGATGATGTGCTTCAGCGACTTCCCCATCCCTGAGGACTTCCCCAACTACATGCACAACTCCAAGATCATGGAGTACTTCCACATGTACGCCCAGCACTTCGACCTGCTCCGCCACATCCGCTTCAGGGTGAGAGCTGGGGGGCCGAGGGGGTGGTGGCAGCGGGAACGGGGGGCACAGGGTGCCTGACACCGCTCCCCCTGCGCCCAGACCAGCGTGTGCCGCGTGTCCAAGCGCCCCGACTTCGCCAGCAGCGGGCAGTGGGAAGTGGTGACAGAGAGCGAGGGGAAGCAGGAGGTGGCCGTCTTTGATGCCGTGCTAGTGTGCAGTGGGCACCACACCGACGCACATCTCCCGCTCAGCTCCTTCCCAGGTACCGCCTGTGGGCTGCTCACCTGCTCCCTGACATCCCTAAATGCCTTTGCAGTTTAACACACCAGGTGGGATTGCATGAGTATCCAAAACATCCTACTAGCAGATGTCACCACTGCCAGTGTGCCTCTCCCACCTGAGACAGGCTCCCTCTCCATGTTGCTGACCAAGCACCTAATGGACTCTCCAGTTCCTCACCAAGGCTGGAGGGGTCAGCACTGGTGGTGGTCTTCTCCTCTGGGTGCCAGGGGAAAATGCTTGAAGGGCTTTCAGCTGTGGAGACCCTCTCTGGCTGGGGAATGGGCTGGAGCACACTATCACCAGGGTCTAGCAAGATGGCATGGACCCTGGTTATTCCTCTACCGGCAATGTATGGCACCAGACAGGACTTGCAGCAGAATTTTGGGATGGAAGCATGGAATTCTTCAGTGCAAGCCCTGCTCCAAGCCCGGCCAGTCCCAAAGCCACAGAGCAGGATGCTCAGGGCTATGCTGAGAATCTTCCATACTAGAGATACCACCACCTCTCTGAGCAGGTTGCATAACTCCTGTTTGTCACACTGGTCCTAGCTTGTTCACAAAACACACCACCAGTCTGAACAGCGGGCAGCCACCCTTCTGCCCCACACCCCAGCCCAGCATGGCTTCCCTCTCTCTTCCAGGGCTGGAAAAGTTTGAGGGCTGGTACCTGCACAGCCGGGACTACAAGACCCCTCAGCCCTTTTTGGGAAAGCAGGTGGTCGTGGTGGGCATCGGGAATTCAGGCATCGATATCGCAGTGGAGCTGAGCCACACAGCCAGGCAGGTGTGCTGGGGGAGCTCACAGGGATGGGACCCCAGAGGGCACTGATCATCCCCCACCATCCCCTGTGGGCTCCCCCTCCCTCCGGCACCTGGCCACAAGCACCCCATCCCCTCAAAATGGGGGTAGCTATTGAGGTCCCAGCAGCTGTGCTGGCTTCCCTGTCCCTGGAACACAGCTGGGGCCCAGCCCAATCTGAGGATGCTGCCATGCTGCCACCTCTCTTCACCTTCCTTCCAGGTTTTCCTCAGCACCAAGCGTGGGTCTTGGGTGTTGCATCGGGTGGCAGACAGCGGGTATCCCTTTGACTTCAGCTACATCAGTCGCTTCATGCAGCTCCTCCAGAACCTGCTGCCTCCAAATGTCTTTAGTTTTCTCCTGGAGAGGAAGCTGAATGCCCGCTTTGACCACACACTCTATGGCCTAAAGCCCAAGCACCGGTGAGCACCCCAGCAGCACCCCAGGTACCCGCTCCAGCAAAGCCCATCCCCCTGCCAGGGCCTGAACGAGGTCTGTCTGTGCCTTCCAGGGTCCTTGACCAGCACCCGACCATCAACGATGACCTGCCCAACCGCATCATTTCAGGCAGGGTGCGGGTGAAGCCAAACATCCAGGAGTTCACAGAGATGTCTGCCGTCTTTGAGGATGGCACCAAGGAAGACGTAGATGCTGTGGTCTTTGCCACGGGATACAGCTTCTCCTTCCCATTCCTCGAGGGCTTCAAGGTGGTGGAGAACCAGATCCCGCTCTACAAATACGTGTTCTCCCCTGACCTGGAGAAGCCAACACTGGCTTTCATCGGCCTCATCCAGCCCCTGGGTGCCATCATGCCCATCTCCGAGCTCCAGTGTCGCTGGGCCACCCGTGTCTTCAAGGGTAAGTCAGGCAGTTTGGAGGATGCAGCTGGGCTCCCCCAGCCACACCAAGACTGGGTTGTTGCTGGTGGCATCCCCTCATATGCTGCCTCCCCACACTCACCTTTTTATCCTCCTTTTGCTTCTTCATGAGGACAAAACCCCACTTTGCATTTTTCTATGACTCTTGCACTGTTCTTCTCTTGTGGGGGGCCACTAACAGGTCCTGTTGCCTGCAACCACATTCTCCCTTTCCTTCCTGCTGTTACCTTCTTTGCCCATGTCTCCCACTTTGCTCCTGATGTGGTGGCACATTCCAAAAGCCCCACGTGCAAACAGAGGCCAGGCTGGGCTGCAGAGCCATCCAGACTGTGGCAAGAGCACAGCCCACCCTCCAGCTTGAGCCTCCTTTTGCCCAGGGCTGCAGGGCCTGCCGCCACTCGCCGACATGCTGGCTGAAATCAAACAAACCAAGGAGAGAATGGCTGAGCGGTAAGGTCCCTGCACAACACAGCCCTGCCACCCTTACCCCATGCTCCCGCGTCAAACGCACATGCCCTCCCTCCCTGCCCACAGGTACGTGAAGAGCCAGCGGCACACCATCCAGGTGGATTACATCCCTTACATGGACGAGCTCGCCTGCCAGCTGGGGGTCAAGCCCAGCGTGCTCACCCTATTCCTCACGGACCCCAAGCTGGCACTGGAGGTGGTCTTCGGGCCCTGCACGCCGTACCAGTACCGGCTGCGGGGCCCGGGTGCGTGGGCGGGCGCCAGGGAGGCCATCCTCACCCAGCGGCAGCGCGTGGTCAGGGCCCTGCAGCCCCGCGCCAGCGGCCGCCCTGCCCACTCCAGCGCCGTGCCCCACGTCCTCACGGTGCTCTTCAGCATCGGCATGATTGTGGCCACCCTCATCTACGTCTCGCTCTCTCCTTAGCCTAAAGCAAAGGAGACAGCGGGTCCTCCCAGCAATCTTCTCCTTTTCCCTTGAGCTTGTGTCTGTTGTCTCTCGCTAGGTGTGCCGGAGCATGGAGGGAGTCGTTCCTTGAAGGTGCAGCCTGGTCTGTTGTGCCTTCCCACTGTGGTACCACCAAGTCTGGTCACGGGCTGCTCTGAGAACAGAGATCACTCCCCTTCCCTAAATCCTAGCCCAGCAGCCCCACGAGCTCTATCTATGGGTTAGGTCACAGAGGCGGTGGGGAAACTGGGAACGTGCCCAAGCGGAGCGCGTCGGGAAAGGGCAATAAAGCTTGTCCCCGTGCCGCGAGGACCAGGGACCACAGTGCCTGGCTGCGTCCGACGGTGGGGTACATTCTGAGAGTCCGTCCTGCCCACGGGCAGCACCCTGGCCGCTGCCACCGCTCAGCCCCCGCGCCGCGCCGGGCCCCAGCCCTGCCCGCAACAGACATGGCCGCCGGCG
>VZTE01003207.1:11302-55919 GCA_013397775.1 Eulacestoma nigropectus
TGCCCGTGGGCCGAGCCCGCCGTGACAGCCCCCCCACCGCCCCCGCCGAGCAGAGCCCGAGCCCCAGCCCTGCCTGCTCGGAGGGAGATTTTCCGCCCTCGGTTTCTCAGCTCATCCCCTTAACCTTACGGCAACCTCAGGGCTCAGCTCTGGTTCCCGTCTCCGAAGGAGGGAGAGCCCGGGCGGATCGGGCTTCCCCGGGCCACGCCAGCCCCAGGCGGTGTCAGCCCGGCGGGATGCTGGACCCTATCCCTCCCTCAAAAACCCCCTGGGAATGCCTGCCAGTGCTCCCCAGTGCTGCTGGACAGAGACCCCATCCGTCCTGCATAAAGCCCCTCGGGCTGCCTGCCAGTGCTTCCCAGCGCGGTCGCTGGTCGGGTGGGAAAGACAAGCATGGCACATCCCGGCGTGGGGGGAATGGGTATAATTCATTTGTCATTTTCCAAGTGCGGGCGTGGGGCTGGCTGGAACAGAAGGGCCGGGCCCTGGTGATGGGGCAGGCAGGCACCCACCTTGCTGCTTGCTGCGGCTGGCAGGGGCTTGCTGCCAGACTGGGAGTGGATGTGCTGAGATGCCATGGAGGTTTGCTGGGGCTCTGGTGTGGGCAGCATTTCCATCCATGACTTGGACATACCTGTGTCACACCATCGCCCGTGCTCCAAGGGCTAGTCTGGGTTGCAGGAGGGTTTGAGCTGTAGAAGTTAATTCAGCAAAGCCAGGTACTGCAGGCTGTGCACAAAGACCTGTCCTGGCACAGGCAGGTTGCCTGTGTGTGTGATGCAGGAGATTCAGATGGCACACACCAGATAGGAGCCACCACTTGGGATAAACCTCAGGAAGTGTTTGGAGAGCATGACCTGTAAGGGACAGAGGGACTGGATTCCTTTTGGAGAAGAGAAAGGGAAGCTTCACATCTGTTAACACCTGCACATTATCTCTTAGGGCTGTCCTGCTACAAAAGCATGTTCAGCCTTTCCTACCTTCCTCCCTGTAGATGAGAAATAAGGGAGCCTTAGTGGGAGGAAAGTCCTCAACAGCAGGTCTGGTGGTACAGGGGCAGATTTTGTGAGGAGCTATCTGAGCCTCCCCAGAGCAGAGGGGGAAGATGTCAGAGCAAGAGGTACAGCTCGTCTGACCTGGATCTTCAGGTACACTTCTCTGCACTGAGAGGGGTGGTAGTATGGGTTAACTGCTCACTTGAGCTGCCTTTTAGCCCTCAGGATTTAAGAAATACTGTAGTAATTGCTCTATAATATCCTGAAGTCTGGCTTTGGCTGGCAGCCTTGCTTGGCACCCTTCATATAACTTGATCTTTTAAACAAACCTCTAAATGTCACAAGTGAGCACATGAAGCAAGGCTGGCTGTCCTCTTGCTTGCTCTGCAGAGCCCACGGTAAGCTGAAATCTGCAAAATAAGCCTGGAAGTGGGCAAGAACCCAAATCCATCTTGGCTCCTGGAAAGAGGGTAAGGCCTGAAGAGTCCCGTATAGCTTGCAGTGGCTTTGTTGTTTGTCCTGAGAGGTGTGTCGTTGTTCACAGCTTGGTCAGTTCTCCTGTTTTGCTTTCTCTGAGCTGGGTGAGATTGGGGATTGTGGCCCATCTCCAGCTGCAGAGGGATGCTGAGGTGGCCAGGGCTGCTCTTCCCTCACCATGTGCCTCCAGACACCCAGGCAGACGCTGGCTAGGTCACAACAAATGGTCTTCCTTCACTGTGCTGTGCTGCAGCTGACACGGTGACTTGCCTGGTGAATCATAAGTGAATGCTGCTGAGAGCTGAGCTTTTTGCAGACACCACAGCGTTAGCCCCACTCCTTGGACAAGCTCCAGCTTGGGCGATTCCACTCGGACACTTGAAATGCTCCCTGTTGCCGTTGCAGGCACAAGGCTCTGCTCTTCTGCCTGTGAGCTCTTGGAGACTTGTTGGGGACTGTAAAACAGCTGCTACTTTCACTCTCTGGCTGTTTTCTTGCTGGATGTGGGGGGTTGTCTGTAGAGCCTGACTGCGGGACTGTGAAAGAGGCTCTGTTAATGCCAGGCAGTTGATTTGCCAATAAAGATCGACTTTATTTTTCCTATGAGCTCTACTCTGCTGGCTCCCAAGGGCTGATGTGGGACACAGGTGAACTGTTATTGGTTTTGGAGTCTAACAATTACCAGCTTAACTAGAGTGATGGTTCTTAAAGATGTGGCTATAATTAGGTCAAGCTGTCTTGTTTGTTGAATTCCCTTTCAGCTCCCAAACTTGGTAGTGGAAATGAACTTGGGGCTTTTTTTAGGATTGCTGTTTGTCTCCACTAGTAAAGAACATTGGGACATGGCTCCTTTGCTCCTCTCCTTGCTGCCAGAGCCTGTGGGCAAAGGCAGCGTGTTGTTCTCTGTCCCTCACAGGGGCTGCTGAGCTGTCATGGGGAACACTACCAGCGAACGGGTGTCTGGGGAGCGCCATGGCTCCAAGTCCCACCGCTCAGATGGCTCCAGTGCCTCCCACCCCGCCAAGGAGCACCCGCACAAGATCATGGTGGGCAGCACTGACGATCCCAGCGTTTTCAGCTCCCATGACTCCAAGGTACGGGCTGGCTGCTCCCTTCTCTGCCTGTCCTCTGGAGCTTCGGCTTACTGGCTGGGTGGGGCTGTGTTCCCAGCCATGTGAGGGGTCTCTGGGGAGCTGGGAGGCTGGAGGAGCTCTGTGGTGCTACTGTCTGGGATGTGCAGGTGGGCTGGTAGAGGTCAGGGGGAAGTGAGTGTGTTCACAGTTGTCTCTGTGTCTCAGTCAGGCTCTGGTTTTCTTTGCCTAGATTCCTGGGGACAAGGAGTTTGTGTCGTGGCAGCCAGATCTGGAGGAGTCAGTGAAACCATCCCAACAGGCTCGTCCAACTGTTATACGCTGGGCCGATGGAGGCAAAGAGGTCTTCATCTCCGGATCCTTCAACAACTGGAGCACCAAGATCCCACTCATCAAGAGGTAGCAAGTCCCTCAAGTCACTTACTCTGTGTTCTCCTCTGCTCCAGTGCAGAGAATGTTTTCCTTTGCTCACCTGGCTTTTCTCCATTCACCCCAGCTTTGGGTCTGAGACAAATACACAGTCAGCTCCTTCCCTGAGTGGTGCTGCAGGGACAGTGGGAAGTTGTGAAACAGGGACAGGACAGGATGGTTCACTTGGCTTGCCCAGCTGGATGTCACGCAGCAGCCAGTCCTGGCAGCAGAGCCCTGCCCAGGTATGCAGCAGTCCTCTGGAAGCTGTCAGCTCTTCCCTTGGCTGCAGCATTACCCCATGCCATGTTGTATTGCTGCCAGTGGGCGTTAGTTGTTTGTCCCTCACGTATCTTCCTGCCCTGATGATGTTCTCACTGTTCTTCCACACATCTGTGACTTACATGGGAGCTCATGTAGGACTCTGGGTATAATCCTAGCAATTGATCTGGAATGAGTTTATCTCAATTGCAGGCTTGACAAACAGAGCTGTCCCACTTGCTCCTGTCCTGCCGTGCCAGCACAGGGCAGGAGCTTTGTCCATGTATTCTTCCCAGCCTGTCTTGCACAGTATGTCTGTCACATCCACTTTCTCTGGGCATGGAGGGCTGGACTGCCACTTGCAGCTGGACTGCCAGGTGTTTGAACCATGCTGGTGCTTGGAATGCTCGTACCTGTTGTGGCCATGCCTTGGGTCACTGATGATGAGCAAGCCTGACCCTGCACGAAGGTGTTGGGGTAGAGGGGCTGGGCAGTGCTGGTTCCTGGGGCCCCATGGAAGAGCAGCATTCGGAGCATCAACAGGGTAATGCTGTTGCACCTCTGTTCTCTCTGCACAGCCACAATGACTTTGTTGCTATCCTGGACCTTCCAGAAGGAGAGCATCAGTACAAATTTTTTGTGGATGGCCAGTGGGTCCATGATCCATCTGAGGTAATGCTCAAAGCTTTATCCCTGCAGATCTTGTCTTCTTCAGGGAACTAGACAGGATGTAACTGCAGCAGAGGGGGAACAGGGAGAGCAGAGACTGTCTGCTGAAACAAAACGCACACCTCCATCCTGTGAGTCATTTCAGAGGCTAGTTCCTCTGGACTTAGTCATGCTTTATGGGGAAGCATTGGGAAAGGGCAGGGAAATGCCAGAAGGCCCTCAAGTCCCACTGCAAATTGGCTACATGGGAAGATGGGCCATGAGGTCAGCACTCAGAGGTTCTCCTCCAAACTGAATCATGTGCTCGCAGCATGGGAAGGATAACACAACTACCCATGGACATGTAGCAGGATGGAGGATGGAAACAGGAGGTGATGTAGGAGTGTGGGATAAAGGAAAAATCGTCCCAGGGTAAACAGCAGAGATCTACAGGTGTAGGGCAGAGAGGGACATCAGCCACCTCTGACGTAGTGTTGCAGCAAAGACAGCTTGGGCTGGGAGGGTGTAGGAAGCACTGAATGTGCCTTACTTGGAGGTGAACATAGGAAGATTGTCACCCCAGTTCTTTCCAGCCTGTGGTTACCAGCCAGATGGGGACGATAAACAACCTCATCCACGTCAAGAAGTCTGACTTTGAGGTGTTTGATGCGTTGAAGGTGGATTCCCTGGAGAGCTCAGAAACCTCAGGTCGGGGTGAGTTTTGTGGCATTACAGCTTTGCTTGTGCTATTTTCCGCCTCCTGTGCTCTGAGACTCACTGCTCAGGGGTGCACAGGCCCTCTGGCAGAGGTGTGGGCCTGCACTGGGGATGAGCAGTGTTGGGCAGCGTGTCGTACCCAGCCCACAGCTGAGGCCTGGTCCCTCTGGAGGGGCTGTGTTGGTGTAACTTGTTCTGTGCTAGCATCATCCCAGAGCAGAGCTGCTGCCTGTGCGTGGCTGAGGGAGCCATTTTGGACTGGGAAATGCCAGGAACATCAGCCCTTTCTGTCTGATCAACTGTAAGTCATCTGATCCAGGGTACAAGCTAGGTGATAGCAGGATCCAGTTTATTTTCAGCAGCTCCTCTTGGTTTTCATGCCAAGGTAATTTGTACCACTGCTAGGACATTGCAAACCTCCCTGTCTCCTTGTGTTACAGCAGCAGGTTAGGTTACCACACAGGCACTGGTGGTGCTGGCTCAGTGTGAAATGCTGGCAGAAAGCTCAGTTGTGTGTCTGTCCCTGGTACAGCCCCATCTCAGATACAGCTCAGCTCCACGTCCTTTCCCAGCCCGGGCAAGAGAGAGACTGCTGGAGAGAAGCCAGCAAGCAGCAGCAGCTTGAGGAGGTGGAGCCCTTCTCGGGGCTGGCTGTCCAAAATTTTCAGATCAGATGTAGCTGGGAGATGCAGCCAGTCCAGCTTTCGGTGACCACAAGCTCCCGAGGTCCCTCCCATGTGTGGAACAGCTACTCAGTCTAGAGTTCCAGTTTGCCTTCCCTGGATCTCCTCATCAGGCAGCGCCAAGAGCATGTGGGCAACCTCCTCCCTGTGCCCCTGCTGCTGTGGGCACAGCTCTGGAGCAAGCCAGCTGCTTCCTGCAGGGAGAGGGACCTGGCTGTGCCAAGAGCTGTGTGCTTGAGGGGTCTTGTGATAGGTTACATGGGGTGCTTGTGTTGTGTCAGTGCATGTACCAGCTTACAGCCCTTCTTGGAATTGCCATGGGCTCGCCTGGCTGCATCTTCTGCTGTGAAAAGGCTGAGCCGTTGTTGTAGAATAGATGCCTGCCCATGGCTTGTGGAGGATGTTGGTGCTTGAAAGACCTTGCTGAGTCCTTCTAAGCTTCTTAGGAGCTGCTCTGTGCTCGCCCATCCTGCTTCAGTCGTTTCATGTCTCTTCCTTTGTCTTCTCTGTAGATTTATCCAGCTCCCCACCGGGACCTTATGGCCAAGAGATGTACGTATACCGGCCCGAGGAGCGCTTCAAATCCCCACCCATCCTCCCGCCTCACCTCCTTCAGGTCATCCTCAACAAGGACACCAATATCTCGGTGTGTACCAGCATACTGCCCACAGAAAGAGCCACACTGGGGTCAGAAAGGGAATCCTGTCTGCAGGGAGCCTGGTCTTCCCTTGGCTGGGGTGTGGCCCTTGGCATTTCCTAGGAAAAGCATCACTTTTCCCATTTACCACACTGATTTGGCCTCCTAGCTGAGCTCTCTTCCTGTTCAGAACAGCCAGAGACAGTGGCAGCTGAAGCTGCCTGAGACAGCAGCTCCCTGTGCTGGCAGGAGCTGGGGGATCAGGGCTCTGCTGTTCCCCTGTGACACTCCTCTCCTCCTAGTGTGACCCAGCACTGCTGCCTGAGCCCAACCACGTCATGCTCAATCACCTCTACGCGCTCTCCATCAAGGTAAGCACAGCTTCTGCGAGGCTGCTGGGTGAGGGAATGGGAGCTGCCCTGACTCCAGGCACCTGCGGGGGTGGAGATGGGACCTCACTGCCTGGTGAAGTGTGGGTGTGGCTTCCTGACAATTCCCTTCAGCTGCCTCCCTGCACCGTGGTGGAGCTGAGGATGTATCAGACCCTGCCCTTGCTCTGCTGCCCTGCTCTGTAGTGGACTGGCTGTGGGACTGGGGACAGCAGGGACAGGCTGGGGCAGCTCCCCGAGCCCCAGGGGTGCCCCGGCCCCACACTGATGCTGTGCCTCTTGCAGGACGGCGTGATGGTGCTCAGTGCCACGCACCGCTACAAGAAGAAGTACGTCACCACGCTGCTGTACAAGCCCATCTGAGCTGGGGCCTCGCACACTCCCCACGCAGGACACGAAATCCCGCTTTGTCTGCACACACTAGGCCACGGGACTGTGTGACAACTGGCCACTGGCTCCAGCCTCGAACCTGGCAGGGACAGAGGCTCTGGCGACAAGCTCAGGGCCACTGGGGCCTGTGACACTGTCCCATCCTACTGGCGTGGTTTAGCCCTTGGTTTCCACCCACCTGCAGCTTCCCTTGGCTTCTGTGAGTCTCTGGGACCACTTCGCTGCTCACCAGAACAGCCTCTCCTCACGCCCAAAACAGAAAGGGCTTCACCTTGCCTGTCTTCTCCAGCCTGTGAGGGCCTCAAGCTGGTCCTGGCACTGCACCCAGTCCAGGCTCCAGGAACACATCCTATTCTTCTGAAGGTTGTGCTGCTGTCCTGGTGATGAGTCTCCAAGGCCACCTTGTTTGCTAGGGGCTCTGTGATACCCTAGCCTAGCACCTGCCCCCTGTCCCACAGCCTTGGCTGTGGGGCTTCCCCCCAGCTTTGAGGAGGGCTCTGCAGCCCCAGCCCTCTGCCAGGTTCAGCGTTGAGCCAGCATGATGGACAGTACAGCTGGACACAGCCACTCTTACCTGCTGCTGTGAGAGCACCGTCAAGGACTGCAACACTCTGTCCCCAGCGTCGGGTGCTTCTGTGGGACAGAGCTGACTTTGTCACAGCCAGAGGGGCACCGGCACCTGCCCATGCTGGAGGAGCCTGGGAAGAGCAGAGCCAGGCAGGCGCTCCAGGACCCCGGCTGCACCGCCTGCTGCTGCAGCAGTGCCATGGGACGGGGGGTTCTCTATTTATTACAGTATTTATTGTTCTCAGTACTGTTTGCTTGGTCTTGGAGAGGGGCTCTAGAACAGCAAGAGGAGGAAAGGGAGAGCCCAGTGCGACACAGAGCTGCCCTTGGGTTGTTAGGGTACAGCACAGAGCCAGCCCCGTGGGGACAGCCAGTGCCTTTGGCACCCTGTGCTGCAGGTAGTGTGGGGAGGGGGAGCACGGCTGCAGAGACAGGCATGCCAGAAACACCACAACCCAAAGGAAACCTTTATTGGGGACTCTCCAGCCTCTGAACAGAATATGGCATTTCTTACATCTTCCTCCTGCGCTGGGGCCCCGACATGCCCGGGAGTCCACAGAAGGCAGTTCCAATACCTCTGTCTATATACATATACATACATCCACAAGCAGGGACAGGGACTCATCAGGGTTACAGAGGGGACCAGGTCCCAGGGCAGGGGGTGCTCAGCGTGGAGGGCTGTGTCACCCCACTCTGAGCACTGAGGGTGGAAGGGAGTGAATGCTGAAGCATGGAGCAGACAAAGCCCAAGGCAGCAGCTGCTGCTGCTGTGCCAAGCAAAGGCTGGTGGAGGGCATGCAACTACCACAGCAGCCCAAACCCATTAAATGTGTAGCACTAGACACCCCAGACCCCTTTCCACCCCAGCCCTCAGAGTAGCAGGGACAGGGTCCACTCCAGCCCTCTGGCACGGCACAGCTCAGCAGCCAGTGGGCTGTTCCATGCTGGGCCATTTCTCCTTGTCCTGCATGGGGCTCACGCAACAGGCAGGGCCTGCTGGGCCTTCACCTGGCAAGAGACAACACATGGCAATAAGGAAGAGCACTACTGTGCTCTGGAGACACGGACATGCTGACTGAGGACAGACAAGGAAAATGTGTCCATGTGTCCCCCACACGCTTCACCCAGCTGGCCCTTAGCACTCCACAACAGCTACCACAGGGTGTGTGCCATCTGTGTCCATCCCCAGGGCATCAGGACAGGGACACCCACCCCTATCCCACACTGGCCGTCAGGGCAAACTCACCTCCAGGTTTGTCCTGGCCTTGCGCAGCACATTGTGGGTCCTGGTCACTGCGGGAGAGAGAGATGGGGTCATTGAGGTCCCTGTGCTGCGGAACCACATCAGGGACAGGGGGACCAGGCCAGCTTGGCCGTGCCGTGCAGACCACGTACGCTGGCTGACGATGAACTGCTCCATGCTGTCCTTGAGCTGGGCTGTGCTGCGCAGCCGCTTGGCCGTGCTCTGCAGATCATCCTCCCTCTGAGAGAGCTGGGCCCGCAGCGCTGCAATCTCACCCTGGAGCACCTGCTCCTGGGACGAGAGGAATGTGATGAGCAGTGTGCACCCGGCCGCAGTGCCCTGCCAGCCCCCAGCCCCTGCTCACCTTGCCCTGGTGCTGGGCAGGGCTCACGGGCAGCACAGTGCTCCAGAAGGCAGTGAGAAGAGACACACACTCCTCCAGGATGCCGTGCAGGGTGCTGGCGCTGCCCCACAGGTGCCCCTGTCCTGTGCCTGTCCATCCCAGGGCCTGCGGGAGAAGGGTGCGGGAGCAGGTGCTGCTGGGGCACCCCCCTCCCGCTGCACCCGGGCACTCGCTGTGCTCAGCCCATCGCGGCAGGGCAGTGCCGACAGCATTCCCTGGGCTGGAGGCTCCCTGCCTCCTGCCAGCCCTGCATGCCTCGGGGCTGCATCTGGGCTTGGGAGCCACATTATGCACAGTGTGCAGAGGGTCTGGCCCCCAGCTGCTGCCAGCCCTGTCTTGCCCACACTCTACCTCCTTTCCCGGGAGTGGGCAGCTGGGCAGCCCAAGCGCCGGGCATGTGAGACACATCAGCTCCCGGGCCAAGGCCTTCCCCTCCACGATATGCTGCTCCAGGGCTCGGTACGTGTCCAGGCGGCCGACAACGTGAGCCCCCGTCAGTCCTTTGCTCTTCCTCACCAGCACATCTGCCCCACGTGGCTCTGTAGAACAAGCAGGGCTAGGTGAAGACCACTGCCTGCTCCCCTCATGGCCTGCCCTGTCCCATCCCAGGCACTTGACTCTGCCCTGAGCTCTACAGTCTTGCTCAGCAAGGGTGCTGCCACAAGTTTGTCAGGTCTCAGGAGCCCCTGAGGCCTGGCCCATATGCGGGCAGGCTCTGGTACCCACCGTCCATCCGTCGGACCACCGACGTGTTAGAGGGCAGTGGGGAGAAGAGGGGAGCTGCTGAGTTAGTGCCAACATCCCGCACTGGAGGAGATGGGAAGCAGCCTGGAACAAGAAATATCTGAGCCCTTGTAGATGGATGTGGCTCTCTGCCTGGGGCTGCTGGGTCCTGCCCTCCCTCTCTGCCTGCCAGCAGGGCCACTGTGTGCCACCTGCTGCCACAGGAGAAGTGTTTGGGACCACCCAAGGGTTGCAGAGGGGCCAGGCACCCCAAGAGCAGGAGCTGGGCAGGGATGCTGTGCATGGGTCCCATACCTGCTCGTGTCTCAGCAGAGGGGCCAGGGAGGCTCTCATAGACGTGCAGCTCTGCGCGCAGGGTCTGCAGGAGCAGGCGCTGCTCCTCACTCTGCTGCTGCAGGAGCGTCACTGAGTGCTGCAGCCTGCAGAGGTGACATGTGGATCCAGTGCCAGCCATGCCACCCAGTCCTGTGGCCCCAAGGCCACAATGCCTGAAACCTTACCTGTTATTGTCTTCCTGCAGAGAGCGCCGCTCGTCCTGGAGCTGCCGAACACTCTCTTGGCACTCAGTGAGCTCCTCCGCCAGCCTCCGCTGCTTCCCACGCCTCTGGCCCAGCTCTGCTTCAGCCTCCTGTGCCCGGGAGCAGGCAGCCAGGAGTGTCTCCTGCACCCGTGCCAGCTCTGGGGACAGAGAGCATGGAGGTGTCACCACCACCCCACTCAGTCAGTGCCCTCTGGGACTCAGACCCAGGATGCTGGCCCAGCCCTACCTTGGGAGAGGTGGTCACGTTGGAGCCGCAGGGTCCGGTTTTCCTTGTGCAGAGCTTGGTTCTCCCTGCTCAGCTGCAGCCCCAGCTCCGGTGTCTGGGCATAGACATCGCTGGGAAATCCTGTGGAGGGAACCAGTGCTGAATCTCTCTCCCCAGTGCCCCGTTGTGTACGGGGTGAGCAGTGGGGTGTGCAAAGGCCTGGCCTCCAGCAGCCCTAGCCCCATGCAGCACCGTACCACTGGCCTTGCCGGTGGAGGCCAGGCGGCGCTCCAGCTGCTCCCGGAGCCGGTCGTTGGTGCAGATGGACTCCTCCAGGCGCTGGCGCAGGTTGCGAATCTCCACCAAGTGTTCCTCCAGCAAGTCTGCCCCTGCCACAGCCAGGGACACAGCTCAGGGCAGGAAAGGCTGTGCCGCCTGCCTCTTGCCATCCCCATAGCAGAGCCCTGTCCCACAGCTGTTGTGGTGCCTGATCTCCTCCCAGTTCCCCCACATGCAGGTGGGATGGCCCTGTGCTCTCCAACATGGACCGTACCTGTTAGCTTCTGGCTGGAGGGGTACCCCAGGGGCAGGGCCCCATAGAGCAGCTGGCCAGGCGGGGGCACGTCCCAGAGGGTGCGGGTGTCAGTGGCCTCAGGGAGCTCAGCCAGGCCCTGCAGTGCACTGTGTCGGCAGAACGATGCTGGGGCTTTGCTGCCCTCTCCAAAGGGGCCCAGTGGGACTGTGGGCTTTGCTGGTGCCATGGGCAGTGTCACACCTGCACACACAGGACAAAGTGGGAAGGAGGAGGAGGACAATGAGCAGGGAGGAAGAATGGGGCAACACACTCCCTCCATCTGCTTTTTGCCCCCTTCTTGCTTTGCGCAACAGTGCAGCCCAGTGTCACCCATTGCTGACCTCCTGCCCCAATCAAACCTATTCCCCCTGAAGAGCAGCAGCTCTCCCAAGACATGATGATTATGTAACACAAGGCAGAGGGTCTCAGTCCCACTCCTACACAACAACTTACCAAATCAGCCTTTTCCTAGATGACCTGGGATATGTCAGTGCACACACCACAGGCTAGTGCTGTCTCTGGATGGGTCCATCCAACCCACCAGGTCCTCTCTACGTGAGAGCCACATGTCCCCATTGTCCCCCAGCTAGAGCAGCAGGACCCAACCTCAAAGCCATAGTCCCAAGAAGAAGGAGAAGATCAAGGGCAGGACATGCAGGTCAGAGAGGGTGGGGGGTGATGCATCACATCACAGCATGCAGGGCAGGCAATACCAAACCCAATCAAAGAGGTAGCGTGCTCACTTTCTCCCAGTTGCCTCCGGAGCACCTGCAGTTCCTGCTGTGCCTCAGCCAGGGAGCAGAGAGAATTCCCACAGCAGCCCAGGAGTGGTGGGGCCGTGGGAGGAGGGGGCCCGGCAGGCAGGAAAGGGGAGAGCCTGGGGGTCAGGGCAGGCAGGGGGGCACTAACAGGTTTGGACAAGGAGTCAAAGTGAAGGCCTAGAGACAGGAGAGAGATGGAGAGAGAGGTTACAGTGGCTCTGGCTCAGCCTGGCAGAGAGCCCTCCTCCCTGGGGCACTGGGGACCCTGGCACACCCTGAGAAGCCAAGTCCCAGTGTCCAGAGGCACCACAGTTGTGGCCCCTGGTCACCGTGCGGTACCTGCATGTTGGGCGGGCTCCTCATGGCACTGGCTGTACTCGCTGGCCGCATCCCCATCAGAGCAGGGCTCCAGGCCCCCGGAGGTGAAGGATGAGCTGCTGACAGAGTGGGATGACTCCGAGGGGGGACAGCTGCTACCTGGGGACTCAGAGCGCTCCTGCAGCTTCACTTCCAGGCTCTCAATCACCTTCTCCTTCTCCTGGAGCTCCCGGCTGAGCCTGCAGAGGTGGCCCATCACCAAGTCTGACCTCTGTCCCACAGCTCTTTCCTACATGATGCCCCACATGCCATGTCCCACTAATGATGCAAGGCTGCTCAGAGACATGGAGTGCCCGTGGAGCTTCTCATCCCCAGAGCAGAGGCAGCCCCAGGACATCCACCTGAAGCAGAGACCCCAAGGGCACCCTGGGCCCCCACCCCAAGAGCAGTGATAGACCTCAGGGTGCCCATGCCAAGCACATCCCACAAACCCTTCCCTGGGAACAGGTACCTCTGTGCCAGGAGTTCGTGACTGGTTTTATCCTCCCCATCTTGTCGATCTCCTGAAAAACCAAGCCAGAGAAGAGCCGGTCAGTGTCTCCATGCCCCAGGATGCCTGGTGCCAGACAGAGCCATAGCAGGACATGGTGGCCCAGCTCAAAGCAGGTATCCCACACAGCACATGATGTGAGAGTGTCTACTGCTCTTCACCCATCAAAGCATCCCTTCCTGACCCATCGCACACCCATGATATCCAGCCCCACTGCTCCCCTAGAGGTACTTACTGGTGCCCAGCTTGTCGCTGAGCCTCTCAGCCAGCTGCCTGCCCTGGGCCAGCTGCTCCCGAAAGCCCTGGCCCAGGTAGTAGTCAATGTCAGTGCCACGAAGAAGGTCCTCAAAGGACCGCAGGGCATCCCGCAGGTGCTGGGCCAGGTTGCGGCTCACCCCACGGCCCTCCCGCAGCATCTGCCGCAAGTGGGAGAGCTCCCGAGCCTGTGCCTGGATCAACGAGTTGTATTTCCTAGGACAAATGGGCAAGCAGGGCATTCACAGGGCAGCCAGACTCCCTGAAAGCACAGCACAGACAAGGTGCCATGGAGGGAGTCTGTGCACCATCCACTGCTGGGACTCTGCCCCACCATACAAACACCCCAGGAACCTGCCTGCAGGGAAACCACGCAACAAGGAGCCACCACCCCTGGGCAACCCCTGGAAATCCCTGTATCTCCCCATATGGTCCCAGTCCCCAGGGCCATACCCTGGCCAAGTGGCAGATTGCAGCTCCTTGGGCAAAGTGCTTCCATGCTTGGCTGTGGGCAGCTGTGCCTCGAGGAGGGCGACGCGGTGCACCAAGCTCTGCAGGTCGCGGTGTGCCCGCAGGGCAGGCGGGCAGAGCGTGCCATGGCCATCTGACTGCCAGCCCTCATCCTCATCCGTGAGGCTGTGGGCTGGGGACGCCAAGGCCTTGGGACCTGACAGGGGCCGCTCAGCACCCGAGGTGTAGCCACTGGTGACGGAGATGGAGCGGGCACGGCGCTGCAGGCTCTGGATCACCTTGTTGGCATTGAGCAGCTGGGCTTTGAGGTCCTGGATGTGCTGGTGCAGGGCCTTCACATCCTCCAGGGCCATGGTTTTCTGGGCAGTTTTGCCTGCTCTGGACATCCCTGGCTGGCACAGGGACCCCAGCTCCTCACCCAGGCTGGTCTCACTGAATACATCTGGCTCCTCGCACTCTGCAGAGGGCACAGTGTGTCATTTCTCGATGCCAGATGGGCAAAGCACAGGGATCCCTGGAACCCTGGCTCTCCTTACCAGGGCTGGTGGTCTCGTCACGGTCAGCCTCGGTCTCACTTCGCCCACAGGTCTCATAGCCCAGGTCCTGGAAGTCCACCTGCACTTGCTTGCTGAGCTGCTGGGTCTGAGGTTCACCTGCTGGGCAGCCCCATCAGCTCAGGGTCCCCCAGGCAGGATTCACCACCCCTGCCTCATGCACAGCAGAGTGCACAAGGCATGCCAGGCTCAGAACATACCCCCACCCCACCCTGGGTTTTAACTCACGGAGCAGGACGTGGTACTTCTCCAGCTGCTCAGCTTGTGCCCGCACTGTGGCCTCCGAGGCAGCAAGCTTAACCTGCAGTTCCTGGCACTGCCTTTGGCCCTGTGCCACCTGGGAACGCAGTTCTGCACCCAGTCCTGGCCAGCCCCCGCCGAGAACAGAGCCCTCCACCTGCCGGAGGGAAGACGGGCTGTCAGCTCCCCATTTCCACCCTCATCCCCATCTCTATCTCCATCCCCATCCTGGTTCTCTGTGCACTTACATGGCTACTGTCCCCTCCCGCCGGGCTGCCAGGGCAGGGTCTCTTGGGCATGTCATCCTGGGATCGAGCCTCCAGAGCTGGGCGTTTGGTGGGCACAGTTCCCCTCTCTGCCAGCAACCCCTGGCCATCCCCGCTGCTCCCGGCCGGGCGGTCCCCAAGGGAACTGCGGCTCTTCCGCGGCAGCCTACGGGGCTCAGGGGCCAGGGGGCTGCCCAGCCCAGGCTCCTCCTGCTCCCCGCTCTCCAGCAGCGACGTGGCTTCACCCATCCGCTCTTTCAGCTCCGCGTTTTCCAGGCACAGGCTCAGCATCGCCTTCCTGGGGGCACAAGGCACAGTAAAGGACAGGCGGAGACCGGGATGCAGGGTGCCCCCTCCAGCCACTGCCACCCCTGGCTCCAGAGACCCAGAGCTCTTGCCTGATGTGGGAGACAGAGGAGAAGCCGGCTTCCTCCAGCTGCGCCTTCAACTCCCGCAGCTCCTCCTCAGCCCGCAGCTCCCGTTCTGGCACGGTGGGTGCTGTGCTCCTTTCAGTGCCCCCATTTTCCTTGTGGGCCCGGGGGTAGCTCTAGAGGGACAAAGACAGAGGGTGACAGGGACGTTTCTGAACGGGCTGGGACGCAGTTTGGCGGTGATGCAGTGCCCAGCTCTGCCACCCCTGTTCCCGGCGTCGCGCTGCCCTGACTCACCTGCTGGGTTGCCAAGCCACGGGCTGCCTCCTCCGTCATGCTGTCGGTGAAGTTGGTGCTGGCATCATCGGTGTGTGTACCTGCGGCCTGACCTAGGGGACAGCACAGCACAACAAGGCGCTCAGAGCAGCGGCACTGGCAGCACTGCCTCTGTCCCCTCCTCCCTGGTGATATCCATGGTCACTGCGGGCAGCCCCAGAGCAGGTATCTACTCTCATACACACCTGGTGCTGGGACACTCCCAGCTGGACTGAGGTTTCCCTGCTGTCCCTGAGTCCTGCCACCTCCTCCCTGCATACTGGAGCCCCAGTCCAGCACCCTGTACTGGCCCATCACTGAGGGAGGGGACAGCCCCGGGGATGGGAACATAACCATGGTACCTGCCCCATCGGCATCTTGTGCTTGCTGCCCTGACACACAGGCACATGCACTACTCACCCAGCAGCCACTTCACAAGCCACAGCCAGCAGCAGCAGCAGCACAAGCTTAGTCAGGGAACCTCACTGGCACTGCTCCAAGCTGGCAGGAAGATTGGGGTGCACACCCCACCATCACCTGCCCAGGCAGGGGCAGCTTGGGGGCAGCCACCCTGCCCACAGGGCTCAAGCACAGCTGTCAGGCATGGCCTGGGGCTCCTTGCAAGCCCTGTGCTGGCTTTGCAGAGGTAAAGGGACACCTGTGTCCCATACCACAGTGCATGGGGGGCTTGGGCTGAGCTGGGGTCATGCTTTTCTGTTTGCACACAGCTCTACTCCTGTCCCCTTGGTGCCAAACCCTGGGTGAGGGCTTGAACCCCTTGTCTGGGCAGCTGGGAGATGGGTATATCCCAAATCCCTCTTCTCCCCAGGGAGAGAGACATTTAGACAGGGCCCCAGACTATCCCCTAGGGCTGTGCAGGGCCAGGCTCCACAGGTGCCTGTGCACCAAAGGCGAAGTAACTGCTTTGCCTATGGCCAAATCCATCACCATCAAATCTGGAGTTGCCAGGCAAGGCAGAACACAGAGCAGGGGAACACAGAGAAATGCTGTCAGGAGAGATGCCAAGTATCACTGGTGAAGGGGAAGCCAGCGGGGAAGCATCTGGCTCTCAGGAAGAATAACCAAAGACCAGCCAGGAACATGCCTTGCAGCAGGGCAGGGGTTTGCACAGGGCATTGTGTTCATAGATGGGAACACACTCAGGAGACCCACATATGACAAGCAGCTACAATGAGGCTGCAAAAATGTGGGGCACCTCACTGCTGAACCTGGGTAGACATCACCCTGCATGGTGGAGCCTGTCCACTGAAGCAACCGTGTCCCAGGGAGCAAGGACAGCCATCACGGAGAAATGCTGTTCTGGGAGCAAAACACTCGGCGACAGCTGGAAGTGGCAGCAGCATCGCAGGGAAGAAGCAGCTTCTGTAGGTGGCACTCAGCACAGCCAAAGCACAGCCCTGCGAGCCCCAGGGACACAACCCGCTGGTTGCTGAAGCAGCCAGGGCAACAGCAGTGCCCATGGGGCCCTGAAGGGTGAGGGGATGCAGATCGTTGGCCGCAGGCTTTGCTGGGGGGCAGAGGGCCACATGGCTCTCAAGGTGGGTCACCACGGCTGAGGGACCACAGCAGGGTAACACATAGCCTGCACAGCTGCTCTGGGAACATGGGAGAACCAGCTCTTGTGCCAGGGCACAGCATCCCACCTCTCACTATTGCCCACAGCTCCGCACAGCTCCCAGCACTCCAGGGCTGAGGAGTAAAAGGAAGTGCAATTCTTAAGGAAAAAGGACTCCAAAACCAACTAAAAACAAGGGGCAGAACAGGAAGCTGGTGCTGAGGATCAGAGGTGTGTGCCCAGGTGACAGGTGGTCACCACATGCTTGAACCCTCCATCACAGCAGGAGTACACCAGGCTGCTCAGCTCTGCGTGTGCCACCAGCACAGGAGACAAGAGATGCAACCACAGCACTACTTTTCCAGACTCCTCTGGCTTTCAGTCCAGCCTGAAGGCACAGAGAATTAGTTACATGCTTGCAAATTGCACATGGCCCACAAGCACAGGACACCCAGGTACACTGGGCTGCATGGGAGCCTTCACACTGCTGGGAACAAGGTAAGGGAAGCAAGGTCCTTGGGGAAGTTAAGAGAGGAAGGAGTGACTTCCACGAAGAGCTACGAGACAGCACAAAGCACTGCACAGTTTGACAGAGGGTGATCTCAGGCAGGGAATGCTCAGGGTGGTCATCCCACAGGGAATGACTAGCCAGGAATATCAGGGATAAGAGACCTTAAAGAACAGACCAGAAAAGATGGGGCACCTGAGCCTAGGATAACACTGCCCCTAAGAGGCACTTCACAGCAGTGATTCTAACAGAGGCAGGGACAGATATAGAGCAAAACATGGACACAGGTGGAGGAGGGAGATGCCTGAGCACCAGCCAAGACTTCTCTCACGCCATACCAATGAGTCTGGGCTGGGTCCTGGGCTCCATGGTACCCAAGGGACCAGGGGACCAGCTGGGCATCAGTGCCAGGATGGCAGAGGGAAGATGGAAAGGTAAGGACAGGGACACAAAGGCTTCTACCAAGTGAGAAGCAAAAGGATGAAGAGAAGATGGTGCTACACAGAGAAGAGAGAGGAAAGGAATGAGACGAAACACAAGAAAGGAAAAGCTAACAAAATCCAGAGCTGCCCAGCAGCTCCCAGATGTGTCCCTTCAGGCCACAGGGGAACTGCTGTGGTCACACGATGCAGCTGAGTGCTGACCCAGAGGGGCAGTGCTGACCTGCTGCGTGCAAAGGGAGAGCTCTGCTGCCTCCCATCCCCGTGGGACATACGGAGGAGAAGCCCTCAGTGCAGAACAGGGCACGGGACAGGCGGTGCCATCTGAAGCAGTTGCAAGGAGACATGCGGCAGAGCACTCACAGGTCCAGGTGTGCAGCCCAGCACAATGGAGCTCTTCTGCTCCCCTTGCTCCTAGTTCAGCCTCCCCAGCAAGCAGAAACAGATGCTCAGAGGTGCAAAATTTGCTCCTGCCATTTTGAGAACCGATTGAGTACAAGACAGCAGACCCACAGCCCATTGTGCATGGGAAGCCTTGGTCATTGGAAGGTTGTTGCTACTGTTTTTCAGCTTTCACACCAGCTCCTAACCTCCCAGAGGAGGTGGAAGAGGGCCTGGAAAAGGTATGCAGTGGTGCCGAGGCGGACAGTCCCCAGCACCTCAGAAATAGGGTCCTGTCCATGGCCCAAGGGGCACATGGAGCATGTAAGGGATATGTGCACGTACAAGTGAGGGAGCAGACCCAGCCCAGACCCTGGGAGCAGGGACAGGTCTCAGTCCCCCCAAACTGTCTGTCAAAAACAGGCTGAAGCTCTCCCATGAAGGCACTCACAAGTTAGATTGAAACAACTTACAATTAGGAAAAAAAAGCCAGTCAGTAAAATCATCAACACTGGAGTAGGATTTGGTTTAAGCATAAACTGAATTGCTGGTTCTACACTCAAGTCTTGTGTAAAAGGCCCAGGCAAGTGTCCCCAGGTCTCGAATTCTCCGTCTCTGGAACACACTTTTCCATATACACTGTCTCCCTTTGGGCCAGCCACCATCAACCCAAGGGGTGGATGTCACTGGATAAGAAAAATGGTGAGGGAATACAAAAACTCACACTCATGCACTTGGGAGATGATAGAAAACATGGGGTGTTTCCTTCAGAGATAGGGAATCTTTATTTGGCCCATGGTGGTGGGAAGAGAAGGGAGATAGAGGGGAATAACTAAAATGGAATGATTTGAATGTGCAAATACATCGGTGGCCACCAGGGTGGGTCAGACAGGAACATACACGAGACACAGGTGGATTGCACTGATCGCCGTTTCCAAAGCAGCTCAAAAATAAAACAAAAACAAGCCCTGCACCAGTTCTATCGTACCATCACTAAGTACCAAAGCTTAGAGTCAGTGAGACAGGTTAGTGAACTGTTTCCGTGGCAGGCAGGTGAGCGCCAGTGCTCAGAAGGCATGCTGGGGTAGGACTCTCACACGCTCCTGTTCCCCACCTCCTATGGTGCCCTGTGTCTCCAGCCTGCTCAAACACTCCAAGCTTCTTCCAAGAGCTTCTTCCAGCTGTTCCCGGAGCTCGTGGACCCCGTCCAGCTCCACCTGCAGAGCATGGTCTCTCGCAGCGCTAAGCAGACACGCAGCACAGAAGGGAAGAGGGTTAGATAGGCTGCAGCCAGCGCACGCCAAACCGGCCCCTCCATCAGGGACACCGACGCCAGGCACAGCCCCGGGTGCTCCCCAGGCAGCTCAGCCACCTCCTGCCTCACCTCAGACCTCTCCAGAGCACAGCCACCCCCCAAAAAAGGCCCCAGCCCGTGGTAGGGGCCTCGGAGTCACAGCTGTTCTTCAGTACTTTCCCAAGCACTCCACTTATGTGCTCCCTTGCTATCAGGTAGCTCAAATATCCCAGAGGCTGCAGCCCTGTGAAGGGCAGGGGACTAATGCAGGGGACAGGCAACTGCCTGGATAAGCACCTAGAGAGATCCTTATCAACCCAACAGTTGGCTGGGAATTCGACAGCAGTCTCTGAAAGGTGGCCAAGTGTGGGTGGGAAACTGAGCTGGGAAGAGATAAGCCAAGGAACAGAGATGGAAATCCCATGGCAATGGGAGGAGTTTAGGGAGCATTTAAAGCTGGCCACTGCAGCCTCTTCAAGGGAAAAAGGCAGCCTAAAACCTGGACTCTCAAAGAAGCTTTTGGCTGATCCTTTGCCTAGACTCCCTCTTTCCCCACTGAAAAGCTCTCAGACTTGCAGAATGATCCCTGCTTCAGGGATTGCCCCACTGGACCACCTACACCTGCCCTGGCAGCAGAGCAGGGCAGCACAGAGCCAAGGCACCCTCACTTACCTGTCTGGATGTGTGTGAAACTTCACCAGGCTGCCATAGAGCTGCCTCTCTGCCTGGAGAGCCTCATTTAATCGATTCCTCTCAGCCACCAGCCCTTCCAGCATCAGTAACAACTGGTTAGAGAGAATAGACAAGATGCAGCTCTTAAATAGAGACAGAAATCAAAGGAGGTATCTAGTTGTCCCTGACAAACTGGGGGTTCTCCTTCCTCTCTTGCTTGTGTCCAAGTTGATCTATATCATCCCTGGGCTCTCAAAAATCTGTCCTTTGGACAAGTGCTAAAGAGAACTGATCATCTCTGTATTCCCACATTCACACAGTCAGCTTCCAAGAACAAGCACATCTCAGAGTATACAAAGGCTGAAAACAAAGCCCTATAACTGAGCACCAGCAGAAATGCGAACACATCCAAGCTTGCCCCACTGGCACGCTACCTGCTGCCTTCTGTTTCCAGTAGCCTCCTGTCCTCGTGACTCTGCTACGGCCACTTTCTCCCGAAGCACCAGCACTTCTTGTGTCAGCCTTTCCACGGTTGGAATTTCTTCAGGATCCACCAGCTGCATCTGCAGATCCTGAAAACCAACAAACAGCACGAGGGCTCAGAGAGGAAGGGATCAGTAAAAAAGACAGCTGGACCTTTACAAACCTCCCTGGAATGCAACTGCCAAAAGTTTCCAGTGTTCAGAAAGATCCAGGTCTCCTAAGAAACAAATGTCAAAGCACCGAGAGTGAACTAGGTACAGACCATAGGGTTCAGTAAGAACCAAGAAGGGACATGACACATTCTGATTAAAGGACTTGGAGGAGAATGTTTGGTGCAGAAAGAGCAAAACACCAAATAACAACAGTCTGGGGGTTTGTGGCTTTTGCCTTCTGGCCAAAGGAACACAGAGAGCTGTAGGCAAACCAGCAGCAACAGTATCCACACACAGCCAGCCACACTGCTCCGAGGACGTGTGGGACAAAGAGACTCCTCTGCAGCCTTCCCAGGTGGAACTGACCCAGCCTAGCACAGTATCTCACCTTGATGATGTCCTCTTTGATCTGGATGGTTCTGGTCAAGGACTCGATATCCGAGGCCTGCACCTGCAGCTCCTCCTCCTGCGTGGCCACGACAGACTGGAGAGCAGTGAGCTCCCGCTGCAGAGGGAAGAGAAGCCTGTTGGACTTCTGAAAGCCAACACACCCCTACAAGTTGCTGCCCCATTTCTCTCACTGCAGGTACCCTCGCAACAGTGGGGTCCAAAACCTCCAGTGAGGGGCAGCCCTAAGGTCTGCTGAAGGTAAGGGAGATCAGCACAGGCTACATCACAAGCTCACCCTGCTTTCTCTTTCCTTCTTCACCATTAGCTCCAGCTCCTCTTTGGCATTGACAAGATCCTTCTCCAGTTCTGCTGCTGACATTGTAACTGCAAAGACAACTTGGTTACTGCAAGAAAATCATGTATCTGTTCAGATCCCAGGATCACACACAATCCCTCTCTGGCAAGACAGGGCCCTGATGCTTGTGCTACACATCACATTGTCTCTTAGTAAATGCTTCTTCTCCGCTTTATTTCAAAATTGTCTTGTTCAAAGTTCTCTACTCTTCCACAGTTTTATGTAATCATGTTTCCCCCACAGCCAAAAGCCTTGGTCATATTTGGGGACCTCAAAAGAAGCTGCCCCACACTCACCTCCCTCTGTCCTGCAGCTGCTGTCCTCCTGTGGGGATCCAGCAATGACTGTAGCTCCACAAGCTCTTTGCAGCATTTCCTGAAAACATAAAAGTCTGCAGTTTGCATTTTCGTGGGGAACACACAGCTTCCCCAGAATTCCAGGACTGCAGCAAAGCTTCTGGCTGCTCTGTTGACACCTCTAAAATGTGAAAAAACAATGAAGGGGATATAGCCAGGCAGCAGAGACAAGTGAACTGCACCCAGAAGTTGTATGTATGGGGAACAGGGCACTTGTTTTATTTGGCACTGGGAAGCTTATGGCAGCAAGTGTCTTCACAGTAAAGATTAAACAGGTTTCACTCAACTGCAGCAAGACCATCTTTCAATTGAGATTCATCTTCATCTCAGATGAGGCCCAAAGGGACCATGCAGGAAGGGAAACACATCCCTGGAAGTCTCTAGAGTTCACTGATCCTGGGAATAGAAACCTGTTTACAGCTGCTTAAAAACATTCAACACGTCAGCTTACCAATAAACCATTAACAGCTGCTCAAGTAGGAGCCACGGCATATGCAGCCTTGGAGCTGTGTTCAGCCTCAAAGCGGGTTTTAGCAAAGCTGCTTTAAAAATACCAACTCCAATTGTGGAAGAGACAGCAAACACCCAGCAGGCTCTGCCAAGAATTAGCAGGACCTAAATTTAGCTCTCTTGTCCCCTCCAGAATGTGACAACGTCAGGGAGGGGATTACAATACAGCAAGGCAGCCCAGCCCAACGAAGGAGTGGGTCAATGCTGGAAGGTCAAAGGGTGGGTGTCTTTCATACTTTCACGTGCCCCAAGGATTCAATTACTGCTTCATCACAACAAAAAGAGACACTGAGTGACAAAGGCTGGTGAAATCAAGATCAGAACATCCAGGCAGCATTCCTGCTCCTCAGTTTCTTCTCCTCCTATAGGAAGTCTTTTCCCTAATCCCACTTTCATTTCTGTCATTCTCTGTGGTGCTCTTCTCTCTCCTATTTCCTTCTGTGGCAATCAGTTCTTTCTGAAGCCCCAAGACCACAGGCAGAGAAACACAGTGCATGATTCTTACTTGTATGGGTTGTTTGTCCTGCTTCAATGGCCTGGCACCAGCTGACCGGGTCCCAACAGGGTCCTTCCCCAACAGGTGCTGGCGCAGGAGCTGTAGCTCGCAGCTCCTTTCAGCCAAAGCCTGCGCCATCTTCTCTGCAGCCACCTGATTGAGGGGGACAATTAGGGATAGGGCCAGGACCAGGGGTAGGATCCTGGTCCCTCTTCTTCCTTAGAGACTAACGGAAACCATCTCAGTATTTATCTGTCACTCGAGACTCAAAGTGCTCTGCAAACCAGCCTGGCAGCTACTGCTCCTGGCCACTCCAGTGGCCACACCCACTCCAGTGCTTCTTTCCCATCTCTACTCGCCAGCGAGGCTCGGCCTCTCACCTATGGAGGAACAAACTCCTCCACTTCTCTCAGCCCACTCATGGGCTTCTCTTTGCTTAACAAAAGTCAGGGCCACCCACCTCAGCCTCCAACTGTGGCACTGCACAAAACTTACTCTGCTCTGCTGCTCCTTTGTGCTCAGAGCCTGCAGCAGCTCCTGAATTTCAGCATCATGCTCCATGGTTTGACGGTTCCGGTCACTAAGGAGATCCTGCAGCATCTTCTCCTTGTGCTGGAGACGTAGGCACAGCTCCTCTGCTACCTCACTCTGCCCGGGGCCCAACTTGCACAGCAGAGTTGCTGTAAGTTCCTGAACAAGGAGGAGGAAAGGAGAGAGACTGCTACCATCAAACTGGAAGTTGTTCAAGGACTCTTCAGCCTGGGTGTAGCTGAGAGAGCAGTGTCAGCAGGCACAGGTATGTACAGGTGCCAAAAGCAGCCAGCCTCCAAACACTGAGCACAGTTTCAGGTGAGGCAGGCAGCAGGCTCAGGTTTGGGACCACTCTCTCTATGGACAAACTGGCTGAAGGCTCAGAAAGCCAAGCTAAGGCCTTACCTCCACTTCCTTGTTCCTGTCATGCAGGCAGGTCTGAAGCTGTTGGATGATCCCCTCCTGCTCCTTCTGCCTGCTGCAAGATTTGGCCTCAATCTCCTCTTTGAGCCAGCGGAGGTTTTGACAGGTTGCTGAGACCTGCTCCAGTTCCAGGGTTTTGGCTTTCAGGAGGCTCTCCAGGCTCTGAGGACCACAACAGAAGCAGCTCAACCAGGGACAGAGACTTAATCCTGAATTAAGCAAAACTGGAAATACCAGTCTCTGCTGCTAGCAGAGTCACCACACAGATTCACCCATCTGTTCCAGGTGTCCTCTATGCCCAGCCCAGAAACAGGAGTGACCTAGGAACTTGCTCTACACACAAGACCAGTGGAAGCCAAACACCTGCAGACATTCTCCCCAGCAACCACCAGAGCATTCACAGGAAGGTCTGTCTAATACCACATCCCCACAGCCGTGCTAGACTCGGCAGGCCCAGGTCCAAGCACTCACGTGAATGGTGGCCTCGTTGCTGGAGAGGACATTGCGCAGCCTCTCCAGGTCACTGCCACGCTCCCGGATTGAGAGATGGAGCTGTTGTAGCTCTTGCTCCTTCTTCTCCAGGGCACAGAACTTCTCATCTACTGCTCGCTGTGTGAAAGAGGGGATCATTCAGAATGGGGTAATAGGGCTCTGCAGCCAACACTCCCTGTATGTTGAACTTCAGCACCCCTTTCCAGGGGGACTCCTCTCAAAGGATGAGCCACGTAGAGCATAGAGAAGATATGGCCACCCCTGGGGTCAGCCTGGGGCTGATGGTAACACAAAGGCTGAGCCTCAGGGACAACTGAAACATTGTCTACAATATGTGCTCACCTCCAGAGCAGCATCCCTGTCACTGACACGCTGCTGCAGTTTCTCCAACATGGTATTCATGGCTGCAGGGCTCTTCTCCAAGCTTTGCTGGCATTGCAGAAGCTCCTTGGATTCCTAGAGATCACACACACCCCCTAGTACAACCGACAGTAGAGAAACCTCCCCCACTTCCGAGAGCAGCACAGGAGAATCAGGGATAACTACCTCCACCCTATGCTTGCTCTCGCTTTCACATTAAAGGGTGGTAGTCCCAGCACCTGGGGCTGGCTGACTAGCACCTGCCAGGGCTCACCAGGCATTGCTATGGGCTGAAGTACGTGGATAACTGTGCCTTATTCCTCATCTTGGGGGCCCAGAAGCCTCTCTTTCCTTCCTTTCTTCAAAGGGCATGCATGAAAACTACAGACAGACTTTTGCATGGCCAAATACCAAAAGAGGGGCAGGGACTCCATTTAATTATGCTCAACTCAGATCTTTCTGCATCTCACCTGCAGAAGCTGCTCCTTGCGAGCCAGCTGCTGAGTCAAACACTGAACTCTCTGCTCCTGGGCCTGCAGCTCATGGCTTTTCTCCCACTCCAAAGTCTGGAGCTGCTGAGCCTTGTCCTGCAGCTCTGCCTGCAGCTGTTGTACCACAGCACGCAGCTCCTGCAAGGAAAAAGCACATACCTTGGAGTTCAGTCCTCAACACGCAGGCCAGTCTGAGGAAGCCAAGAGCAAAAGGGCTGGGGGAACAGCTAAAAATGCTCTGCAAGGCTACAACTTTCACATCTCAAAACACACTTCCGTGACGGTGAGGTTTGAATTTATTTCATTTCCCAGAGTATCCATCCATCTAAACCCCTTGCTCTGGCCACAGGCAGAGCTTTAATCAATCACAGCTAACCTGTGCAGCAGGGGACATGAACATCACAAAAAGAGATGGGACATTTGCACCAGCCAAAGACGTAAAAGTGACAACATACCCACTATCAAGGGTCTTTGCTGATTCTAAATCCTCAGCTATGACACTACGGAGGCTAGAGAATTTTCCTTGCCATGTGTGACAAGGGCTTAGGCAAGTGTGCCCAGTCTCCTGTCAGCAGAAATTATGAGAGCAGAGTATTGACTACATCAGTGCTTCTTAGTCGTGTAAACCCAGAAACTTCCAGGCTAAGTGCTTGTCGTACCTGGTTGTGTTTCCAGGTTGCCTCTTTCTGCTGCTCTTCCTCATGAACCGTGGTCTCCAGGAGCTGGGTTGCTCTCTTCGCTTCAGCCAGCTGATACTCTTTCTGGCGCTGAGCTCTCTTCAGTTTCTGCACCTCCAGTTTGGTGCAGAAAAGTGTATTTTGGAGATCAAGCAGTGACATTTGCTGCTCCTGGGGTGACAGTGGGCTCTCTGACACCTACCAAAAACAGAGTTCAGAGAAACTCAGATATTCTCTTCACATGAGGGATTTAAAAACCAGGATCCCTGCAGAATGAAACCTGATGTATTTGAGGCCTTCCAGGACATACCTGCAGCTGTCCCAGATGGTTTCTGTGTAACATGTCCCGCAGCTTGGCCATCGTCTCGTTCTGCCCTTCGATGATGAGGTACAGCTCTTCTGTCTGAGTCCAAGCACAGGAAGCCCAGTCAGTGGCAAACCAAGCACAAACTCTCCCATCCCAAGCCTCCAGCCTGCATTATGACACCTCAGCACCACATGAGTTTTGCAAGAAGTAATTTACTGAGATGCGGGATGCCAAGCAATGGCTCAAGCATTCCTTTTCAGCCACTGCCCACAGGGCTAGCACAGTTCCCTGTTCTGGTGAGCACCACCTGCCCACTCAAAACTGTTACCTTACTCTCTTTGCTCTTCAGGGCCTCGTTCAGACTCTGGATTGTATCATCTTGCCTCTGTGATGTTTCTTGGACAGATTTTAATTCAAAATTCAATTCATTCAGCTTTTCCTGTAACAACTGAAGACAGAAAAAGGTTTGGTCTATTTAACCTTGCCTAATGCTCTATGTAAACACCCTTAAGACTCCCTCCACTCCTTACTCCACACAACCCTGGTGCTGATCACATCAAGATCAACGTGGCCCCCTCTAGAGTCTGTAAACACTGTTGGAGCTGGGTGGAGACTGGTGAGTAAACACACACAGGACTTATTCCAGTGCTTCTGCCCCCTCAGGTGCAGGGCAGAGGTTTCAGGCTTGGGTTCACAGATCATACTGCCTCCCATATACTCCAGGAGAGTCTCACTCAGACTGCCCAGCAGCCCTCCCTCCCAGTTTCTGTCATTTGTTTCTGTTTCCTCAAAAGGAAAGGGGTTGCTTCAGCCCAAAATCTTCCCAAGAATCTGAAAGAAAAGTATCAGCATGGAGAAGCTATGTATTCACTGATCAAAGCAGTGGCTTATTTAGCATTAAGTTCTGGCTTCAGCACAACAGAGCCTAGCCAGTGCCAGTGTGCCAACAGCACAGCTGCAAAGCAAAGGGGAACCTCTCACTGCTCTCCGTGGCCGGTTTACAACCTGAGAAACTTTTGCCTTTGACACTCTCACCCTAAAGAAAATACCACCCACTCAAACAGTTTCAGGACAGTTTACTGCTTTCACCATAAAGCTCATGACACAGCACACGTTGTGCAGTTAAACAAGTGCTTATTAGCATTTTTAAACATAGTGCCTGTTGGCATTCTTGAAGTTGGATGATACACCTCTTCCTGTGAACTTACTCAAGACTCAACTTCTTAAGGAGCTGGTGCTGCCACGTAATTTCCTCTAGTTGCTCGTTAGTTTACACACCTGTCCTGTTATCTCTTCTCCAAGAGACACTCCCCCTAACCTGTTCAAACACTTCTAACTGCATTTACTGGGCCTTGGGTCTCTATTTCTGTCAAGCTTTGCAGTCCAGGAAGCTTCAGCACCTTATGGCTATCCCCAGATTTAAATAAATATTCCATCCCAATTTTTCTTCCACATTTAACCTGTTTTTCCAGAGGATTTAATTTACCTTAGAGTTCAAGAGCACAATTAAGAATACATACCCTTCTCAACAGGTGTTAATATTGATCTGCCTCAAGACAACTCAGATACATGTTTCTTTTCCAAGTATTTAAATAGAAATGAAACCAGGACCCCCTCTACGTTGATCTACCTTGCTGCTTGAAAACAGAAGGCAGCCTTCACCCCGTTTCCTGCACCAGGCTCAGCTCATGCAAATCCAAGAGACAGAGAAATAGCCCTGAGCATCTCTCCTTCACCAGCTCCTGGAAGGCTCACCAGGCAAGCAGAAAGTTCTTTCAAAATCATGATTTGCAAAATTAAATATGGAAAATTTACACAGCCCAGCTGCAGAAAAAAAAAAAGTAAATGCTTTTCATTCAAGCTGGCAGACAACAGCATTGAGACTCACACAGCAGCACACACCCTTTCTGGGAGAGAGGTGCAGGTACCTGCCTCCAGCCAGGCCAGGAGGCACCCTCTGACACTAACCACATCAGACTCACTAGGCACTGGATGTGCTGTTCATGAAGAAATACCTTGTTGGCAGCTTCAAAGTGCTGGATTTTGCCCTGCAGCTCTGCTGCATGCACATTGGACACGTGCTCCCCTGCTGCAGGGTTACCGGGAGCTGGCTGCTGATGTTCGTCCTGCAAATTCTGAAAGGAGAAAAACAGTGAAAAATGAGAGAATGGCTCAACTCTTGCACTGGCTTCTTCTAATCAGCTGTTGGCCATCACAGACCCTGCAGCATGGGTTTAAACGCGCTCCATGTGCTTTTCTGACTGGCTCTGATACATTATTCTGCCCATGTCTCCCTTCACCTGGGTAGCAGGCTGGCACCTGGCAGCTCTTTGCCTCGTCTGCCAGAAGTGCCCTGGTGCCCTGAGGCGCTGATTGGGCTCCCTGCCTCTCCTCATTGCTGCACCATGAACCCAGCAGCTTGTTTAGCTCTAACCACTGTCTGTGGGCTAATGATGGATCTTCTCCCCACACCCAAGCCACATCCCAGAAACCCACTCTCCTTCCCATGTACCCTGCTGGTGTTTTGAAAAAGCTTCAAAGCCAGCACTGAAATGCTTCCCATGTTCTGCCGAGCTTCTGTGTCTTTATCAAGCCTACAGCCTTCAATCCTTCCCACCAGCTCCCCTCCTGCCACAACCTAGCGTCACCCCCTGCTCTGAACCCCTCCACTTGTGATTTTCTGGGCTCTCCTTCATGACTCCCAGTGCTCCAGCATCCACACTGTGTACAATTCCCTGCAGCTCCTCAAACAGGAGCAAATTCAGTGTCACAGCTGAGGTTTTTTTTCATGACACATACCCATTTATTGGGAACGTAAACAGCCTACTTTGTGACACGTGGCCTGCCAGACCCGGCTGGCTGAGCACAACACTAATCCCTTGTCATCCCTCCTTACAATTTCGATGTCTCCCGCCCAGTGAGTTAACTCCTTACGGCAGCACTCCATCCCAGCCACCTCCTTAGCCCTCACACGACTCCTTCAGTATTCCTGAATATTATCAGTGACACGAAACCGACTGCACTGGTGCCTGCTCTAGGGTGGGAGCCCTGGAAAAGGCTGCAGAGATGCAGCACAGAGGCCATGGAAACGTGGCAGGGCTTTTTGGAGCACACACAGGAGCACCAGCTCCAGGCAGTGCAGCACAGCGAGAACAGTCAGCTCCGATGAGCTCTGTCAGACTGAATCCTCCTCTTCAGCAGCCACAGAAACGCTGTCTGTGGGAAAGCCAGGCAGCGCAGGGAAGCTCCTTCAGGTCTGTGCACTGCTTCTCACAGACAGAAGTAACACTTCCCTTTACCCTGATGTTTTGTTAGAATTCTAGAGAAAACTTACAGTCATGGTGATTACAAATTTTCTCTGCCAGAAGACTTCGGGTGAGAGGGAGAGCTTTTAGAATATGTCACAGCAGCTATTTTGAAATAAAGTTGATTACAAAAGAGAGGAAAAAAAGGAAAACACATTTCCTCAATTTTCACATTAAAAAAAAAAAAAAAAAAAACAAAAAAAAAAAGGCAGAAAACATGGAAAGAGCTAACAGCAGGGAGGGGAAAGGCAGAGCCAGCTCCAGAGTTCAAAGTTCCAAAGCCCAAGCTGCCTCCCTCATGCCTTCCTGCAGCCATGTCAGGAGCAGAGCTCCCCAGCGGCTTCTCCAACATCAGCATTTTACTGACAATTTCGCCTAAGCACAGCCCCAGCAGTGCCAGCACACGCTGACCCCAACAGAACACTTCTTTAAAAAATAATAATCATGGCATTATCTGAGCCTGCCAATCTCAGATCTGCCCAGCACAGCGGGGAAGAGCCTGGCTGTCAGTAGGGCACCGCTTCCCTCGCTGCTAGCACGGTACTGCAGGCAGCTTCGGGAGCGTCTCCTCTCTTCGGGAGGCTCTGTTTGGTGCCACTTCCCTGGGACTGTGGTGAGGAAGGGGAGGAATTGTTGGTCCAAGAAAATCCCCGGGAAGACGGTACCTACAAGGTCACCAGAATGCTCCGTAAATTTAAAGAACTGCAAAAGCAGTAAGAGAACTGTGGTCCTATATAGACCTATATAGACATCCTAGACGGTCCTTTCACATTTATGCACAGGAATCGCTGGATGGCAACAGCACCTGACTTATAGGAAGAGTGTTGCTTTTACAAAGAGAAAGAAAAATCATTTGTACAAGAACTATTTAGCCTACCAGCTGCATCTGCCTTCCCATTTTTGCTCTTAAAGCCATCCAAAGGATTAAGCCCTTCCCCTTTCAGCCAGACCCTGCACCGAAGAGCTGCTACTGTCATGGCAAGGAACCGGCAGTGAAAAATCCCGCAGGATAAATTCCTGGCAGGGACAGTCGGACGGCAGAGGCTGGAGAAACTCTTCAAAACACAGTTCCTAGACGAGGACGGCCATGTGTGACACAAAGCCAACCTGTAAACACGCCACGCTGATTGTGCCACGTTGTTCAGAGAAAGCCCATTTGTACTCTGCAAACATATCCCTAGCAGTGAAAATCATCAGCAAATGACACGATGCCCTGGTTCGCATCCTCAGCCGCCGGCTGCCAGCGCGATGCCTTTGTGCTCCAGATGAAAACTAGTTTTCCTACGTTCCTCCCTAGCATCGTTTCTTGAGCAGGCTTTTATGGAAAAAAGCACACGGCTCCGGGAAACGCCCGAGCAGATGGGGCAGCAAGCAGCCGGCTAAAGAGGAAGAGCAATTCAGCACTGCCACAGTTGCCATAGTAATAAACGAGCATTTTCCTAATCCCCCAGGCTACCTACAGCATTATGCAGCACTAAGGCTGCTAATGAGAATGCAATTAGGCTGACATGGATATTCCTGAATTGAAGCTGACTGAGGCCTTCTATTCATTACAGAAAGTGGTAAAGAAGTTACAAGTTCAGCTTTTTGACTGCATACTAAAGAACATTTCACTAAAGCCAGCAAAACAGAGGCAACCTGGAGCCAGGACTGCAATCAAGACAGATAATGGCATACCGAAAGCAGGAGCTTTCATCACCTCTCAGCAACACCTACCACTAACTGATAGATCTTTTCAAAGGATCAGAAAATAAACCAATTATCTTGAATACTAACCCTAAAGTCATCCTCTGGCACAAATCCACCTGCAAGGAAAACACCTTTTCCTCAGGGCACACGCCACAGATGCCTGGGCGGCTCTGCACGTTCGGAGGCCTGACCTGCAGAGGCAGCACCGGAGGCAGGCATTCCTCACACTCCAACCATTACTCAGGCACAAAGAAAACACATTTGCTGGAAAACACATGCCCAGAAGCTTAAAATACTCCTTTTCGTTGTGGATAAAAGCCACACCGACTTCTTAAAGATGAAGCGAAACTGGTGTTTTCTCAGCAGGAAAATGACAAAGAGCTTAGACCCACCTAGCAGACTGCATTGTCAGGGAGGGCTGATGGAGGAGGGGGAAAGGTTAATTTCCCAGAACACCAGGAGGAAACCGGAGACAAGAGAATGACTGAGAAGAGAGGCAGCACACCTAAAAAGGACCGAGCTGCCTATTCATAGCCCCGATTCAGCCATACCGTGGCTGTCTGCATTATCTCAGCACAGAAGAATCCCCAGTGGGCTCAGCACTGGACCAAGAGGACAATGCTCAATGGCGGCACCGTGACCTCTACCTGTACCCGCAGCGGCATATAATCCTCACAGATGTCATCCCACAGCTCCTGCAGTTCAGAAATTTCCAGGGGAAGGCCCAAAGGAACTCTGGAAAACGATTTTCTGTCTGTGTTCAGGAAGGCAGAACTAGCACAAGCTAAGCCAGCAGAAGCACTGCCATCTGCCAAGTCACGGCTAAGCTTAGCAGGGGGCAAGCTGGACTTCACAGGAATAGGTAGTCGGCTGCCTCGGGGTCTCTGAAGGGGTTTATAGTCCAAAGTCTTGATCAAATTGAGGGCCAGCTCCAGCCTGTTCCCGCTCAGTGAAGAGCTTGGGGTCATGCGGTCATCCGAGAAATCGTCACATTTCCCGCTCCCTTTCACCCCCTTATCTGCATCTTCATCCTTCTGCTGTGGAGGGCTTGCCTCCACGGCAGTGTCCAGAGACTCAACAGAGGATGCAGGCGTGCCTTCCTCCATGCTGTCCCCATCCACAGCCACCCTGGAGCTTGTGGACTCGGCCACATCACAGACAGATGACTCTTCGACGCCCATGCTGGCTGACCAGCGGCTGGACAGCCCACAGGAGATGCTCCTGGCCACCTTTCGGGGCACTTTGCAGATGGCTTCATAGTCAGCATCGGCCACACGCAGGGCAGCACAGCCCCGACAGCGCCGCGGGCGGTTCCCTGCTCCCTCAGAGTGGTGGCAGTTGTATGGCTCCAGGCCGTGCTCTTCTTGATCCATCCAATATTCAAACCCAGAGTAAGCAAAGTCCTCCTGAAGGAGGGCAGTGTACCGTGCATCAGGCAGGTTGGAAAGGTCCACAGTCCCCTCCCCAGCCCTGTCCTCCGTGCTGGAGTCGTCGTTGTTCCTGCGGTACATGCTTGTGATGCAGAACTTGAGACGGTCCTTCTCCAGCAGCAGCTTCTGCAGGCGCTCGATGGAGAGGGCTTCGATGCGGGCGATGACAGTGTCGAACCTGTAGATGCGGTCCAGCATGAAGGCACACTTGCTGCACGCGAACTCGGACCTGCCATCCCGGCACAGCTCCCTGCCCAGGACGTGAGAGAGCAGCACCTGGAGATTCAGCTTGGCCGCCGTGTGAAAGATCCATCGCCGCTGGTTGCCACACAGCTCCCGGCCGCAAATCCGGCAGTTTTCCTTCATCCTCCCTCCCTCCCGGCACCCAAACCTACTCCTGCGGGTTTTCAGAAGACCTTCCGGAGGTCAGCACATCTCCCTCAATCCCTGAGCCCACTGGCGCGTCTCACCGCACCAATCCCGTCTTTTTAGGGTGGTGACACGCCAGGACTCTTGATGCAAGAGAAACATCCCACCCTACACCACCTCCTTCACATCTTCACAACCACACCTGGGCTGCCCCCTTCTCCTGGCTGCCCCACCCCCCGATGCTGCTCCCTCGCCTCACAGCTCGACCCCTCGATGCTGCCTCCTTTTTCCTCACAGCCCCGTCCCCGGGGCTACCCCTCACCGCGGGCTGCCCCTGCCCCTCCCGCCCCGGCCCCACCGCCCCGAGCCGATGATGCTCCTGCCACGGCAGCGCCCGGCGTCTGGCTCAGATTTCAAGATGGCGGAGGAGCCCAGCCCCTCACGCATGCGCAGTGCCGCAGCGCCTGCCGGGATATGTAGTTGCCACGCCCGTGTTACGCATGCGCAGTGGCAGCCCGCGCCACGCCCGGACACACGGGCAGCGCCGGGGGTCGTGACAGAGACACCGACAATGATCGATCGCGACACGACAGCGCAGGGGTCCAGTCTCAGTGCCAGAGCCGCTCAGCCCCACATACACTAGTGCTTGGCTCCATTGCAAGTGCCTGTCCCAGTGCCAGGTTCCTAGCTCAGTGCATGTGCCACGTCCCCGTTCCAGTGCCAGTACGTGTCCCAGTGCCGGATCCTCACCCCACTGCCATATCCCCGTCCCAGTGCCAGTACCTGTCCCAGTGCCGGATCCTCACCCCACTGCCATATCCCCGTCCCAATGCCAGTACCTGTCCCAGTGCCGGATCCTCACCCCACTGCCATATCCCCGTCCCAATGCCAGTGCCTGTCCCAGTGCCAGGCCCCCACCCCAGTGCCATATCCCCGTCCCAGTGCCAGTACCTGTCCCAGCGCCGGATCCTCACCCCACTGCCATATCCCCGTCCCAATGCCAGTGCCTGTCCCAGTGCCAGGCCCCCACCCCAGTGCCATATCCCCGTCCCAGTGCCAGTACCTGTCCCAGCGCCGGATCCTCACCCCACTGCCATATCCCCGTCCCAATGCCAGTGCCTGTCCCAGTGCCAGGCCCCCACCCCAGTGCCATATCCCCGTCCCAGTGCCAGTACCTGTCCCAGCGCCGGATCCTCACCCCACTGCCATATCCCCGTCCCAATGCCAGTGCCTGTCCCAGTGCCAGGCCCCCACCCCAGTGCCATATCCCCGTCCCAGTGCCAGTACCTGTCCCAGCGCCGGATCCTCACCCCACTGCCATATCCCCGTCCCAATGCCAGTGCCTGTCCCAGTGCCAGGCCCCCACCCCAGTGCCATATCCCCGTCCCAGTGCCAGTACCTGTCCCAGCGCCGGATCCTCACCCCACTGCCATATCCCCGTCCCAATGCCAGTGCCTGTCCCAGTGCCAGGCCCCCACCCCAGTGCCATATCCCCGTCCCAGTGCCAGTACCTGTCCCAGCGCCGGATCCTCACCCCACTGCCATATCCCCGTCCCAATGCCAGTGCCTGTCCCAGTGCCAGGCCCCCACCCCAGTGCCATATCCCCGTCCCAGTGCCAGTACCTGTCCCAGCGCCGGATCCTCACCCCACTGCCATATCCCCGTCCCAATGCCAGTGCCTGTCCCAGTGCCAGGCCCCCACCCCAGTGACACTGCCAACATCCGAGTGCCAGCCTGCCCCAGTGTCCAGCCCCGGCAGGCAGTGTGGGTGTGCATGTCCCCACAGCACAGTGCCACCAGCACCTGCACAGCAGCCCATGCCACCCCGTGGGCAAGCACCAGGGTCCCCACAGGGCCACCACACAGGCAGTTCACACACTGATGGCCCACAGATGCTGGGGACAGTGCTGTTCCACCAACATGCAACATGGCCAGAGCTGTGCAGCTGCCAGGAACATGCCACTCTGATCTCTCACAGCCCTGAAATCCTGCCTGGCACCATGCCAGGCTGCTGGGAGTATTTTAAGACTTGGGATTTAAATGGCAGAAGGGAGCAAGCAGCATCAACACCTGCAGAAGGACTGCACAGGCCTGTCCCCTGACAGCTCACACCATGTCCTCTGAGCCCCTCTGTTTCTCTCAGCTCCTAGCAACCACCCGACCCTGCCATGGCACAGCCCTGGCCACAGCCCCAGAAGGGGACAGGGATGACAACAACCAGCCAAGCCCTGAGTGGACGTCCTCCTCCCTGGGGTCCCCCCACCCTTGCCAACTTACCTGCTCCTCCATGACCGGAGACCCCTCCAGGCGCTGCTGCAGGTCATGCTTCTCTGCTGACAACATTTCCACGAGCTGGTTGCTGGCAGCCAGCTCTTGGGTCAGCTCTTTGATCCTCCTGAGAGGGACAAAAGGGCATGGGATGCTCAGGGACTGAGTTGGCCCTGAGATGACACTGGGAACAGCTGACAGAGGTCAATTTCTGATGCAAAGCAGAGCAGCCTCAGGACAGCTCCCCCTTCCCCACAGCCCAGCTCTCCCCCCTTGGGACCCCTGCACCCCACCAGATATGCACAGCCCCTCAGTCGTGCACAGCACAAGCCCCCTGGTAGTCCCCAAGGACTGGAACAGGGCACAGGCTGACAGCATAGAGGGGACATGTTCTGGACACCTACCTCTGGGCCATGGTGTCGCAGCCATCATCGTTCCTGTCCTCCTGCTTTGTTCTTGCCACTTCCTCCAGCTTCCCTGTCAGCTCCCGGCATTTCTCTGCCTCAGCTCTGGCCAGCGCCGTGGCCTGCTCGGCCTCACTCCGTGCCAGCCTGGCCTCCTGCATGGCAGCAGGGTGAGCCCCCAGGCACCAGCCCCTGGCTCCTCCCTGGCCCCCACCATCCCTTGACTCACTTCCTGCAGGAGCTGGATCTTGTTCTCCAGGAGCTCGTAGACGTGCTCTGACTCCCGCTGCCGCTCCTCATACTGCTGCCGGAGCGCAGCCTGGCTACGGGTCGTCTGGTTCTCCACGGCCACCCTGCCAGGCACAGCACGGTGTGCCACAGCCTGCTGTGGCATGGCATCCCCCAGGACATGGCATGGGCTGGCACAGCATTGTGTGGCTTGGCAGTGTGCAGCGTGGCACAGCATGGCATAGCACAGCCTTTGTGAAAGCCTCCACCCCAAACCAGCTGGGCTGGGTGATCTGTACCACACCAGGTGCCCTCAGCCTGGCTGCCCCCATGTCCTGCACACTCCCAGCACTGCTGCCCTGGGGACATGGCTCCTCTGGCAGCACCAGGACATGTTTAGGCTCTGACCCACCAGAGGACTCCCCACATACTCCCAAAACCAGGGGCTCCCCAGCTGCTGTGCAACTGGCCCCCTGCCATCGGTGCCCCATGGTGAGACACCCATGCCATGGCCCCTGGGCACGGTGCTGCCCTCCCCCCACCAAACAGGTGCTGTCCTTTATTTTTAACTGGCGCCGGGGCTGTAAGAGGAGCCCTGTGGGTGCCCAGCCCCATTGCAAACCCCTCTAGCCCCACTGCAGGCCCCTCTACTGCCTGCTATGGGCAGAGTGCAGGCAGACATCCCCCGTCTCCATGTCCCCACAGCCACTGCAGGCGGTGTGTGGGCACCATGTCTGCCCCGGGGTGAGGGGCTTGGCCAGCCCCACTCACCATGTGTTGTCCAGGGCTTGTTGCTTCTCCTGCAGCTCCCGCTTCAGGCTCTCCACCTCCACCTTCAGCTCAATGTTCTATGGAGCAGGAAGGAGGTGGGTAGGATGCCCTCATGCTTGCCTGGACCCCTCAGCCCCCCTGCCCACGGGAATGAAGCAGAAGTGGCATGGGGGACCCCCACCCCGTGGCAGGGCTTTGGGTGAGTGGCACAGGTGGTATTTTAGCCTGTCGGCGCTGGGATGGGGTGTACCCACTCCATCTATCTGCCCCCAAACTTCCACTGTCATCCACCCCGGGCACCCCACCAGGCTGGGGATGCCCTCCCCAGCCCTCTCCGAGCTCCTGTCAAAGGAAACGAGAGGCAAACTCCCACACAGCAGCTCCCCCAGCCCCAGTGCCCGATGCCCTCCCTGACATCCTCCCCGGCTACACTCCTCTGACCCCATTCCCTCCCAGAAAAGAGAGAAAACCCCCTCACCCCTGTCCCCTACAGGCACTCACCCGCCGGTAGACATCGTCCCGGCTGTCCTCGCCCTTCTGCTGGACGCGCTCCTCCAGAAAGTAGATGCGGAGCTTGAGGCTGAAATTCTCCTTTTTGAGGTCATTGAGGTGCTGGGAGAGCGTGCGGTACCCGTTAGCCATGGCCGGCGCTCCATGGGGCGGGCATCCCGGCACCCCTCACATGGCGCCGCCGGGAGACAGCCTAGGCTCCCTGCCCGCCCGCAGCTCCCGTCGCTGGCCCCGCTGCTCTCCCTTTCCTCTTTTTTTTCGCCTCCCAGAGCTATTTGAGGAATCGCTGGAGCGGGAACAGCGGGTGGTGAAACCCGAGCCCCGGAGGCCCCCACGCGCCGCAGGCGTGAGGGCGGTGAGGGGAGCGTGGCGCCCGGCCGGGCTCAGCCCCCTCTCCCTTTGCCGCCACCACCTGCCCGCGACCCCTCCTGCACTCCCCACCCCGCTGCTGTGTCCAGGGGACCCGGCACGAATCCTGCAAGCACCCGGCAGTGCCGGGAGGGCCCCAGCGATGCCATGGGGGCATCCCAGCGCCCCGCCTTCTCACCTGCTCAAAGTCCCGCAGGGTCTGTGTCTGGGCGAGGGGACCCGTCTCCAGATCCCGGAGAAGACACGTTTGCACCAAGGGGCCAGGCTGGGGCTGGGCATCCGGGAGGCCACTGGACTCCCTCGGCTCGGCTGGCACAGGATCCTCATCACCTTGACCCCACAGCCCTTCCTGGGAAGCTGGCAGGGAGCAAGGGCGAGCAGCAGTCAGACGAGCAAAGTGGCTGCTCCACACCTCTTCTGCCTCCGAGGAGAGGCATGGGGATGCCTCGGGGCCCAGAAAGCCGCTGGCCATCCCTGGGGCGATGCACAGGCACATGCCCCTCATCGGGGCACGGGAACGGGGCATGCAGGGTACCGGAGGCTCTCGGGGTGCCTTACCTGCCATGTGTCTGGCTCCGGGGACCACGGCTGGCACGTCACTGCTGCAGGGGTCCCTGCGGAGAGCAGCACACGGCCGTGTCACGCACGGCATCGGGGGTCCAGGCCTGGGCCCCCCCTGTGCCACCCCGCCCTGTGCCAGAGGGACCAGGGAGGGTGGTGGGGGGGGCCCACGGGTGTCTGTGCACACGTGGGGATGCACGTGTGTGTTCCCACAGCCGCTGGGCAGCGGCTCTGAGTGCAAAGACACGAGGCCCTGGGGACTGTGCAGATGGCAGTGTCCCCTTAGTAGCACTTTAGCTCCATTAGCAGCCCTGTCAGGGCCACCTGAGCCCCCACAGCAGACCCCCACAGCCCCCAGGGAGGATCTGGGGAAATGAGGCAGGCTGGCCCTGGCTGCTCTCTGAGGCACCCTGTGCCTCTGAGCTGTCATGGCTCACCAGCTCCCCACCACAGCCGTAATCAGATTTATTTTCAGCTCAGAAGTGTGAGTCATTTCATGATTTAAAAGAAAGAGAGAAAGAGAAACTCCAACAAATAAAAAAACCCCTGGACTGTTGGGGTTTTTTCCTTTTAAAGAAATCAGAATGTTTATTTTCTAATCTCAGCCTGACAGCTTTTTGGTGGGGCCCCATGAGCAGGGAGGTGGGCACTTGCCCCAGCACCAGTGTGGGCACAGTGCCCTGCCCACATGCACGAGGCTGAGGCCCAACAGCCAAGTGGGGACAGCATGTTCCTGTGGCACAAGCCCTGGTAGGTGCCCCGGGACCATGTCCCCAGAGCCTTGCACACCACACCAGCACCTTGCAGCAGGGGACACAGCACTGCCAGCCTGGCAGGGAGCAGGGGAGGCAGGCACAGGGTGCCACAGCAGCAGTAACGCGTCATGGAGGGAAACTGAGGCACGATGACTTTAAGCACACTGGCACTGGTCAGGCATGGGTGTGCGCCCTGCCAGGCACCATAACCAGCATGATACCCAGAGACAAAGCAGACAGAGGTGTTGTACCTGGAGGCATAGCACCCAGAGGTGCAGTGCCCAGGGGCATCTTACCCAGCGGTGTGGAACCCAGAGGCACCCAAGTTTCAATAACCAGAACTGTGATGCCTGAGGAGACCTGATACCAAGAGGCACAATACACAGGGAGGTGTCACACCCCAGGAGGACCAGTACCTGGGGTGTGATACTCAGAGACAAAACATCCAAGGAGCCATGATACGCAGACTCAAGATGCACAAGGATGCACAACACTTAAGGAAGCACAGTACCCAGTGGCACGATATCCTAAGGCATGATATCCCTGGAGGCAAAATACCCGAAAAGGCGCAATAACCAGTGACATAATATGCAAGGCTCAACACCCTGAAGGGTAATACCCAGAGACACAACAAATGAGCCAAACACTTGATGCACAAGGAGGCACAATACCCAGAGGCAGAATACCCATAGGGACAGTACAATACCCAAGGAACTGAAAATCCTGAGGATGGTGTGTGGTGATGACCAAGGAGCCAGGCAAGGGCTAAGGCTTACTATCTGCACCCTACACTGTGTACCCTCCACATTAACTTTGCAGATGGAGATGTGCATAGTTGACATCAAGAAGGGATGACCTGGGCAAATTAGGAGGTCCTGTGAGATGGGATTGTTCTGCTTTGGCTCTGAAAAACTGCACAGAACGGAACAAAGTCCTGTGACTGGAACTTTGAAGGACACCATGGCCAAAAACGTAACTTTTTCCTGACTGAGGATTATTTAAACAATGAAACACACCACTGCATCGGCTAATAAGCTTAATTAAATACATGCCACATATATGACTCTATTACTCAACTCTCCACCTACATCATGCCATATGTAACATAGGAGGAGGGGGATAAGATTGGGCTACACATAAGGAGGGTAAAAATTTCACCTAGTTTGGAGGAAGACCCAAAAATACCTTGGAGACAGTCAATGGGCTACTCTTCTGTCCTTTGTCCCAAGCCAGGGACACTTTGCTAGGTTTCTGCATGTTATTGTTATTATTACTTGGGTTAACACAAGCGTGCACCATCCTGGGAGGGAACAGAATGGGTCCAAAAATGTTGGAAAAACAACAATAAAGCAATTGTTGGTGCAGTATTGAGGGTTCATTGATCTTGTGTGCAGGAGGAAATCAGAGCAGTCTCTCTCCTAAAAAATGGCAGATGTAGAATATACTGCTTTGAAACCAGAAAAGGAGCAACTGAAAATGTATTTGGTCACAGCTGAAAAATAGGGAAAAGCAACTGCAGGAACAGTTAGAGGAAGAGAAGGAGAAAAAAAACCTGGAAGAAAAGGCAGACATGATGCTTCTGTGAGCTTCTGATCCCCCTGACATCATATAGATTAGAAAACAAATCATATTCCCTGAGGAACAGGATGGAGACATATGGGGTGACCCCAATGACAGAAAACTGGGGGAAGATTATTCTCTGTCTCCTTCAAATCTCCCTGAGTATGAAGCCAGATGCATTATAGAAACAGAAGAGACAACTGAACCTTGAGGAGGAGTGGGAAATCATACCTGAGAAACAGTCCCATTCAATCTGATTCAGTTTTAAAAGTGCTGTGGCCATACGCCAGGCTGGACTGAAATTCAGCAGGTGGAATCCTATCAATGCATACATAATAACACCCCATACATTCCAGTTCCAGGTGGGCCTCCTCAACAATTAATGACATTTCTAATAGACAAGGGAACACAGATTCCAGTATTAACACAGCAGGACACTGAAAAACTGGACAGAGTTAGAATCACTGGAATGAATGGAGCAAGTGCTACATGCCAAACCACCAAGGCTAATTTATGGCTCTCAGGCGATAAGCACATGTCCTCCCCTCACTTTGCAGTAAAAGATCACAATGAAAACATTTTTGGTTTTGATGCTCTGAGCAGCCAAACCTGGCAGCTGATGCAGAGCAATGTTTGGTCCTCCGGTTCAACCCTGACCCTAAAAGAAATCCAGATACTACAGTGCATTCACCCCACACAGCACTTACACTCCCTCATTCAAAAGCTGCTAATGTACCACGATACAAGTCTCTGCTGCAGCACAAAATTGAACTCCTGAAGTTACAGCTGATTTGGAAACAAGACAAATCAACGCCAAAGCCCACTCCCCATATAATGCACCAATTAATAACTCACCAAACTTTCACCCCATACAATTCACCAGTCTGGCTAATCCAAAAACTGGAATGGAGATGGCAATTAACCATTGATTACTGATGCATATACAGGGTGGGATCAGATTTGGAGAAAAGAGAGATGCCAATGCCAGTACTGAGCCTTTAACCACTGCTGTGCCAAACACTGAGGAACTGGTAACTCAACTTCAGGGAGTGCCCCGATCATGGATGGCAACCCTGGATGTAAAATATATGGTTTTTGTGGTTCCACTCCAGGAACACAACAAGGCTTGATTCAGGTTCAGCTGGAAGGGAGTGTAGGATATTGTTAATAGACTGCCCCAAGGACATAAACACTCTCCCACTGTTGCTCATAAAGCCCTGGCAAAGTCTTAGCCACAAGCTTGCCCCATCAAAGGTTACAGTGTATCAGTAGATCGATGATACCATCCTCCTCATCATCAAATGATCCCAGAACAGCCTGGTTTGGAAGGAATCTTAAAGATCATCTCATTCCAACCCCCCCGCCATGGGCAGGGACACCTTCCACTAGCCCAGGTTGCTCAGGGCCACATCAAGCCTGACCTTGAACACTTCTGGCAATGAGACATCCACAGCTTCTCTGGGTAACCTGTGCCAGTGTCTCACCACCTCACAGTAAAGAATTTTTTCCTACTATCCCATCCAAAACTACCCTCTGTCAGTTTGAAGCCATTCCCTCTTGTCCTGTCACTATATGCTCTTGTAAAAAGTCTCCCTCCATCTTTCTTGTGGGCTCCCTCCAGGTACTGGAAGGCCACAATTAGGTCCCCCTGAAGCCTTCTCTTTCCCAGGCTGAACAAACCAAATTCTCTCATAGGAGATGTCCTCCATCCCTCTAATCAATTTGGTTGGAGAATACCCTGTGGTGGTTTTGCCCACAAGAAAAATGTGAGCCTTGAGCAGTCCTACATCCCAGTGTCAGGGGGCCCAAGCAGGAGGTTAAGTTCCTGGGAGTCTATTGGATTAAAAAAGCCACTTCTGTTCTCCTGCAAACCCCAGAAAAAACAGATCATGGACAGAATCTACCTAACATAAAGGAGTGACAGCAAGTTCTGGGAACTTTAGAATTATTATTAAGAGAACTGAAGTTGTTCCAACAGCTTGGTCTCATATACCTGACCAACTCTGTCCGTGGGGAATGGGGGTTCAGTGAACATGGTTCCCATTTTAATCTGTGTCAAAAGGGGCTGGAAGAGCCGGAGAGAACATTAGACATTAGCTGTCACTCTTTCAATGACACTGGAACAAGATATTCCTACCTAGAGAAGGGCTTGCTGTCCCTGGTCAGGCAGTGACACAAGCGGAATGTAAGGAAAGAACAAAGGAAAGGACAGAGTGAGAATATTTGGGAGAATACCCAACTGACTGGTAGCAGGCCATCCTGTGCTGGTTACAATGCTTCAGACTGGGACCTTGGCAATGGTATTAACAACCCAAAAATAGCCTTATGCCTGGGAAACAAAATACTACTGCTCAGGGCCATCCTGAGGTGGGGCCAGCCCAGTGCAGTGGCTGCCTGTGGGCTCTGGGGTGAATGAGCAGAGCACTTACTTTCCCAAAGTCCAGCTGCCCAGCCAGCACCCCACATAGCCAGAGTGGCAGCCCCATGCCTGGCCATGGGAATGCTGGGCCAGCAGGAGCCCAGGGCTCTGCCACGGCCATGGCTGGCTGGTCTGAGTGGGAGCTCTCCCCTCCCTGTCCCTTGCCCAACACTGGGAATTTGTTTGCTGTGAAGGGGAGGCCACTGCAGTGCTGCTGGGGCTGCAGGAGGACAAGAGCCCTTTCATGCCAGTCTGGAGCACGGAGCAGAGCTGCTGGCACAGCACGGAACGAGGGGGGCACAGCCCTGGGGCGCCCCACTCAATGGGCAGTACTGCCCACCCCCATGTACCTCCAAGCCCTGGCATGAGGGGCACCACGCAGCCCTGACTCAGAGCACTCACTGACTCACAGCATCTCCATGGCATCACACCAGGGCCACTGCAGCCACTTTCCAGCACTGGCACCCTGGGGTGCCATTGGGGAGAGGGGAGAACGCAGGGCTGGCAGCCAGAGCCATGGCACATGGGCTGTGTGAGAGTGGCCACTGCCCACGGGGAAAGCATCCTGGGGTAAAGCATCCCCAAAGCACCAGGCACTAGAACCCAGCAACAGCCACTCACCTCCTTCTGCTACTGGATCACCTCCCGCGGGGAGACAGATGAACAGAGGGATGGATGGAGGGATGGACGGCAGGCCCCAGCCCCGTGCTCAGCAACAGCCACTCTGTGTGCCAGTGGCTCCAGGCTGACAGAGGGGTTGTGGCAAGGGCCAGGCAAGGCCAGGGACAGTGTGGCAGCTCAGATGCCGAGCGTGGCACATCCCAGCTCCCTGCTGACTCGTTGGCACAAATGTCTCAGCGGGGGCGGAGTGCCACCACGGAGGAGGTGGAGCGGGGACAGCCGTCCACAAACACGGTGGCTGCCTGAGTGTGTGAGCACAGCACAGAGCGCACGGCACGGCCACCCACCGACCTGCACAAGGGGCGCGGCAACAAGGTCTCCATTGAGCACAGCAGGACGGGGAGAGCCGGGGACTGGCGTTACCCACGCTCCCGGCGAGGCGGCTCCCGGCGCTGCACCGCAGGCGTGGCAGCCAGCACAGATCCCGAGGCCCAGCAGCCCTGGGTAGGTGCCGGGACAAACGGTCTGGCCAGCGGCTCAGCGTGGAATCGGGAATGGGCAGAGCCAGGGGAAGAGCAGGCAGGATGAAAACGGGGCTGGAGGGATGGGGCAAGCCAAGCTCCCTGCACCAACACCCCGAACCCTTCCTTCAGGGCCATGGCTGGCCCAGCACCTGCCAGCAAACCTCCCATGCCCAGTGCACCGAGGAGAGCTTAGCGATGGTGCAGGCACCAGCCGAAGATCCTACAGGAGCCTACAGCTCCTGCCCTCTCATCTGGCACACACACATTGCCCTGACACCCACAGGTCCCCATGGCACAGGGCAGCGAACACGAGTGTGCCCCCGGTGCTGGACAAGGGATCCCTGTCCCTTTCATGCACACCAGTGGCTCCTGAGTTCTCTTGGGCTTGCCTGGTGCAGCGCCCAGAGAGCCACCAACCCGGGGTCCCAAAGCCCCGTCACCAGCCCCAACCCACGGGACCCTAGCAGCAGGAAGGGGCGCCCACGGCCCAAGGGAATGGGGCCTGGGACAGGGGGTGTCCGGCCCTGCACAGCCCCGAGGGAGCACGCTCTGATCCCGGCCGCATCCCAGCCGCATCCTGGCGACACCGATGCCGGGGGGTACCTGGGCCTCAAGCTGCCGCGGCATCATCATAGCCCATCGTGGGCACACGCAGCCCCCGCGGGTGTCCCGGGCACAAGCAGCCCCCCGCGTGCCCGGACACACGGACATCCCGACCCGCATCACCCTGGACACGCGCACTCGCGGATGTCACACGCGCGCACGGACACGCTCCTCACCTCCGCCTCGGGGCTCGCATCCTGCCCCGCCGGGCTCCGCTGCACCGGGCCGGGCGGCACCGGGCCACGCACCGCCGGCACCGGGCC